>OZ023156.1:6237900-6578349 GCA_963678695.2 Diplodus puntazzo | reverse complement strand
GATTCAGATCAGAAAAACTCCCTATAAGTCTTTAATGAGAAGAAAAGGTAGAAACTTCAGAAACAGCAACAGAGGAGAGATCTTTTTTCAGGACGGACTGACAGGAGGTAGATATCGTGGTTATAGAATGGATCAAAATAAGTCTGAAGTGTTGAAGAAAGTCTCAGATCTTCTCAGCCAGATGATCAGAAGGCGAATGTTCATTTGATTTCTCTTTGGTTCTGTGTGTGTGTGTGTGTGTGTGTGTGTGTGTGTGTGTGTGTGTGTGTGTGTGTGTGTGTGTGTCTGTGTGCATGTATTTGTGTTTGTATATGTGAGTGAATGGTTGAGTGAATGATTGATTGAATGATTGTGTATGTCCACAGGTCTGTCCCCATCTAGAGGTGCTTGGGAGCAGGGGCGCCGCCAGGGATTTTGGGCCCCATGAAAAAAAATCTAGTTTGGCCCTTGTATAGGTTGCTCATGTCTCAAAGGGCCCCTGTCAGTGCCGGGCCCTTGGAATCGTCCTAACCTTTCCTCCCCTGGCGGCGCCCCTGCTTGGGAGGCTGCTGAAGGTGGAGCTCAAGAGAGAAGGTCTTATGAACTTGAAGCCACAGCATCTGGTTGTGGTGAGATGGCAGACAGTTTTTTGACCGTGCCTGCATGACCATGTTTGATACTGTGTGGCCTATGGACTTTGATATTGAAATCCTTTCTCAGTTAATTTTATTTTTATTTACAACAAGTTTTCTGTAAAACTAACCTGTAACAATAAATGGTCATGGGGACCAACTTGGAACACTCCTCTACTCATCATTCATCTGCACGCATCAAAATCCAACTCAATTAATCGATGGTGAGAGACGCAGCGTGAAGAACTGACTCAATGAAAAAAGACGACAAAAGCTTTCAGAGGTAATTAAAGGAGATGGCCTGAACTTGAAAACCTTCTTGAAGACTGGGTGAACACACAGAGAGCAGACGTGGACACCTGCGGCTTACATTCAGGTGCACTCTATAGTCTGGAATTTACGGTACATACAGCATTCCAGGAACATAACCTCATACCAACTGTGAAGCACTCAGTGCGTTTACATGACACTTGAGAAAACCGAATTACTGGGTTAGTCCGACTATGATCGGATTTTTAAGATGCATGTATACACCTTAGTCTGACTAAAATCGGACCGGTCGGATTTCTCATAGCCGGATTAAAACACCTAGATTATTCGATTGATAGTCTCATTACTCCTGCATGTATACGTTCTATCAGATCAGATCGGATCTGATTTTGCGTTCTGCTCAGGCTCGAGATTTTTTTCCCAGGGTCGTGAGCTGGAAATAGAATAACAGCAGCGGTGGCGTTTTTCCTCTGAAATCACTGCAAGCAAGAGCGCCATTGTGCATCTAGTTTGTGTAATTATCATGTACACCATATACGAAATGTACAAAGATGTAGCTTCGTCTCGCTCTTCGTACGCCATCTTTCTGGAATGCCGAGGCAGCTGGTGACGTAAAGAGGTCATTTGGAGGTGGCTCTATTACCACTAGTTGAAATGGGTACAGTGCCACCTATCATACCGGGGTATGACATGCTTCGGCTAATAATTCGATTTTCACCGGCATGTATACTCTGACAATTGCAGTTGTCTGATTGAGTATCATAGTCGAACTATGGCTGTAATCTGACTAAACTGTGCATGTGAATGTACTGACTGAGGTGGAAGTGTCATGGTTTGGGGATACTCTGCTGCAGCAGGATCTGGCCAGTTCACCATCATAGAATCCACCATGAATTCTACTGTGCATCAGAGGGTGCTTTAAGAACATGTGAGACATCTGTAAAAAAATTATAGCTGAAGCAGAACCGGACCCTTCAACATGACAATGATCCAAAACCTACCAGTAAACCCACCAGAGACTGGCTGAAAACCAAGAAATGGAGAGTCCTGGAATGATCGAGTCAAAGCCCAGATCTTAATCCCATAGAGATGCTTTTGGGTGACTTGAAATGGGCTGTACATGCAAGAAATCCCTCAAATATCCCACAGTTGAAAAAATTCTGCATTGAGGAGTGGGACAAATGTTCCTCAGAATGGTGTCAGAGACTGGTAGATGGCCACAAGAAGAGTCTCCCTGAAGTTATTTCAGTCAAAGAGGGTAACACCAGCTATCACGGGTGTATAGGGTGTCCTAACTTTTTCCTCAGTTAGAATATGCATTTTTGTTGATATCTTTTGTTTAAAGAGTAAAACAAAGTTAATTTTTGCGATTTACCTGCAGTTAAATCACTTTCTTTTCCAGAGATAAATCAAAACAAGATTAGACATCAATATGAGAATATTTCTTGATGAAAAACTGAATATCTAATGGGGTGTCCTAATTTTTTCTCATGACTGTACACGTTTAAACTAACAACGTGAAACACGCTGAAAAAACTGTAGATGTCAACGTCATGACATGTACTGTCACGCCTCTTTTGGATCGACAGCACGGACGTGCTGTATGAATTGACACACTTATCAGCAGTGCTGCTGGTTCAGACTGTGAACCAACAGTCCTCAGCTTGTCAGTGTGACAGAGAAACAGTGTGTGAGCTCTTGCTGTCTGTTCATACCTGAAACAGTCCGGCAGCTTCGCTCTTGAGTCTCCTGGATGATTGTAGCTCAGGTCCAGCTCTCTCAGATGGGAGGGGTTGGATCTCAGAGCTGAGGCCAGAGAAGTACAGCCTTCCTCTGTGATCATACAGCCTGACAGCCTGGACACACACACACACACACACACACAGATTTATATATCATTTATTTTCGCAAAAATAAAACAATGAGCTCAAAGACACTTCAACTAAAGAGCCAGGCCCATGTCACCCTGGTGATCAGCCTTAATGTAAAAATACTAAACAGCAGTGAGCAATCTGCCCAAAAATAATATCACAATCTATTTAATTCCAATCAAAATCAAAATCCAGCCAGAAATGAAACAGCTTATGAATTTCTCCATTTCATTAACGATAGTTCTTGTTTCTTCATCCACCCTGGTACTAGCTAGCTAGCTATAACACAAGTTGGAAAACAAAAAGTTTTTCTGTGAGAAATGTTCTTTTATTGTCACATTTGTGTTCCTGCAATCATTAATAAAACAATAATAATATAATTTTGTATTGTAATATCTTTTATCATGACAAAAATGTTTCACTCCGTTTCACACGTTAATTTTTTTTTCTCACTTGCCCCTCAGGGCTCCAGATTGTAACCAGCATTAGCGAAAGTGTGAATAAACGTGCAAAAAAATAAATAATACAATTTTTAAAAAATGAAGACTCAAAGAATGACGGGTAATAAAACCCAACTTTAATGTTTCTGTGTGAAAGAGTCAGTATCACAAGACTTACCATAATTTAAACCATTTGTAATTATTATAATTTCTGGTTTCAGGTGCTGCTGCTGCAGCCTTCCTCCCAAAATGTTTGAGTAATACAGTTAAGATGGTATAGAATACAAATGTGTTGATGATTTATGTTGTGCTTGTACATTTTTAGCAATTTCTGTCAGGAGCGTCAGTGCTACAAGTGGAAAAAGATTTGTCTGGGGTCCTGCTACATATGTTAAATGGGGTATATTAAATAGAACTGGGCATTAAAGTATACCCCCGCAGCCGGGGCCCCCCATCCCATACGGGCCCCGCCTCCACCTGTAAAACAACTATCTTTTTTTTTTTTTTTACCGCAATGTAGTATTCACGTCATGATACTGTCTGTATTTTGAGCATAAACATAAAACAAATATTTAAAATAAAACATTTTATTTTCACCAAAAGACATTTTGACGAGTTATGCGAGGATGAAAGGCTATCAAATGCAGAGGAGCACTTCAAAGTGTCAGTATTTTATGGAGCTCTAGACGCTGCCATTGCACAGGGAACACACAGGTTTCAGGACATGCAAGAGGTGCACGGAGGTTTGGGTTTTTACACTCACAGGAACTTTTGTTAAAATCCGATGGTAAACTGCACACATCAGCAAGTGCTTTAGAAGACCAATACAAAGATGACTTGTCTGTGGATTTTCCAGAACAACTTCTTTTATTTAGAAGCGCATTCGTGTCCACTATAAAAGAAATCGAGCTAGGCTTGGTTCAAGATTTGGCCCAAACTCTATTCATAAAGCACCACTCCATATTACCGAGTGTGCCTGATGTAGCCACGGCTATTAAACTATTTCTTACACTACCTGTAACTGTCGCAAGCGCCGAAAGATCCTTCCCAAAACTGAAACTAATTAAGATAATCTGAGAAGCAGCATGGCGCAGGAGAGACTGTCAGGGCTGAAAATAAATGCGTACGCAGCCTGGACCTGAAGAGGGTGGGATGGGATAATTGACAATTTATTGATCTGTTTGATGAAGTGATTTGAAATAAAAATAATTTGGCTGTAAGGGAAAAGCTTGTTTTGTCCTCACAGTACAGCTGCGTAACAATCTGAGTGGGCTTTTTACAGTACCTTTGACTATGAACTCCTGCACTCTGCGACAATGAGTAATGACGAGGAGTCAAATGCGCAGGACTGTGGACAGTGTCACAGACAGCTCCTGGCATCATTACCGGCCACACGCACTAATGATGTGTGTGTTTATGTGTAGCAGTGGTCGCAGTTTCCCACATAAAAAAATGTGATTAAATGTGTGTTATCTAGCAAGTGTTGGTCGGTAAATTTACCAATTCCTATTCTGTCCCACCAGTCTTGACATGCATTTGTTTATCAGCGGGGAAGTGAGATCCAAGTGGTCTGTCGAGACGCATTTTAATGCCTGTGTGAATAGACTATAGAGCTGTCCACTTGTCATTTGATCAAAAGGTAATAAATAAATAGGGATGCACCAATCCGACCTTTTCTATCCCGATACCGATACTGATGCCTGGACTTTGTGTATCTGTCGATACCCGATACCAATCCGATACCGTTGTTGAATTAATAATAAACTGTATACCGTCCACCTTATACCATGTGGAAGAGACTAAAGGCACCAGACTTTCCAAACTAAACATTACTTTCCTAACTAAGACAAAATAATCAAACATATACCAAACATTGTAAACATGTGTAACATTAATAATAATATTAATAATAATAATAATAATAATAATAATAATAATAATAATAATACATTTAATTTACATAGTGCCTGTCAGGGTACCCAAGGACACTTACCAAAGTGGAACAAACAAAACAGAATAAATGGAGCGCCTGTCAGTCTGCACAGAGGGAACACTAGCACCGAAGTCAGTAGCACCGTCCATGTACAAACTAGCGTCTGGAGGCTCCATACACACAACAGTGGAGCAGCGACCATCCAACATCGCTGCGGGCTGGGGAGACCGCAGCAGCAGAGGAGAGCAACAAAGCAGCCCGGTGGTGAATAACCCTGAGGTCGTGGTGGAGGGAGGACCAACGGAGCAACGATGGACAGCCCACAGACTATTGAATACGTCGGTTTGAAAGTTAGCGTTGCTAGGCTAACAGCTGATCGGTGAGGCTAACAACTGATGGCGGGGCTAACAGTTAATCAGCGGAGAAATTCATTTTTCCGATCCCCGATCCAGCTGTTTTGTCAATATCAGGGGCCGATATTCGATCTTAATAACAAATTGGTGCACCCCTATAAATAAGGTGATAATGCCGGGTGTAAAGAGCCTCTAAGACACATATTGCAGACCACCCCCCACCCCAACAACCCTTAAAAATAAAAAAAAAATGTTTTCAATGGGGGCCCACTCAAAGATAGTCGCGGGGGGGCCCCGCACGTTTATGTTATGGTGCTGAAATAGAATAAAACTTGTATATCCAGTAACATTTAAAATGTTCTCTCTGAAGCAGAAGCTGAATCCTAACCTGAGAGTCTCCAGTTTACAGTATGGACTCTTCAGTCCAACAGACAGCGGCTTCACTCCTGAATCCTGCAGGTCATTGTTACTCAGGTCCAGTTCTCTCAGACTAGAGGACTGGGAGCTGAGAACTGAGGACAGAGCTTCACAGCTTCCCTCTGAAAGATTACAGCCACTCAGCCTGAAGGAGAGTAAGTGAAAAAGAAAAACATTGTTTGTGTTTCTGTCTTAACACATCACATCTCTATGGTTGCCCTGACTGAGGCTTTACGGTCTCAAGTATATTACTGCAATCTGTCAACAATTAATGCAATGTCCTAAATAATACTCATATCTCTGTCATTTATCCTGACATGAACTACAAAGTGACAGATTTTTCTTCTATTTCATGGATGCATTTCTGTCAGGAGCACCAGTGCTACAAGTGAAAAAAAGGATTTGTCTGGGGCCCTGCTACAGATGTTAAATTTGGTATATTAAATAGAATAAAACTTGTATATCCGGTAACATTTAAAATGTTCTCACTTAAGCAGAAGCTGAATTCTAACCTGAGAGTCTCCAGTTTAAAGTGTGGACTCTTCAGTCCAACAGACAGCGGCTTCAGTCCTGAATCCTGCAGGTCATTGTTACTCAGGTCCAGCTCTCTCAGACTAGAGGACGGGGAGCTGAGAACTGAGGACAGAGCTTCACAGCTTCTCTCTGACAGATTACAGCCGCTCAGCCTGAAAGAGAGTAAGTGAAAACGAAAAACACTGATTCTGCTTCTGTCTTGTACAATATTAAACACATCACAGCTCCATGGTTGCCCTGACTGAGGCTTTACGGTCTCAAGTATATTACTGGGATCTGTTAACAACTAATACATATCTCTGGGATTTATCCTGACATGAGCTACAAAGTGACAGATTTTTCTTCTATTTCATGCATGCATTAATCTGTAGAGGTATAATAAAACTAAAGGAACAAGATGCATGTTTTTCAACTGATCAATCTGATGACTAAATCTTTGGACTCTTATTTGATTGATATTTAATATTAGGAGATTAATTAGTGGGGGATAATCCCTACATGTGTGATACAGTATCTGTTCACTTACAGAGCTTTGTTGGAGGCTTTGACCACTGGCAGCAGCCTCAGAAGAGCCTCCTCTGAAGCACAGTATTTCTTCAGGTCAAACACGTCCAGATCTTCTTCTGACGACATTAAGATGAAGACCAGAGCTGACCACTGAGCAGGAGACAGTTTATCTGTGGAGAGACTTCCTGATCTCAGGTACTGTTGGATCTCCTTTACTAGAGAACGATCGTTCAGTTCATTCAGACAGTGGAGGAGACTGATGCTTCTCTCTGGAGACAGATTCTCACTAATCTTCTTCTTGATGTAGTCAACTGTTTTCTGATTGGTTTGTGAGATACTTCCTGTGTGTGTCATCAGACCTCGTAGGAGAGTCTGATTGGCCTGAAGCGAAAGACCAAGGAGGAAGCAGAGGAACAAGTCCAGGTGTCCATTTGGACTCTGTAAGGCCTTGTCCACAGCACTCTGGTAGAGATGTGTTGGTTCAGGTTTGTCTCTGAATAGTTTAGAAAACCGGGAGTTTTGTTTTCCTTCTGCCAGCAGATTGACTCCATAGTTGATGAATGTCAGATGGACATGAAGAGCAGCCAGAAACTCCTGAACACTGAGATGGACAAAGCAGAACACTTTGTCCTGGTACAGTCCTCTCTCCTCTTTAAAGATCTGCGTGAACACTCCTGAGCACACTGATGCTGCTCTGATATCGATGCCACACTCTGTCAGGTCTGATTCATAGAAGATCAGGTTTCCTTTCTGCAGCTGCTCAAAAGCCAGTTTTCCCAGAGACTCAATCATCTTCCTGCTCTTTTCATTCCAGTGTGGATCTGTCTCAGCTCCTCCATCATACTTAACGTTCTTCACTTTGGACTGAACCACCAGGAAGTGGATGTACATCTCAGTCAGGGTCTTGGGCAGCTTTTGTCCCTCTTGGGTCTTTAACACATCCTCCAGAACAGTAGCAGTGATCCAGCAGAAGACTGGGATGTGGCACATGATGTGGAGGCTTCGTGATGTCTTGATGTGGGAGATGATTCTGCTGGCCTGCTCCTCATCTCTGAATCTGTTCCTGAAGTACTCCTCCTTCTGTGGGTCAGTGAACCCTCTGACCTCTGTCACCATGTCAACACATTCAGAAGGGATCTGATTGGCTGCTGCAGGTCGTGTGGTTATCCAGAGGCGAGCAGAGGGAAGCAGTTTCCCCCTGATGAGGTTTGTAAGCAGCACATCCACTGAGGTGGACTCTGTAACATCAGTCAGGATCTCAGTGTTGTGGAAGTCCAGAGGAAGTCGACACTCATCCAGACCGTCAAAGATGAAAACAACCTGGAACTCTTCAAAGCTGCAGATTTCTTTGGTTTCAGTGAAGAAGTGATGAACAAGTTCCACCAAGCTGAACTTTTTCTCTTTCAGCACATTCAGCTCTCTGAAAGTGAATGGAAATGTGAACTGTATGTCCTGGTTGGCTTTGTCTTCAGCCCAGTCCAGAGTGAACTTCTGTGTTAAGACTGTTTTCCCGATGCCAGCCACTCCCTTTGTCATCACTCTCCTGATTGGTTTGTCTCTTCCAGGTGAGGCTTTAAAGATGTCTTCTTGTCTGATTGTTGTTTCTGGTCTGTGTGGTTTCCTGGATGCTGTTTCAATCTGTCTGACCTCATGTTCATCATTGACCTCTGCAGTCCCTCCCTCTGTGATGTAGAGCTCTGTGTAGATCTGATTCAGAAGGGTTGGGTTTCCTGCTTTAGCGATCCCCTCAAACACACACTGGAACTTCTTCTGAAGGTCAGATTTGAGTTGACGTCGACAAACTGCAGCAACAGTTCCTAAATGAAACACAACACATCAGTGAGCTGATATCAGTGTGAAGAAGAAGACTGTTTCTTAAAGGAAAATCCTCTTACTGCTCTGCAGACAGTCAGCCAGCTCCTCCTGCTTCATTCTCCTCAGGAAGTTCAGTGTGATCTTCAGAAATGCCTCTCTGCTGCTCCTCCTTTGCTCCTCTTCCTCACCGTCCAACACCTCCTCATCCTCACTCTGCCTCTCTGAGCATTCTGGGTAATCTGGACTCAACACTTTCTGGAACTTCTTCAACTCATTCTTCACAAAGGTGACAACGTTCTCCTCAAGATGCTGCAAAAGAGTAAAACTTCAAATGTAAAATGCAACATTTCATTTCATTTGCAGCTCAAGTAAAGTTGTTGTTGGACATTTACATACCTTAAATATGGAGTCCAGGTCTGTTGGATGCTGCTGGACAGACTGACCACTGAGAACCTGCTGAACTCTGCAGAGAATATAAAGTTAAATAATTTCAACCATCAACAGCTTCACATTTTTACATCATCCGTCTGCTTCCTTAGGCCATTTGATGGATTAGGTGAAACAGTTCCCCAGTATTAATAATGACGCCTTTAGGTTGATATAAGAAGCTGCTTGCTGTAATTTGTGAGACAGTGTCTAATTTATCACATAATTCTTTGATTTTCAGAATTTCCCAGAAAACTGTGCTTCTGTACTAAATCTGCTGATAGATACAGTAGAAAATGAAAGAAACTGATGTCATTATAGGGCCTCAATAGAATCAGCCGGCTAATGTAGCAGAGAGGTTCTCATACCATTTCCTCAACCTTGGGAGATGAGCTGTGTAAAACTTTTTATCTTTAGTTCCTCCAGTTGTGGAGGAAATACAAAATCCTGGCAATGCTGGACACATTTTATTAGTAACTCTTACCAGGGAAACCTAAATTGACACACTGGCGGCCAAAGTTTTGTGCATGTTTGGGGACATTTACCTATGTGAACACTCCTTATACTGCCTCAGACTGTGTCAGAGGCTTCACCCTGACCTGAACAAAGTTTGTAATGCAGGAGAAAACAACCTGCCTCCTTAACAGCTTCCACTGTAGTTAAATGTTGTGTTTTATTTTTACTTAAAATACACTAAAACAACAGGAATCATTCTTGGTTGTTCTTAAGTCTGACACCCATTGTTTGTATAATAAGCAAGCAAGTATAACTTCTGCTTTTTTTAATGAGGTCGTCCACACAGCACATTAACATCCAGACTGTGGAGGTCAGAGAGAATTGTCATACGTTTATATAATCTTGCCTTTTTTTTAATTTCAGAGCACTGTTTTGAGACTTACAAACTACCTTCATCAGTCAGAGAGGAGACTGCCGACTGCAATTAACTCAAACATCTCTGCTTCGGAGGTCACGTGACCGGCTGGATGAAATGGCGGCTTAGGCTGTTTGCGCTTCCCCCATTCGCCCCTTTTTTGACTAGTCTATCCTTTCAAGTCATTTTTATGCTGTTATTCGTGGCGCTTTTAATCATTTGGGGCAAGAATGACTGAATCTGGGAAGAAGAACAGTGCAGGCGGTGCCTCCGCGAAGTTAAACAAAGGAACTCATGCTACTGAACTGGATGCTATTGCAGACACGCTAATGGAGAGACAACGTGAATATCTCGAGCCTCGGTTCGCTCAACTTCACGAAATGGGTAAAGGCACAGAGGATAAATTGAACGCGATTCAGTCTGATCTGGCCTCGCTCTCGACGAGTATTGGAGTGGTGAAAGCAGATATTTCGGCCCTGAAGGACACTGTCAAAGGAAACTCGAGAGCAGTGGCTAACCACGAGTCGGTGCTGCATACGCTTGAACTTAAACTGGCGGACATGGAGGACAGGAACAGACGCTGCAACGTTCGTGTCATCGGTTTGAAAGAGGGGATCGAGGGATCGAATAGTGTGCAATATCTGAACCGAGCACTGCCGGAGTGGTTCCCGTCTCTCCAGTCTGAGCAGCCAGAGATAATGCGGGCCCACCGGATCATCTACAATGGGCGCCCTGACCGTGACAGGCCACGCACTCTCATCTTTAACGTCCTCCGCTACACGATGCGGCAGGCGATCCTCCGAGCTGCGAAGAAGGATCCAATCACCGTTGACGGCAAGAGAGTGAGATTCGCCGCTGATTATAGTAATCACACAGTCAAGCGTCGACAGGCATTTACTCAGGTGATGGACACCTGACACGAGAAAGAGGAGTTGAGTTTTTTCTTCTCTATCCGGCGACCCTTAAGGTCAAAGATGGGGCGGCCTATCGTGTCTTCAACAGCCCCGGAGAAGCAGAGGATTTCCTCAACTCCCGACCGACGAGGACGCAGGAGAGGTCACCGCGGGTTCTGGCTATGGAGGCGGTCAGCCGGCACACCCGGGCCAGTACCTCACAGGCGGCGGCGGAGGACCCATAAACAGTCCTGGATCGTCGTCCTGATGCAAACCGCAGCTTACGGATTTATACAAGTCTTATCATCCACAGTCTTCCTGGAATAAGTTAGTCCGTGGACTAATTAAGATGACATTTTCTCCTTCATTCCTGAAGTCGTCACGGACTATCTTCACACCTGGCTCTTAGCCGCTTTTCCTTTTTGACGTGGCGGATGGCACAACGGAGTACGGTGGATCATCTTTCCTTTTTCTTCCACATTCAAGTATTGTTTCAGACTTTAAGCACCTGTTGAGCTGTGATCATTGCAATGAATGCTGAGGCAAGGTAACATGCACATTACACTTCACTGCCTTTTTAGGTGTTTTTTGACCTTATATTAAAATGTCTAGTTAGTCTCAGGTCTAGGTTTCTTCCTAAATGCAGATTTACTCCTTTTGTTATGATGCAATCGCATCTCGGGATTTTGTGATGTTCATATTGACAGCTTGAGTTGACCTATTTTTTTTGTTTTGCTCACCACAAGTCGAGATAATCCCCAGCCACTATGAGTTGCTGTTATTGTCATGAGGTGTGCAACTTCTGTCACGAAGTGAATGTGCAATGTTATCTGCCTCGATCTACCTGAGTGTTGGTCTGTTTCACTGCAATGACTCCCTGGCTGACTTGATTTATCGATAGTTTAATGTTATAACACAGGATTAGCTGAGGAGCATCCTTGTTTTTGCATGTTAAGAGATTTCCTCACACTATGGAGCAGTTTATAGTTATACTCCTGGTGGTACCGACGCATATAGTGGTAAGACCACTAACTTAGTCTGTTACTTGACATCACAGTTACACTATGCTTTGTGCTGCATATCTCAGATACTTTGAATAGTTCAGTATACTCTTACACGTTGTCCCTTACTGCATGGTTTGTGCAGCCGGTTTAAGTATTGAAGGGATGACTCCATTGGGATGTTCTGTTATGTAATTTGACCGAGAGGGGGGGGGGGGCCTGCAACCACTGTCCTATTGCCGCCCAATCTCCGACCATGGTCACGGAGCCAAGTGATAGGGGTGGGTTCATAGCCAGGGCATGTCCTTGTGCTCTTGGGGGGTTGGACTGGGTGGGGGGCGGGCTTAAACTTTTTTGTTGTTGTTGTTGTTGTTTTGTTTTTTTCTTTTTTCTATTTGTTTTAATGTGGAGCGGCTTACACTGTGGATTACGTGGTTACTTTCTTTTTGTGCAGAGAGAGAGGGGCTCGACTGGTCTAAGTTGTTTATATGTCTGTTTGGGTTCATTTTTTCAGATGGTCACGGGTGCTGTCTTCATGTCTCTGTCAGCGTCGAGTTCAGAGGCCAACACCCTAAATTATGCCTGAACTTAATTTTCTGAGTTGGAACGCAGGCGGTTTGAATAGCCCTCACAAAAGGATTAGTACACTGGGTTTATTACGCAGGAGGAAAATTGACATAGCATTATTACAGGAGACGCATCTCTTGGCCGCTGATATTAGACGCCTTGCAGATAAACATTATCATGTGATAGCTTCCTCCACATCTGGAACAAAGACCAAGGGTTTGGCTATCGTTGCCAGACGTAGCTTTGGAATGAAAATTCAAGACACTTGGTCTGATTTAGAGGGCAGGCTGACAATTGTTAAGACAGAAATTAGTAACAGGAAAATAGCCTTCATTTCGGTGTATGCACCAAACTGTTTTGACAGTTTTTTACGACAATTTGTCAAGTAGTATGCTGGAGCTGAGTGATTATTCGTTCATTGTGGGGGGAGACTTCAACGCGGTTTGGAAGTCGGCTTGTGATAGGACTGGCAAATCTGAGACAAGGGATCAGAAACTGGCGTCTGCGGCCTTACAGGCCTGGGCTAACAGCCTGGGGCTCACAGATTTGTGGCGCTTGACAAACCCATCAATAAGTGATTACTCCTTTTTCTCAGCTCGACACAAATCTTCCTCAAGAATCGACTTCATATTTGCATCCCCTAAACTATTTCAAAATATTCATAGTGTATCTCTGCTTCCCATAGCCCTCTCTGATCATAAAGGGGTGCTCTGCTCAGCGATACTCATCAGCGCTTCCCCTCGCGCCCCAAAGTGGCGCTTCAACACGACCCTGTTAAAACAGGAGGAGTTCAGGACACAATTTACAGAAAAGCTTAAGGAATTCTTGGAGTTCAATGTCGACTCGGTTGATGATCCTAGAATACTTTGGGACTCAATTAAAGGTTTTATCAGGAGCAATGCCACACTATTTGCCTCTAACCAGCGAAAGGCCCGGATCTGTAAGTTGCATGAATTGGAATGCAAACTAGCAAAACTAGAATCTGCGCTCTCTGCCAATTTCTCGGAACAAATAGTCGCACAGCGAGAAGTGGTCAAAAAAGATATTAACATCACCCTCAGACGCCAGTCAGAGTTTTTAATCCACAGGACCAGACAGCGGTATTATTTTCATGGATCAAGGCCTAGCCACCTGTTGGCGATGAAGATCAGGTCGAACGAGCAGTTCTCAGATATCTCTTCAGTCAAATTACAGTCAGGAGCTGTTACCACGGACCCGATGCAGATCAACAATACCTTTCGTAGTTTTTACTCTGATCTGTACAAATCAAACACATCTCTCGATAAAGTCAAATGTGACAACTTTTTGGCTTGTTTGAAGTTACCTCGTCTTGCAGTGGAGGAGGCAAATGAATTAGCAAAACTGATTACTCTTGAAGAACTTAAGAAGGCTGTGCTCAGTATGCAAAGGGGCAAATCACCCGGGCTCGACGGCATACCACCAGAATTTTATGCAGCCTTCTGGGATCTTCTTGGCCCATTGCTTCTCAGCATGATCAACTTTTCAATACAGAAAGGGGCTTTCTCTAGGGATGTCAATATAGCTGTAATAACCTTACTACTGAAGAAAGATAAAAACCCAACAGAATGTGATAATTATAGGCCCCTAAGTCTGTTGAACGCGGATGTTAAAATATATGCCAAGGCAATCTCTCACCGCCTGCTACCTCATATACCATCACTAGTTCATTGTGACCAGACCGGCTTTATGAAGTCCCGTCTGGCCTCTGACAATGTCCGCCGATTGCTACATATAATTGATGCAGCAACAGACATCAAAACCCCGGCAGCTGTTTTATCCCTGGACGCCATGAAGGCATTTGACTGCCTTGAGTGGTCTTTTTTGTGGTCGGTTTTGGGGGCGATGGGTTTCGGGGAAGGCTTTATAAAAATGATACAGTTGTTATATTCAAACCCCTCTGCAATGGTTCTTACTGGTAACATTTGTTCCAGTCTGTTCCCAGTATCTAGATCATCCCGCCAGGGCTGCCCCTTGAGCCCGACGCTATTTGCTCTGTCGCTTGAGCCTTTGGCCCAGATGATTCGGTTATCGTCGGTTATTAAACCCATAACTGTTCACAACACACACCATCACCTGGCACTTTATGCTGACGACATTTTAGTCTTTCTTGGAGACCCGTTGCAGTCTGCCCCCCACTTCCTAACATTGTTGGATGAGTTTGGCGCACTATCAGGTTTCAAAATCAATTGGTCAAAATCAGCTTTGATGCCTTTGAATGAAGCTGCCAAGACCTCTGCTTTGCCCTCCAATATTCCCTCAGTTACACATTTTAAATATCTGGGCATTGACATATTTTCCTCTCTACATCTTATTGTGAAGCACAATTATACTGAGACACTGAACAAAATTCTGGGTGATTTAGAAAGATGGGCCAGTCTGCCCAACTCACTCCAGGCACGTATTTCTATTGTCAAGATGAATGTAGTACCCAGAATAAACTTTGTCAGCTCCATGGTCCCCCTCTCTCCTCCTGCTGGATACTGGAGTAAGCTTCATGCGGCTGTCTCGAAATTCATATGGAGTGGGAAGAGACCCCGTCTTAGATCTGCCACTGTCCAGCGTAGGAGACTAGATGGGGGATTAGCGGTGCCAAACTTTATACTTTACCATTGGTCCTTTACTCTCAGACCCCTTGTTGTATGGTTTGACCCTCAGACGGCAGTTTCTTGGCGTACAATGGAAGAGAGAATGGTGCACCCGTGGTCTTTGGCAGATGTTTTATTTGCAAATATTTCTGTGAGGCAGAGTCAATTACATTTCGGCCCATTGTGACCCATCTGATCCAGGTCTGGCGCTCAGTGGAAAGGATTTGTAATATATCTTGCAGATGGCACATGCAATCTCCAATTTTTCATAACAAAGGTTTACTGATTGGGGGGAGACCGGTCACCTACTCTCAGTGGGAAAAGGGAGGGATACAGTTTTTGGGTGATATTTTCCGGCTTAGATGGTTTACGCTCCTTTCAAGACATCAAGAATAGCTTTAATCTTCCAGGCACCTCCTTCTTTTTCTATCTACAACTGAGAGCAGCCCTTAAAGCACACGGGGTGCCGTGGCAACACCCTCTGCCCACACATCCACTTCATGAGCTGATTATTACTAAAAGAGCTGCGAGGGGAATGGTATCCACTCTATACTTATACCTGCTTGAGGCCTCCTACAAAACGCTCCCAGTTGACAGGTTATGGAGGGGCGATGTCCCCGGATTGGATCAGGATTTTGACTGGGACAAGGTGTGGGCCAGTATCAAACTCGCCTCACGAAACCCTGATCATCAGCAGATCCATCATAATTTTATACACAGGTCCTACCTGCCCCCCCGTAAGCTACATTTTATGAAAGTTATCAATGATCCCTCGTGCACCCTGTGTACATTGAAAACCACTGGCACTTTCCTTCATATGATGTGGGAGTGCCCTCCCGTGGCGCGATTTTGGCAGGGTGTGGCCGCTGAACTGACGGCGCTCATCTCAGAGACAGTGCCTGTGACCATACCAGTATTATTATTAAATGATCTTTCGGCACTTCAGGTCCCTGTATGTCAGAAACGTGTAATGTTGGCAGGTCTAACAGCTGCTAAGAAAATGATCGCAGTACGTTGGAAGCCCCCTCACACTTTGTCCATCAGACAATGGGTTTTAACCTTTCTTGATGTTGCGTACATGGAGCTGTCGACAGCCCGTATAAATGGGGCCAAAGAGGCGAATGTAAATATGTGGCTCACTACGGCTGAGGCACTGAAGGGCACACTCTGATGCTTGTGGTCCGTGGTGTGTCTGAACCACTCACTTCACGCATCTTGAATCACTCTATAGCTCTATATTAACTGTTCCACGAGTCCCTTGTCTGTCTGTCTGCTTTCTGTTTTTTCCTTTTGTTGTTTTGCTTTAGCTGCTCTGTCCGGATTCTATTTTTATTTTATTTTATTTGTCTTTTTTCCTTTGCATTTGAATAGTGATTGTTTTTTTTTTTTGTTTTTTTTTATATGTATGGGGGGGGGGGGGTGATGTAACGGTATGTTCAGTGACTGTACATCTTCATTGCATTGTGTTTGAAGGGAAATAAATAAATTTTTGATCAAAAAAAAAACATCTCTGCTTCCACTGTCTGTATGAATGGGTTCAGTTGAAGTCAGACTTCGCAGTAAAGGTGGCAACGTTTTAGAAACACAGTCATTGGACTTGTGTCGAAGATGCAGAGAGACTAATGAAAGCCCAGGACTCTTGAAATTAACCATCCAACTTCCTCCCAACTGACTGAATCTACGGGAAACAACAAAATATGTTGTCATGATCCACCTGCACTGATTCACACTTCTTCCAGTCAGAGTACTGAGTCGCAGGAGGAACCAGAGAGAGATCAACACCTTTAGTCCACAAATGATTTGAACAATTTATTTCAAATCTGGAGGAAAATGATTTGCTCCCATTTGATCACTTGTTTCATATATTAACTGTTGATTTCTGGAAAATCTTGAATACTAAATGTTCCTCTCTTAAGAAAACATTATATCAGTGGAGTGTGAAAGCTGAGACCAGCTGAAAGACCATTTTATGTCAGGACTTGATAGAAGGAGAGCTGCAGAACAACAAACTCTTCTGGTTTAGATTCTTACCTTTCTTCAGCAGATTGATCTCCATCCTTGAAACCTATAGGCTGATTCATGGACCGGTCACTCTTCATGGACACTCCGCTGGGTGCAGGAGAGTCTGGTCTCTGCTGGTGAACCCTGATAGAAACAGACAGACAAACCAAAACAAAACAAACTAACCAAACCATCAAAACTTCAACCACAAATTCATTTTCATATGTATCAAAATCTAAAGTTGATTTAAAGAGAAGAAGTCCAGAAAAACCATCAGAGTTTGAGACAATAACCAAAGTTCATATTATGAGTCAGATAAACTGGTTCTAGTAATCATGTCATGCTGCTGATCATTCCTTCAGTCTGAAGCTACAACCCTTTTTAAAACATGACATGTGACTTGAGATAAGAGGAGGTGGACAACATTACAGGAGACTTCTTTGAAATGATAAACATCAGTAAAATGTTGTCTGAATGTTACAAATTAAACGTTCCTCCAACAATAACATTGTTAGAACATGTAGAGAACATGATGAAATGTTACAGGAACGTTCCTGCTGGGATTGTGTTGACTTACTGAGTCCCTGAAGGAAGTTTTAACTGTAATGGTTGATTCATGGACCGGTCACTCTTGATGGACACACAGCTGGGTCCAGGTCCAGGTCCAGGTCCAGGTCCAGGTCCAGGTCCAGGTCCAGCAGTGTCTGGTCTCTGCTGCTCTGGGCTTCAACACAACACACAACACTTTGAGTGTGAACCATGATGGTGGAGTGATTTGAGTGCTGAGTTGTGACATGGAGAAGAGTCATGGACAGTTAGAGATCCTCGTCTCACCTCTGACCTTTGGTCTGGCTGTCATGTTCCCCACACAGAGTGGTTTTAGAGGGAGGGACTCTCTCCTCTGTCACCTCACACTGATTCATAGCAGAGCCCCCACCTTCACACAAACACAACAACATCCTGTCACACATGATTTATCAGCATTATTCTCAGTCACATGAAAAACATACAGAGTCTGACCGGAGGAAACTAATGAAGCTTTCTGACACCAAATGATAAAAACACAAATCTGACAGTTTAGAATGAAGTTTAAAGTAAAACCAGCTCAACATTTTGTTTCTGACCACAGAGACCATTTAAGATGCTTTAACAAGCTAAAATGAATATTTCAGCTCAGCAGAAGCTGCTGAATTCATGTCAACATCAAGTCACAGAGACTTTCTACCTTTATCTGTAGAATTTCAATCATTTACACTAATTTTTCCTGCAAAAATAACAAACGTGAGAACTCAAACTTCTTCACTGTCTTCATAATTTAAGCCTTCGTGTTGCTGGATGTCAGACTTATTAAAATTCTAGTCTAAACAGTTGATGGATTGTTGGAAAACTGATGAAACTAAGTTGATAATGAAGATAATGGTCAGCAGAAAACTGAACTGAGAGAGAAGAAGCTTCTTATTGATCCATCAGGAAGAATCAGTTCAGTGGAACCTGCAGACAGAAAGTCAATCACAGAGCAGCTGGTGTAGTTCTGATGTCAGTCCACTAGAAGGAGAAACTCTGACCTCTGTAAAATCCACTGACAGACAGAATGAGAGTGAACATCTGGAGCTGTACTCACTAAAGTTTCTCATGTCACCACTCAATTATATTTCATGACACATGTGTGACATGTTGAACTGGGATTTTATACAGAGAGTCTGAGGAGCACATTTTTAGTTTGGCCGCAGCTTTATGTCTCAAAACAGATCAGTACTAAACACTTCATGGTTATTATCTACTGACAGATAAGCATCAATACTGCACTCATTGTAGAAAATTAACCGATCGGTCGCTGCCCCTGCTCTACGGGCCGGTCGTTAGCAATATATTTATATCTGTCAGATTAAAATGATATCGACCCTGAGCTCTGTCGGCCCACTAGGAAAATGGGCGGTGTGCCAGATGATTAGTCCGGCCCTACCTTCAACACACTGCCATCATTCAAATCAAACATTCATCTGAACTCAAACATGATCTAAAATAGAACTTTAACACTCATCAGCTTTTCTCTTCCTGCTCACATAGACGTCTCTGACCTTCAGAGGAGGAAGTGTGCTCAGTAAACTTGTGTTTAAACTGATAACTGCATTAAAGGACACCTTCAAACTATCTGACACAGTATGTTAAACCTAAAGTAAATGATGATGTCACACAAAAACAGAAAAGCAGAGTTTCACTCACTCGACTTATTTCCAGGAGTGTCCGTCAGTCCAGCAGCTCACTTGTGTTCTGATCAGGTGTGCGTAGAAAAAGAGGATTAGATTGATCTCAGTGTAACCAGAGCCTTCAGTACAAACTCCACCCAGCAGCATTAAAACACTGTGAATCTGCTGCACAGGACAAAGTTCAGCATTCACTCTTTTATTAGCAGGTGATCAAATGATACCTTTAACCCCTGACATCTCTTTATACCATCTCAGTTCAGCTCTCTACCAAAGTCTCTGTGTCTCAGAGTGTTCCTTCATTGAATACACACAAAAACTGAACTCTGCAAACAAAATGTGAAAACTCCAACCTTGTGGATCAAAATCAAACTGCTGACTGAACTCTCTGCCCTGATGCTAAATCCTGGACATACTCTGTAAATATCTGCATCTAAGAAAATCAAACCACAACAATCCCTAATCTTAATCTTTATTCTGATATAACTGCCCCAAAGATCCCAAAGACTCACGCCTGATCAACTGATGCAATATGAATTACATCGATAAATTAAAATCATTCTCTATCTATGCGTATCTGAGCTACATACTGTATGTCCTGAGGAAGGTGCAATAAAGAACCAAAACAAAAACTCTTGTCGGACTCATTTTACTGTTGGTGTCTTTGGACTCAATGAACCAAGAGAATCATTTATTCTGATTGTCTGAGCAGCTCCTTAAATGTTTAATCTTTTCTTTGCCACCATCAAGTGGTTGGATTAAGAACAACACTTACCTTCACCTGCTCCTCAAGTACATCTGTGCACAAACTGTGTCCAGACTAGTGAAGTGACTTTGTTGTTTCTGATTCTTCTCAGGACCCTCTTCTGCTCTTGTTCCATGAAAGTAAAATCTCTCTTATCTCTAATACAGTATTTTCACTTGTTGTGCTGCCCCCAAGTGGCCAAAACATGTAATAATCCACCTCTAACTAAGAGTAAACCCACAGTGTCATCACCACCCATTGGTTTGTGGACTACCGTTTGGAAGCTTCCAGTTTGACATTACTGCCATATTGGTTTTATTGAGCCACATGTAAAGATATTTGGACAAGTGGGTGGAACTGGGGAGGATTTTCTTGACTGGATCTAACTGAGAAGCTGAGGACACAGCACTGTGGAGACGAGTCACTCACAAAGTACTTAACAATAATTCACAAAATGACCTTTGAAACTAGAGTTTGAGACCATTAACTCATTAGGAAACTGTTCGCTCAGATAACAAATCAAGTGAGAAATAGGGTCAATTTTCTCAAAAACGTACGTACAATCTGACTTCAAATGCCTGGCAGCTGCAGACTCACATGGACACAGTCATAGCTTGCTTGTAGTTATGATGTTTTCGAATGCTTAAGTTATTCATTCACTTGCAAAAGTTGACACACTGTCGGGGGCGAGTCAGGCATTGACATGCAGTGGGTCTTACAGTTCCACCAGAACTTCTGACATGCACTCCCATCGCACTCAGTCTTCAGAAAACTGCACAGAGGAACCAAAGTTCGGTTTGCACAGTCATTATTTAGGGCTCGCCCTTGTAGCTGAAAGGTCATACAAAGCCATAAAGTGCCCTGTGTTTTTCTTAGCTCAAACAATAGGGAAACAATAAGACATGTGGGTGCAGCAGGAATCCAGGAAGAACTCAACAACACCAAGAGAGGGCGGAAAAGAAAAACGACAGAGAGGAACAGTTGATCAGTGGAGTTTAATCCAGTTTGTTTATTTCATACATGAATGCTGGTTCTGAAACACACCGATTTAATTGTGTGCACTCTAACGAAGGTAAGGATGAGGCCCGATAGCATCGTAATAAATCTGGATCCAGCTCTGAATCTGCTCATCAAATCCCTTATTTTGATCTTTGAGTTAAAACAATTAGTTCTGTTTTTTCAGTCAGTATCATCCTCCTGCTCCTGTTTTATCATCCAGCGAATATGTCTAAGAGAGATTCACAATAAAAGATCCAATAAGGGATTTTTTGGGCTGCAGAGCTTCACAAATCTGAGTATTTTAAGAGCTTGGAACCGGATCTAAACTAGACTCAGATATCAGGACCCATCCCTAACAGAGAGCACCACAATGCAGGTACTTCTAAATGTAAGTTTGGCATGACATCCTCAATATGCTATTAGCTCAGCGTGGTTTAATTGGCATCTGAAACTCATACATATACCCATTGTCAACATAGTGTCATCAAACATTCAATTTTCACTGTGATATTGTTTCGAAGTAAGCTTATACCACATACAGTAAATAACCCTCCATGCTGCGGTCGTCGTCTTTGAAGACCACCGACACCTTTACAGACGTTTGACGTTCGCTTCCGCTCTCTGCGACGTATGATTATGGCTATCTTTCATTTTGAAAAAAACACATGTGCTTCAATTAATCCACCTATTGACAGCCGTAACTCGGACAAGACAAAAGGTCCTGCCGGTCACTCTGACACGAGAAGGCATTTTCTCTGTTGTTTGGCGTTAACGTACAAAACTGGTGCTCTACTAGCAGACAGGGAACAGACGGTCATCGTGTGTCTTATGAAAGTCAGTGTTTTTCAAATAAACAGCTTCGTAAAGTTTCCTTTTTCTTCATAAAGAAAAAAAAAAGAAGTCATTTTTGAGTTTGCACTTTAAACAATGAAAGTAGAAGTATCGAGACTTTTTAAAAGTAACTTCCTTGTGCGATTTGAACTGAACATGTTTACAAAACCTTCCTCGGTACACTCTGGATGTGAGTGTGTCTGTTTAAGGAAAGGAAAAGCTGTGCTGTTAACGTTTTTCGTGCACAGAAAGGAGGAGTACAAATCATTTCTTAATGTTTTGTATTTGTTGTAATGTCCCAGGGCGAGAGAGGTAAAGTGTATGTATGCACGCACACACACACACACACACACACACGAGGCTAAAGGCTTAACTGTGTGCATGTTTTTATACGTGACTACAATTTTCACTATCATTATAGTGTTTTCTTTTATTATCTGTCACTGAGATGTGTTATGTTCTTCACTTGGAAAAAGAAACGACTGCCTTGTTTGTAACTCTTCCTCCTCTTCCTCCTTCTGTATTTCATACTTTACAACAGTTTCCACTCTAATTACAGTGTGATTACAGTGTTTTCTTTAATTATCTGCCACTGCGATGTGTCATAGTCCTCACTTGGAAATTACTGCCTTCTTAGTGATGCTCGCTCTCCTGCTTCCTCCGCCCGCCGCTCCTCCTCCTCCCTGCCAAAGATGGCCGGGGATGGTGAAGGCATCCACACTCATGCCCATGGTTTTAGAGGGGATGGTACTAAACTGCTTCCTGTCTGAGCTGTACTTGTAGATGGACTCCACCTGGGCGGAGCTAATTGTCCGTGGGCCCACGCCAGCCAGTCGCACGAGCTCCTGGGAGTCGGTGTTCATGGTGTAAACGCCCCTGAACTGACAGCTGGAGTCACGGAAGAGGATGAGGAAGTGGTTGGCCGGACTCTTCTCCATCTCCTGTGGTTGGAGGAAATAAGTGTGTTTTAGTTTTCTTCTCCTTCTCGTATTCTCCAGACATACAAATAAGCGAGTTTAGTGCACACAAATGTACAAGTGAAGGAATTCACAACAAGATTTAAATGATTAGCAAAGAGCCCTTTACAGTGAGAAAAATGCCACTTAAAAAATACGAAAACATTTTTAACATGTCACTAAAATGCTATTTTTTTAGGTAATCGCATCTAAAAAATTAGATTTACAGTATATACTTTTGTTTTCGCAGTGTAAAACCAATCGTCTACCTCCACTATCTTGTTCTTTTGTGTCTCGTTGACCTTTCCGGCGAGGCAGCAGCGAGAAAGCGCGTTGTGAATGATGAACTTGTTGGACTTGAAGCTCGGTTCTTTGAAGAGCTTTGGACCTGCAAACACAAGCACACGTGTTAATGCTAACCCTTCTGTACAACCGTCGGCATTTTGGCAATAGACTGGATTGTTTAAATACTGTACCTGTGTATTCTGGGGCCGGCGAGGTACCATTGGAGCCACTGTCCCATTCTCCGTTCTGAGTTACCAGTTTACTCAGTGTCATGCAGCCTGCAGGTGAACCAGGACGGCTGTTGGAGAGATATGAACCAATGCGTCATCACCTCTGACTGTATCTGAATTATGGCTTGTGACAGCGCATGATGTAAACATTACTAGTGTTCTCATGGGCTAAGCTAGTTAGCTGGACATCTCTACGGCCTATATCTCCAAAACTAGGAATATTTTTGTACCCTCAGCACTTTGTGACACAAGGTACTACCCAGAACTCGCAGTCGATCTTATTACATACATGTTTACAGCTTTGTGAGTTAACAGTCCAAAGTTTAACCTGTAACATCTAGTATCCTGTCATATTAATATCATTATATTTACCTCAAAGTTCAGCTAATGTTATGGCTAAAAACTGTATAAGTGAGAGGATGAACTATGCAGCAGTGTACCTGTTGGGTTTCTTTGTGGGGTTTGCACTTTTGCTCCCTGGCTCGTCCGTGGCTGCCAGGTTGAGGGAGGAGTGGGAGTAGACTTTGGTCAACTTAGCTCCTGGAGAAACATAAATATTAAGATATTAAAAATAGTCTCACTGAAATCATCTACAAACACACAACTCTTAAGAATTTGACAACTTTTTTCATTTTCGACCATACCAGCAGTTCCCTTGGCTGGACTCAGAGAGAGCTTTGTTTCCTCCCTGGTCATGCTGCGAGGCCGGGAGCGGGTTTTCTTAGCAGAAGATCGTCCGTGATTGGTTGATTTCTGCTGTTGGAGCACTTTGTCCAAATCATCCATGATTCTGAGTTGCTGTCGACGCGCATACTCCCCTCGCGTAAAGTCTCCTCGGCGGGCTGGTGTAGCAGGAGGTGTTGGTGAAGGTGAAGTTGTGCCTACAGGAGGTGTATTGGAGGGAGACGCCATTCTTTTGTGTGAGGAATCTGGCCTGAAACCAAGAGAAATTATGTTATTCTCAGCTTTGGATTTGGTTCATGAATGTACAAATGCAAAGAACCGTGTATGCATCAATATTGTGCAGGTGCCCTCATGAAGGTGTTACCTGTTTTCCCTTTCTTGCTCATGCCACTGTCTCCTCTTCTTCAGCTCCTCAGTTCTCTTCTGCTGTTTTTCCAAGAGGAGAGCTCGACGCTGGGCCATCTCCTCCTCACCACGTACCTCCTCCTACAACCACACAAGCACAAGATCATTAACCGAAATACTGTGACAGAAATAATTCTTATTTGCAGACACTCACCTTAAAGAAGAACTGAAGTCCTCCTTTTGTTCCCAGCTCATTCTGTTCTCCACTTGGCTCCAAAGTTTCAGTCGTTCCCAGCTCATTCTGTTCTCCACTTGGCTCCAAAGTTTCAGTCGGTCTTTTCTCTTCTTCTTTGAATTCAGTTTGTTGTTCTGTCGAGTCGATGGCTCCCATGGCCAGTTCCAGCTGCTCTAGGGGGTCTAGAGGTTCTGCAGCGAGTCCTCTGGCAGGTTCCACAGCCGATTCCGTGTGGTCGCTCATAGAATCAGAAGAAAACTCCTGTCCTTCATCAGTTGGTTCATCGCTGCTCGCCTCGGGCCCTCCATGAGATGAAAATGACACCTCAATCAGGCTGCACTGTTTCCCTGCACCTCCACCTCTCCCACCTTCACCTGCTGCGCTGTAGGCAGCAGAAATGGACAAAGTCTCGCTCTCAAACGAGCATTCAGAAGGAGCTCCGGAGCTGCTTCCACCGGCACCCCTCGGGCGATCATGTCTGGGTTGTGTTAAGATCGGCAGCCCTCCTACTGACTCCGTCTCCTCCTGCTCCAGCTCCAGGCTGAACTGAGTTGGTGTCTCACTCGAGCCTGTGTCTGAGGTGCACTCATCCTGCTGAGGCTGCTGGACAGGCTGAGGTGACTCTTGAGGAGTCCGAGGCCCGCCGATACGGAAGGAAGAGGTGGTCTGAACCTGACACTTGCTGGGGGACACGCGGCGCAAGTGGGGTAGGGTGTCCACGTTGTGGGTTGGCGTCAAGACACGGTTGAGTGGCGGGAACTTGAGTTCGGAAGGCCGTGGGTGAGGCTGATGTTGGGGACGCGGGTGGTGCTTGGGGCTGCGGGGAGTGGAGGAGGAGTGGATCTTAGTACGAGGAGCTGGGCAGGAGGAAGAGATGATTTGAGTTTTCGGGGAGGCAAGGGCTTGGGAACGGCGTGACGGAGAGGAGGCGGTAGTGGATCCAGCAGGAATAACCCAAGCCTTTGTGGTACTCCTTGTCGGTGTCTTTGTCGGGGTTCTTGGTGGTGTCTTTGTCGGGGTGTGAGGAGGCGTTTTGGATTGTGTTTTGGCATTACTTCTGGTGTTTGATTTTGGAGTAGTTTTGGGTGTATTTCTTGGTCTTTGGTTGCTCATGAGCTGCTGTTGTTGTTCTGTAAGTTTCTGCATGTCCTTCTGTAGTGACTGCAGGGCTTCACTCAGTTTTTGCACCACTTCATTATACTCTTCTAGGACACCTTCACCTCCTTTCTCTTTCTCTGCTTCCTTTCCTTTCTCTGCCCCTTTCTTACTTTCAATAGAGAATGTGACCTGCTTCTCTAAGCGAGGAGGATTGGAAACAGATGGCTTCTCTTTCTCCTTCTCTCCATCTTTTTCTGTCTCCTTCTTTTCCTTCTCCTCCTCCTGTTTCAGCTGCTCCTCCATGCATGTGAGGCGCTCCTCCAGGGTAAGATTATCCTCCTCCGCACCCACTCCTCCTCCCTCTCCTTGCTCTCTTTTCAGTTGAAGGAAAGCAGTTTTTCCAAGCCTCTGTCTGTGTTTGGCAAAGATGGCTTCAATGCGTCTTTTTTGAGCTTCAATACTTTTACGTTTCTCCTCTAGACGAACCCCCAACTCCCAGGCTTCAGATCCTGGTTCAGGGCCTCTGGGGCCTGGGCTGTCCTGGCGACCAGGTGGCCCTCCCGGTGTGGAGGGTGTATGTGGAGTGCCTGGGGTTGTTGGGGTCGCAGCAGAGGTTGACTCCTCACCGGGAGTGGCAGAATGTCTTTTTCTGCTGTCTCGTCGCTCAGCAAAGTTTGTCATGCGTGGACTGTTGCTGGTACTGTTGTTTCCTTGGCGACCGTTACTGGGTCGCATATTACCCGGGGCGTTTCTAGGGTTATCATCGGATGCTTCAGAGGAGTCAACGCTACCATCTCGTAGAACAGAGTCGTCATCACGAGACATATCGGAGGTGCGATCTGGTCTGTCCCTCTTTTCTCCCCTTCCTTGCCTTTTAGTATCACCCGTCTCTCCTCCTACAGGCCGGTAGAGGACTCCAGAGCGACTCGGAGCCGAGCTACTGAGCTGGGGGTTGTTCTCCTCAGGGGAGTGTAGGAAGAACCCAGCAGGGGCTCCTTCAGGACGTAACCTGGGCTCCGGCCTTCCTCCCAACACTACTTTTCCTGCTTTCTCTGCTGTCCTTCCCTTCCTCCGATCTTTGCTGCCAGGAGAATGCACAACCTGTAGCGCCTCCTCGATGGTCGGCAGCTCTCCCAGTGGTGTCGTGTGTGCGTAAGGGCCCCAGGACGAGCGCTGCGATGGTGCAGAAGCGCTGACCAGGTGGCTGAAGTCCTCTGGAGGGCCGTACGGGACATGATTCATCCCTGCTGATTTCACCGGTGAAGTCATTGCAGGGATGCCTGTGGTGAGGCTGTCAGTGCTGGCAGAGCGAAAGACAGAATCTATTGGGTTTCCCATGACAATGTCAACATCACTGTCCAGCCCAAATGGGATGCTGAAAGTCACTGCTGACAGAGGACGACTGCAGGGAGGTGGATGACGATGGAGGGATGGATGATTGGATGGGGTGTGTCGGATAATAATGGAAAAGCAGAGACCACAGAAGCCAAAGTAAGAAGATTAAAAATTAAGATAAAATATGAATGCAACACAACATTTACTATAGAAATCAGATGAAGCTGTTCAATACAACTACCTGATTTGTTTCTTCGTCCAACTTTTGTTTTCTAGAAAGACAAATAATTAAAAAAAAAAAAAGTCTTTTATAGCCTATTTTGGTTAAATCCATTGAAAAACATTGTCCAATAATTTCTACTTCTTACCTGGTGACACCGGCGAGGAGATGGGCACAAAGGATTGTTTTAAGATGAAGGAAGGGGAACCACTGGAACAGAAAACACAGCAAAATGTGGTTCATTCACAACTCTTCACAAAAGCGTCTGTGTGTGTTTAGAACCAGCCACTGGCAAATCTTCTCTAAAACTTCTCAATGGCTCAACCAAGTCTTATTTCACAATACATAATCTCCCAGGTTTATTTAGGTTTTAGTCAGGTTTTTAGCTTAATAAATACTGAGGTAGTTTAGCATCAGATTGGTTGAGGACAACCGAAAATGTTCATGTTCCTGAGCCAATGCAGTAATACCTGGAATCAGGATGGTACAGATTGCAAATCAGACTCCTGCCTCATGCCTCAGTTTTCTACTCTGACCATTTTCATGTGGGTGGTGTAAGTGGGATGCTGGTACCTGTTGCTGTTTCCATTGACAGGACTTGTACAGTCTAGTAACCCTGAGACATCTGAAAGACATATTAAGACGACATAAAAGTTTCAGAGGCTGATCATCAGCTTCATATGTATTCAAACAGCCAACACTTAACACAGTATCACAGAATCGGATGTGTTCACGGACCTGTGAGGTCGATGGGCTGTATGGGCTTGACGAATTCAGGCTTCTTGACCTCAAACCACTCCAGCAGCTCAGCTATGAAACTCATGATATTCATCTGAGGAAAAGAGCATATTGGGTTACCGCTGTCAAAATCTTAAAGGGCGACCACACTCTGAGACCACTCCAGTCTCGCGTAGCTGTAACCTCTTTCCACTGCTGGAGAAATGTCTGGCTGCATCAATTCCTATTTTGGAATAGAGCAAATAGTGCTCTGGCTTGTTTGCATGTTTTAACCAATCATTGTCAGGGGAACTTGTTTTGCACATGTTGAGGCTAAAATGGCTGAATCACTGCAAAGGAAAAGGTAACAGCTGCTTGTGTAGGTTTGTTTTCGTTAGCATCGAGGTTAAAGTCTCTTTCTGTGTGTTGGTTTCTCTGAGGTTGTTGTTTCATGCAGCGACAGAGATTTTTAAAACAGTATCTCACAGAAAACGTTAGAATAAGAGATAACAGCTGCTTTAAACAGGTTTCCAGTGACAAAATTTATACCAAAAGTCTATATCTGATGAGTCAGAGTCAAAGTCCACCCCATCAAATCCCATCGAAGACTAAAGGCTTTGAAGTCAGTGCAGTGATACTTTCCTCAATTGATAATCTAATGTGGTGTTGCTCCTCACTTTGGCTGTACTGATGCATAAATGTGAATGCTTACATGTAGAACCGGTGGAGCGTAGAGCAGGTCCTCCACAGCGAGCGGGCAGCAGCTCTGCAAACTGCTCTCACAGAACTCTTTAATCAGCTGCAGGTTGTACAGACTGTCGGCCACCGACATGGTGTCCTTCAGACACACATCTGGACGGAGCAGAGAAGAAATAAAATCAAAAATGCAGTCTTTAATCTTTGTGTTCGGACGTGTCGGTCAGAGGTAGCTAATACTTCAATGTTGATATTTTTTATAAATATATATATATATATGTGTAGATAGCATCAAAATCTAAAAATGTAAAAAATATTTTAAAAAGACATTTTTTTCAGGTGATTCATCTTCCAAGTCTGATCTTAACAGTTTCCTCTCCTGTATTTATGATGTGAAAACTGTTGGGAAAAAAAAGTTTTGCCAAGAGCTCCTCAATGATTTCTTTCAGTCATAAACACAGGAGAGGAGCCTCTTGTGGTCACAATGAGTATAACAAAAACAAACACTGAATAATGAGCCTTACAAAAAAAAGATTTTCATTTGGTTCCAACATGCAATAAAAAAAATGTCACCCAATTTCACAATTTTTTTTTTTGCCCTGAATTTTTTTCACTTATCAAAAAAAATTATTCCTAGAAAGTTTTCATGCAATTTCCCCTGAAATTTTACATTTTTTTTTCATTCTGTTTCACTGAATTTTTTTGCTTTTTCCCATGAAAAAAAAATAAAAACAGAACATTTTCACATCTTTAAAATAAATAAATAATTTCCCATGAGTTCTCAAGTCACAAACACAAAGCGAGAAAACAATTTATACCAGACATTATCAGAAAATGGATTACCAGAAAACTCAATTCTTTACTTGCCCCTCAGGGCTTCCGTAGAATTGCTCTACCGATTGGAAACTTTATCAAAATCACTGGACCATCATTTAAACCCTTAAGTGTGTGGAAACATACAACAGACAATGTATAATGTATATATATATATATAAATATTTAATCATTAAATGTGTACGTGTGTGTGTGTGTGTGTGTGTGTGTGTGTGTGTGTGTGTGTGTGTGTGTGTGTGTGTGTGTGTACCCTCTAGAGGCAGCAGGCTGGAGCAGTAGTAGTGTAACACAGCAGCTATCGCGCAGCCATTAGACAGATCTTTGACCGCACAAACCAGAGGGAAAGTAGGAGTCAGCTTGGACTGCACTTTGTCCTTCCTGTAGCGGATCTACGGGAGAAAACAGAAGGGGAGGAGGAGGAGAAGGATGAGGAGGGAGAAGAGGGTAAAAAGAGGAAGAGTTTTGCAAAGACAGGTAGGAACCAGAAACAAGGCAAATGGACAAGTGAGGGGAGGAGAGGCAGGATCATAAGGCAGATACAAAAAATTACTAACATGATAATTAGATAAAGGTTTGAGAGTTATAACAGTGACGAAAGAAATGTAAAAAAAAAAAAAAAAAACAGCCAGGATTGTCCTTCTAACGGAGAATAAATAAAACAAGAGACACAAAGTATGACGACAGCCAAACTCCAGGAAAATTGCAGAGAAGAAAATCAACAGAAACAAAGCGCAAGACCAGCAGAGCCTCACACACAAACACACACACACACACACACACACACACACACACACACACACACACACAGCAACTTTGGTCAGACAGTGATGTCATGTAATAAAAAGTCCCAGTGCAACGTTTAACTTCAGTGTGGTTATGAAGGCTATGTGGCCGTCCACTGTTACTGGACGTGGAAACAACCTCGCTATGTGACATAGCGAGGTTGTTTCCACGTCCAGTAACGGTCTAGTCAGACTTGTTCTTGCAGAGAAGACTATATTGATCATATTATTGCTTCATGCTGTGACTCTGGGCCTCAGGATCTCATCGCGGTATCTCTGTGCGTTCACATCGTCATCAGTAAAATGCACCCGTGTTTGCTGTCCGTGGCTTCTATCTGCCCGTACCACCACCACCCACCACCGTGGGCACAGCGTCTGTTCACCACGGTGACATTTGCAAACCACTCGCCAACACAACGCCGTACACACAGTCGGCCATCTGCCCGCTACAGTGACAGCTTCACGTTCTCTTCATCTGTGAAGAGCATCTTGTCAGGTAGACAGATTATTGGATCACTAATGTTATTGTGTGTATCCGATCTTTTACTTCAACCTGTGGAAAATGTGATTGTTGCTTTTATGTATTTTTTTGGGTGCAATTTGTTCTATTTTCTAAATACAAAAATCACGTTTATGCATTTTCTTTATACTTACGTATAAAATATATTCCTGTCTTATTGCTTTTAGCCTGCAGTGTTTATAAGAGTCAACGTCTTTATTCAAGCTGTCTTTATCTGCACATCTAAAATCAGCTAAGAATTCAACTGAAAAAAAAAGAAAATTACACCTGAAATGTTTTTTCTACGTTCCAATTTTCTTCACATGTTTTCGCAGTTAAAAATTCTCCACACACAATAAATCACTCAGTTCCACACACTGAATAAAAAAAAAAGGTTTCAGATTGGGCGGGATCTACTGGGAATAAAAGAAATAAAAATCCCTGAATTTTTTCACTCTGTTTCAACATGAAAAAAGAAAAATAATTCTTCATGAAAAATATTTAGTATTAAGAAGTCCTGATACTGAACAGGTCGTGGTGGCTGAGTGGGAAAAGCAAATGACTTCTCAGGAGACTGGAGTCTGAATCTTGTGTAAATTAATCTTAATTTATTATTTTCAGACTCAGTTGACGTATTATTTTTAGTCCGAGGACGTATGAAGCTGCTGAATTAACAACGAGTACATAAACCTCAGTAGAACAGCTGACTGGGTCTGTTCATGGTAGCATCACATTTCGACATTGGTACCTTCCAGCTGATGGTCACTGTTTTTTAAACGTTACAGGACGTCTTGGTCGGATGCTCAAACAACTCAGCACCCAAATGTTTGCTGGGCGCACACACACACACACACACACACACACACACACACACACACACACACACACACACACACACACACACACACACACACACACACACACACACACACACAAAATAAAAAATACACAATGAAAGGAAAAAACTGATGTCAGTGATTAAAAGTAAAAACGAGGACTGTTTGTCCTCCGGTGTCCATGCAGCAGAAACAGGCACTGACGATACTGTGAGCCTTTGATTCTGATCAGGTGTAAAAAAAAAAACACAATAAAAAAATCACATAGTCACGTAAGAAAAAGTGAATTTTATCAAAATGAGAATCAAACGGCAGCACTCAGAGATAAAATACACCCAAAAACAAAACAAACGCTGCATGTGCATCAGCTGTGACTGAGGCTGAAGGATGTTACGCAGCCTTGTTGGAGGAGGACGAAGAGATATTAAAGGTCAACGGTGTTATTGTGCCTCCTATAACATGGCTCGGTAACATACGCTTTACAGAAAAAAAGCAGGAAGAAACAATAAATATGGATAAATAGTTAATAAGCTAATGAGTTTTTAATTGATCTATCCAACCTCGGGGTTGGAAGAGTGATTAGTTCGCAGTCTGTCGGTCAGTCGTCGGGAGAGGTGTGGCGATTGGTCGGTCTTGTCTGTCCGTCAGGTCAGTCGGGTGCGTTGCTACGGGAGACGTGGAGGATGAAGGGTGAGAGAAGAGCGAGGTGTTATACGTTACCACTGGCGGCTTATTCCCCGACTCCTTCAAACAAAAAGCGATAGCATGCTGGATGGGGGATGGCAGAGAGAGGGAAACAAGCATAAATGACAAGGAGGGCCGGTCATCATGGGAACCGCCACACCACAAAGTCACATGGCACTGCTCAGGGGGGAGAGGAGCGACACGGGGGGGAGGAGGAGGAGGAGGAGGAGGAGGAGAGGATGGGGATAAACAAAGAGGGCGCAGAGGCAGTTTAATAATCAATGAGGAAGTGATTCCACCTCCCTCCCTCCTCTCAGATATCTCCTCCTCCCCCTCGGCTCTGATAATCTGAGCAGTTTGAGATGAAAACTGACGACTGGACGAAGTCATTAACATCCCAGCGTCCTCATCATCATCATCATCATCATCATCATCATCATCATCATCAGCTCAGAGTAATATTAATAAGCAGCTACAGGACATTTTCAGTGGCATCTCATGGGTCAGTTGTAAAAGTCGGCACATGTTTAAATGACACACACAAAGAGAGGGGGGTTCTAACGGGACAGATAAGAGTTATGTGGCATTTCCAGCAGGCACATTAACGTCAGCCACAGCAGACGGACAGATTCAGAGAGAGACAGGAGATTGTTACACTTACGGGGACTAGTTTCCAGTACCAGCGGGTGGACTGACACTGCCAGAGAGCGACGCATGACAGAGATAAAACCCAGGGGGAGAAAACAAGAGAAGCAGAGCGAGGTCGGTGTTAGAAGCTGCAGCGTGAGAGACAAAACATCATGCGTACAGTGTGTGTGAGAGTGTGTTTGTACCGCGTCCTGAGCAGGCTGCAGGTCTGTGCACGTCTGCGACTTGGGCGGCTCGTCGTCTTCTGTGATTTCTCTCAACTTCTGGTTCAGCTGCAGGGGGTGAAAAGGGTCAGTTCACCATTTTCTCATCCAAATCTTCCTGACATTTCTCCAAAAGAAATGATAAATGGACTCCAAATGAGCTCCTAAACCCCTCCTGGAGGAGCAATTTTGGCATTTGAGCATTTGACACTGAGATTTCTCCACATTGCTGCAGTGAAATATAACCAAATGTGAACCTGTGATGGAGTAAAGCATCGGGCCAATCATGAGCTGACCTATGAAGGAACTGATCTGATGTAAGGTCAAAGGTCAGGATACTGTAAATAGAGTTTATTCATTCTTGAGGTGATTTTGCATTTGCATTTTCACAGATGGGAATAGAAAAAATTCTCCTTAATTTTCACATGAAAAAAAAACTCTTGTGAAAAAACATTTCTATTGAAATAAAAAGACAATGTTTCACACACAAACAGAAGAAAAAAATAATTAAGGCACATTTTTGTTTTTGCAGATAGTGAAAAGAGAAAAAAAAAGTAAATAAAAAATGTCATCTGAAATGTAAAAAATCTCAGGAACATAGAAAGATTATCCTGGCAAAACTTTAAAAAAATAAATTGTATTACCAGCTCTGAAGTCATAAACACGAGAGAAAACAATTTAGATCAGACTTAGAAAACGGATCACCAGTAATCAATAATGTGAAACATGACCATTAGACCGCTTATTGGGAAAATATTTAGTATTATAATACGAAACTTTAATTTTCTCTGGGTTTTTTGACCAGTTTCCTGGAATATGATCTGTCCTGGATTTTGAATATCAAAATCAATCACGGTGAGAAATGTTGGTAAATAAATTTAAATGAGGTCTTAAATAAAAAACAGTGAAATGTCCTTTAATCAAACAGCTAGTTAAAGCGACATCAGCGTTGTTGCCATGGTTCTGTGTTCTCACCCTGTTGACCCAGAAGAGAAGAGCGTTCTCCCACGGAGCCCCGACGCCCATCTGCTCCGCCTCCACCGCCATCTTCACCCTGCCCACCGTCTCTTTGGCAGCGAGTGTCATCAGGGCGTCGATCACGGCGAGGTGGGCTTTCTGCACCGATCACAACAAGGACAGTCAGACCATCCGACTCTGATCACACGAGTCTAAAATCAGCAGCGGGGGACAGAAATACCTTCTCTGCTGTGTTTTTTTCTCTGTTGCGTGCTAAATACAACCGTTTCCTTCCTTCTTTCCTACAATTCCCCTACACCTGTCCTTTTCTTCTTCCTTTGTTCCCTTCAGGCTTTTTCTTTCCTCCCTCCGCTGCTCCGTTCTAACTGCAACTACAACTGACACAATAAAGGATCACATCGTTTTCCGCTGACCGACTTTTCTTCACTTTGCTCTGGAGAGGGTTTCACTGCTAACTCCTGTGTACCTACATTTCACCGTAGTAGTATTTTCCACTGTGCTACTTCCTTTAATAAATTAGAGGCATGAACTACAGACCACACTTCTTGACACACAAGGCGACACACCCACCGTCTTGATGGGGACGTAGCTGAGGTCCTCCTCGGTGACGTCTGCATCCAGGACCTTGGGAGCGAAACCTTTCTTGATGAGGAACTGCAGCAGGGCGGAGTTATCGGCCGGGGGCCCCTGCGTCTGGGCCAGCAGGGCCTGAACTCGGCAGTAGATCTCCGGGGAGAGGAGCAGCTTGGAGACGGACGGTTTGAGGTGCTCTTGTTCATACTGGTCCTTGTAGAGAGGATCCCGAAACTCCACGGGAACATTTTCTGAAAAAGGGAAGAGGACGAGAGGAGAGTCTTGCTGAGCTGGAATAGTGAAATCAAGACAGAAATTATATAAACCATTGGATGAATTGTCGTGGATATTGTACAGACATTCACGGATGAAGTCCTCTGATTGATGCTAAATGATTATTTCCAGCTAACTTAAAGACATCATTTCTTTCTACTCTCATTTCAAGTAAAACAGTTTCACTGTCACAGAACCTAAAATGACTTTAATACACTTGAATTGAAGCGGATGACATTGATGGTAAGAACAGAAAGTTACTTTTCGAGATGAAGCAAAACTATTTTTGAGCATTACAGGCGTTTCATGGCACACGACACGTGATAATACTGCGAAGTTATGGCTCAAAATGACTCTCTTATCGTATCAGACCGAGATATCAGCTCTTATTTCAAGAAACCGAAAGAGGGTGAATCCTCATAGTGTTTGTGAGCTGCCTTCAGGTCAAAGGTTTCACTTATTTTATGAAAAACATCAACATTTTCTTAGTTTTTCTCTGTAGAGACATTCGAGGTTCCCTGAAGTTGAATCCTCGACTTTGATGACTCCCCCGACTTTTCTCTTGTGTCATCATCAGGTCGAACTTTAATTGGTTCATGACAAAAAATACCTGCTAAGCTAAAGTCAGCCTCAGTTTCATTTAGTCTTAAATGCTAATTAGCATATATTAGCATGTTAAGATGGTGAGCATCGTACCTGCTCATCATCGGCAGCACGTTAGCATCACGGACGTGGTTAGCATGCTGAAGTTAGGATTCTAGTGCGGCCTCACAGAGCTGAGGACCATTTAAACGGTTCTTATGAACTCAAAAGAGCTCAGAATTAATATTTCAGTGGATGACGTAAGCGGTAAAGAGTCTCCTCAATCATTATCTGCAGGCAGAGATAATTACCGAGAGGAGGCACTCGCTCGTCCACTACAGGATGCTCTCTGAGCTGAATGAGAGGAGAAATAAAAAGTCAGTGGTGCAGTTGTAAGACATTTCTTGCCTTGCTGCAGATCTAAGAGAGGGATAATGAGTCAGCTTCTCTGCGTTGTTCTCTGAGAAAGAGAATTGCTTCGTCGACACAATGTCCCCCACGAGGAAAATCAAAAGTCACACAGTCCGCTGCAAAAAGAGTGCAGCTCCACCGCACTATCTACTCTGAGAGAGAAAACTTAAACTGCTGCATAAAAGTGGAGAGGTTTTCCCACTTTGTACATTAGGGGGACAGTATGCGACAGTGTGTGACTGCAGGGAGCCCGCAGGAGAAGATAATGTCATCATCTGCATGAACAGCTCAGACGAGTGTGCGTGCATGTGCATGTCGAGTGATCTACGACTATCTATGATGTGCAAGGATCTCAGACCACGACAAGTGGGTCATTTCATAGGCACACACACACACTCCGGACATGGAAACACACACTTCCCTGACTGACCCATATTCCAACCCTGCAGCCCCTGGAAGGCTGCACCAGGAGTCGGGATAATCCTGAAGATTGGAGTGGACTTCTTAGGGGGAATATCAGCGTGGACATCTCTTCCATTTACCACTGCAGTCAGTCCTCGTTCCCTCAAAGTCTTCACAAATTCGTTCTACTCCTTCATCCGTCCGTACACATCAAACTCTGACTCTTAACGAGGGCTACAACTGCTCGTCTTTCTCTCTGTAACCGTCTGTTGTTTTCTTACGTAAGCCCTCCTTCTCCTCATTTTCTCCGTTTGCTCAAATGCGAGAAGAGAAATCACCACATAAAGACGATCACTTTGAATAGAAAGTCTATCTGTGTCACTGCATAAACAACTGTGGAAGGACACACTCCACTGCAGTGGGACACACACACACACACACTGTTTAGGGGTTAAACCCTCGCCTTTCACACTCTGCAGCACTGGGAGGAAATAGGACTGCCGTCACCATGGGAATGGTGGAAATGGAGAGCAGCCATTCTGTTCAGCCGAGGCGATGAGACTGGACTGCAGAGCAGGAACCAGCAGCTAACCCATTTAACATAATACTAATTCAATCTGGAGAAAACAACAGACAGAGCCTGTGCAGCGAAAACAGAACAACAACAACAACAACAACAATCTGTTACATCGTACAGATTTTATCAGTATCAGGTGCTAGAAATACGCCCAAAATCTACGTTACTGATCTGAAGTGTCATATCATCTTGTGTTTTTATACATATGGGGCTGAAAACAACAATTGATTCATTATTTTGCCTCTTAAGGTCGTTAAAATGATCAATACTACATGATTTTTACACTGATCAACTAATACATTTACAAACTGCAGTAAGTTTATGCTAAACACACACAAAAAACTGTTGCCGCAACTTAAACCGGCAATTTTTCGACGAGAACACATCAGTGATGGTACAGATCATGTCATCTCCTTTTACAGGTACATTTTGTAAGATGGTAGATCAGACAGGTCGTCATATGTTGACACTTTGTGTTGGTGGCCAACCCAGAGACCTGGGGATGAGACCGACCAATGGCCTTTTGCAATACGGTGAACATGTTAGCAACATTTTCCTGTTTTACAGAGCAACATCACTCATCATCTGATTTTTTGCTCTATTTTTGGTCTCCACCACCTAATGAAGGAAATATCTGGCCCTTTAGCTGCTAAATGCTCCGCTGTGTTTATTAGCTGGTGGCTAACTTTGTCAAAACTCTGTTTTGTATGTAAACAACAGCAAGCTAGCAAAACATTAACATGAGCGACTCAACTGGGTATTCATTTTCAAGAAATCAGACAAACTTTCGTCAATTTTCCAATATCGACAAAGCTGCTTTAAAGTTACATTTAATTGTCACATGGGTTTGATTTGACCAGACTGTGAGATATCCAGTCATTTCTGCCTCCATCCCAACGAAGTGGAGGTAAAAAGCAAATCAAAAATGTTCTCTTTCTATTTTGAAGATTCAACATTGACAGAAATGTTCCAATCTCAAATCTTGACAGCATAAAAAAATGTTTGGGGGGCTAATTTATTTCGGTTAATGACTCCTAAAGATGGACAGAGACTAAAAAACAGAACAGAGAGCTATACTAGGATTCTATACTAGGATCATCTGTGTTATTTTTTAAGGATATTTGTATTAACTTAGTTCATATTTCTATTTCTAACAAGTTGAGTTTTACATTTCTTGGTATGGTACATCTCTTTTGTTAGTTACATCATATCTGTAGTGCCATCCTTGATTATTCACATCATATTTTCATATATATTTTTATTTATATCAATAATTAAAAGTACTTCTTATAGATGTTATGTTATATCTTTGTTTTCAATATATTTTGACCAGGACAGCCCTGTAGGAGAGATTTTTTAATCATAGTGAGGTCATTTCCTGGTTTAATAAAGGTATAAATCCAGTGCAGCTTGTGGAGTTTTGTATTTGTTCAAGCTTTATTCTTTTGTCTGGCTGAATATCTGTTATTGACGCCATAAATACACAGACTTTCATTAACTCCCTCTGTGTTTATAAGTGACTTGGAGAGCATGTTCTCAGAAATAAGTGTTTTTCAATGTTTTTCGTAGAGAAGTCGTCCTCTGGCACACGTCAGTTAGAATAAGTGTGTGTTGGATCCCATGTGAAGCTTTATTAGCGCTATTTTCTTCCAGGCTGCCATTAAAATTCAATGAGGCGCCCGGTGGACATTTTCCAGTTGACTGACAACAATGAAGGCTCCCTGCTGAGCGCTCCTCTCTCCTCCTGTCCCACTGACTGCCGCACAAATATAACATGAAAGTCTGTCTGCGCTTATTACTACAGCCCGAAATAACACAGATTATGACACAAAGACTAGTATCTTCATCATTGTTTGGTATTATTACCTACAGGGTGACATCACTGTGTTAGTCAGCAGAGAATGAACCCACACAAGGAGCTGATCTGTGACCGGAGCGCGTCGTTAAACAGGAACCGTGCTGAAACAATGAGCTGATCAACAACAGTGATGGTAGCTGATTCATTGTTTGGGTCAATTATCAAACAAAACTGCCAAATATTTCACCATCTCCAGCTCTTCAAATATGCTTTTCTCTGTTTTATGTGACTGTGAATTCAATAAATCTCAAAATGAGCGATTTAAAGACGTCATTTCAGGCGTTTTCACTGGTAACTTTTCTACTTTACACATATTTTCTTTACCTTTTATAGATTTTAGAGCAGTGAAAACGATCGTTAATAGCAGCACACTGGAGCAGAGTTTAAACTAATGATTATGTTCATTATTATCGATGAGTCTGAGGATTATTTTAACAATTAACTGATTCATTGTGACGTCTTCCGATTGTTTCTTTTGTCCGACCAACAGTCCAAATCTCAAAGACTCTTCACTCACTGTCATAATGGATCAAGAAGAGCAGCAAATTCTTACATTTAAGAAGCTGGAACCACCAAATAATTTATACTTTTTGCTCGAAAGATGACTGAAATTATTAATTTTCTTTCAGTCGATCAGTTAATCGACCGATCATTGCAGCCGCTCACCAAAGACAACATCTCTACAGTTTCAACAAAATGTTCACAATTAATCAATGGATCGTTTCGTCCTTTCATCCAATATCTCACCAGAATTTCCCAAAGTAACGTCTTCAAAACCCCCAAACTCTTCATTTACTGTCATAAAAGATGAAGAAGAGCAGCAAATTGTTATGTTTAAGAAGCTGGAACCAGCGAATATTGGATCACTTTTGCTTGAAAAATTACTGAAACGATTCATTTTCTTACGACTGACCGATCGATTCATCGACTGATCATTGCAGCTCTACACTACAGTATGAAGTCATGCAGTAAAACACAACCAATAACCAAAGACAACATCTCTGACGGTGTCGACAACATTTTCACGATTAATCAACGAATCGTTTCATCTATTAAATGTTAAAATGTAAAATATACTAATCAGAGTCCAAAGAGACGTCTTCAAAATGCTTCTTTTGTCCAACAAACTGTCCAAAACCCCAAATACTTAATAAAAGACAGAGAAATGTAGAAAATTCTCATATTTAAGAAGCTGGAAACAGCAAATATTTGACATTTTTGCCTTAAAAAAAACAGATTTTCTATCGACTGATCGATGAATCGACTGATCGCTGCAGCTCCACGCTACAGTATGAGGTCATGCAGTAAAACACCAATAACCAAAGACAACATCTCACACAGGGTCAACAAAAGTGACACATCATCAGCCTTATTGATCATTAGAGTTTGGATTACGTAACAGAACACACACAGGGATCCTGCTGCTGTGTGCTGGTCAGTCACAATAAACAGCTTTGTCACATGTCTGCAGACTCTGTAAACGAGGCTGATATCAGTGGATGTATCTGCAGCAGCTGTCAGCAGAAACCCTCCATTGTCTAAAAACACTATGTCACCTTCACCACACTGCCACGCGCTTCAGCGCCGCACAGCGTGCGTGCGTGCGTAACACTGACACAAATATTCTGCCGTCCTGACCCATTTACAGCCTCTCCCGACACGACACCGTGCACACGTTATGAACCAGTCAGAGGGTTCTCTGTGCGGGTCGGATCTGGGCCGGTGGGCGAACCCGTCCACGGGCCCTGACGTGGCCCGGCTCTGACAAAAGGCTTTGTTGCGCCGCTGCGGTGACAGCCAGCCTGCTGTCCCCGCATGCATCACGCACGGCGGAGGACAGTCCTCCAGACAAGCCTCATAACCGTGTCGTTAATTGGCTCCTAGTCTGTAACCCAGATGTTAAAGCCGCACAGCATGGAGGAGGATGATGAGGAGGAGGTGGAGGAGGTGGAGCAGGAGCACCGTGAGGATGGATGGATGCTGTGCAGATCTGCAGAATGCAGCTGGAGGTTCCCGTGAAATAAAAACGCCAGGTCGAGCTCGGAGCTTCATACATAGCGGGATTAATTATTAAGCGCCCCACCCAAGCAGCCCCCCTCCCGGCGGTGAGACTACCTGCAGAGCCGTACGATTTCGACAGCAGCCACCGGACGCTGGCGCAGATCTTGGCCCGGGTGAAGTCGTACTGGTCCAGCGGCTTGATCTCCGGTACCGAGAAGGTCTTCTTCATCGTTTGGGGAGAGTCCACCATGGCCGCGCCGCGACGCACGGAGGAGGCAGCAGCAGCAGCACCAGCAGCACCGGGGAAATGTGAGGAGGAGGAGGAGGAGGAGGGATGGAAGAGGAAGAGGAGACACCGAGGAAGAGGAGGGAGGGAGGAGGAACCTGTGATGCAGACTGAAACATACAGATGATGACACAATGAGAAAGAGTCAAACAGGGAGGATGGAAACAGAAAGACGAGGCTCAATATGTCAACAGAGATGAATCAGAAATGTGTTAATGGAGATTGAGATACCTCACGCAGGCTGTCAGCCGGCTCCACGCCCCCGGCTACGTCACACGCCGGCCAGTGGGGACGTCACGTCACAGTGACATACTCCTCCGAGGTTCAGATTTACGACACACGTGAAGGCAGCAGCAGCAAAAACGAGTCGATAAATGTGCTGAGGAATGAAAACATAATCACTGTTTTTACCTTTAAGATAAGAGTTTCAATAAATGTGCTGCGGATACACGTTAATGTCAGTGACTGTTTCCCTCTTCTGCCACAGGGAGGAGCCCTCGAGCAAGGCATCAGCTTCACCCCGGCCTGTCACTGACCAGGTGACCCAGTCAGAGGAAGCAATGGAGGCAAACATGAATACATGAATAAACAAACCCAGATAACAGAGTCTGAATCCTGGTTCCTCTCCAACAGGTTTATTTTAATCAAGAACCTGCAGCAGTTTCTGTTCTTCAGCTCAACATTTAATCCAGTCTCACCCATGAAGACACTCTGGACTTGAGTATCAGAGGTGGATTTCATCGTTCGATGTCAAGATTCAGTTCCCGTCGGTCAGTTCGGCAGGAAGAATCATTCATTCGTTTGTTCGTTCAGTCGCGTTTCCGGTATAATGTCGTTTAGCGGTGAATCATACAGTTCTCAGCTCCTCGTTCTCAAACGATCGTGCTGATGGTCGACATAACACTGCAGTTCAAGGCAAATACATCGTTGCAACTTCATGATTATGTGTACTTTTAGACAACACAACAGTGGATAATGTGTATATACACCTTGACATTAAATTGACATGTATTGAAGTTAAGCCAAGGGTGAATGACTGAACGAGAACGATGAGCTACGAACGAAACGAAATGTTTTTTTTTCATGGAAACGGTTGCTATGCTTTCCTGTTTGTCACTGGCTAAAAATTCGACGACAGCGAACGATTGGCCGGCTGTCAGTCCTCTTCACCGCTCTGATCACTAAACAGTGAACAACACAGCGACTGGTCTGTGAGAACGACAGAACGAACGAGAGAGAAGTGAAACGTGGAATCAGGTCAGTTCGTTCACGTTAAAGAGTCGTTCCTTCGATCTGATTCGTTCGCCGACGACACATCTTTACTGAGTGCTGGACTTCCTCAGAACTAATCAGTAAAGACACCATGTTTACTTTGGTAAAAGCAGAAGTCACTAAAACAGTGACAGGAATATTAACGTATATTTTAAATGTCAGCACTGTAAGTATCAGGCCGACAGACTACAAGATCCGATATTCAGTTTTTTTATAATCATCAGAGTCAATGTTTATTTTATTTTTATTGCTGATAAGTGACTGCAATGAGGTTTTAAGTGAGGCAAAGATCGGGTTCACAGATCTGCTCCTGTCCCTGATGGATCAAAGGTCGACGGCTGCTCCCTCCTCTCTCTTATCTCAAGCACAGCCAGCTCAGCTCTTTCCATAAACTTCCCTCCCATCAGATCTACAGTTTGAGGAACCAGCGTGCAGCGAAGAGCAGCAGTGTCGCACGTACACGGCTATTAGATCGAAACCCAAACTAGTTTAAGCTCTGAAAGAAGTAAAACTCAGACAGCTGCTGCTACCGAAAGGTTGAAATGGCGCAGAAAGGACTTGGGCTGGACGGGGAAATGATTTCTTGTTCGATCTGTCTGGATCTACTGAAGGATCCGGTGACTATTCCCTGTGGACACAACTACTGCATGAACTGTATCGAATCCCACTGGGATACAGAGGAGGCGAAGCGAATCCACAGCTGCCCTCAGTGTAGGAAGACCTTCACGCCGAGGCCTGTACTGCTGAAAAACACCATGTTAGCAGAGTTAGTGGAGGAACTGAAGAAGACTGGAGTCCAAGCTGCTCCTGCTGATCGCCGCTACGCTGGACCTGAAGATGTGGCCTGTGATTTCTGCACTGGGAGGAAACTGAAAGCCCTCAAGTCCTGTGTGGTCTGCCTGGCGTCTTACTGTGAGAAACACCTTCAGCCTCATTTTGAATCGCTGACATTTAAAAACCACAAGCTGGTGAATCCCTCCGAGAAGCTCCAGGAGAACATCTGCTCTCGTCACGACGAGGTGATGAAGATATTCTGCCGGACTGATCAGCAGTGCATCTGTTATCTCTGCTCCATGGATCAACACAAAGGCCACGACACAGTTTCGGCTGCAACGGAGAGGACCGAGAGGCAGAGAGAGCTGGAGGGGAGTCGACACAACATCCAGCAGAGAATCCGAGACAGCGTGAAAGATGTGAAGGTGCTTCGACGAGAGGTGGCGGTTATAAATCGCTCTGCTGATAAAGCAGCGGAGGACAGCGAGAGGATCTTCACCGAGCTGATCCGTCTCATGGAGAAAAGACGCTCTGATGTGAAGCAGAAGGTCAGATCGCAGCAGGAAACTGAACTGAGTCGAGTCAAAGAGCTTCAGGAGAAGCTGGAGCAGGAGATCACCGAGCTGAGGAGGAAGGACGCCGAGCTGGAGCAGCTCTCACACACCGAGGATCACAACCGGTTTCTACACGACTGCCCCTCAATGTCGGCTCTCACTGAGTTCACACGCTCATCCAGCATCAACATCCGTCCTCTGAGGTACTTTGAGGATGTGACAGCAGCTGTGTCAGAGGTCAGAGACAAACTACAGGACGTCCTGCGACAGAAACAGACAAACGTCTCACCGACAGAGACTAAAGTGGGCGTTTCACCATCAGAGCCCAAAACCAGAGCTGACTTCTTAAAATACTCGCGTGAAATCACGCTGGATGCGAGCACGGCTCCCTCGCGCCTGTTGTTATCGAAGGGGAACCGAAAGGCGACGAGAATGAGGGAGCAACAGTCTCAGTCTCACCTCCGAGACAGATCCACGAGGTCGTGCCACGTCCTGAGTAGAGAGAGTCTGATCGGTCGTCGTTACTGGGAGGTGGAGTGGACGGGAGGTGGAGGGGTTTGTGTAGCAGTCGCATACAAGAATATCAGCAGAGCAGGCCGGGCAGATGAGTGTTTATTCGGAAGAAATGACAAATCTTGGGGGTTGTATTGTGACCGTAGTAGTTATTCCTTTTGGTACAATGACGTCGAAACTCCCGTCTCAGGTCCTCCGTCCTCCAGAGTCGGAGTGTACCTGGATCACAGTGCAGGTATTCTGTCCTTCTACAGCGTCGGTGAAACCATGACCCTCCTCCACCGGGTCCAGACCACGTTCTCTCAGCCTCTGTATGCCGGACTTTACGTTCGCTCGTATGGAGACACCGCTGAGTTCTGTGTACTCAAATAGACAGAAGTCACGATGACGACTCTTTTAATTTAACTTCATTTTTCTGCATTGAATTATAAATGTGCTCGAAGTGTTCGTTGGATATTTGTGTCGATGCGTTTACGTTGTTTCTCCTCCCACCACATGAGAAAGCAGCAGCGCTTCCTTCACTGGAGTCGTTTTTGTTCTCACCACTTTGCACATTTTCAAAGAAAATCTATGATAACATTTATATAAATTGTTTGGCAGACCATAAGTTGTCTAAATCAATGTAGAAATGAGGCCCTGTGAGGTCTAAAGAAACCAATAACTTTAATAAGTAATCATTATGATGAATCATTATTTTCCTGTACATATCTGAGATCCTGCTCAGTCAAACTGACTGTGTGGAAGAAGTGAATCTGTACATGAAATCATCGAAGAAGAGTCTTTTAACAGACTCTACTGATGGAATGTGTTAACGAACTGAAGGTTTATAACGAATAAACAAACATGAACAAAGTGTTTTTCTACTTTCTAGCTCCGTCACCTCACAGCGAGACGATCCCGGGTCGTGTAGTTTGAACCCAAACTTCATTCACACTCGATGTTACTCATTTTCTCCAGGGTGTCTTCTGTCAATCCAAGAGTTTTTTTTTTATTTATTTATCCTTAATTGGCATCCAAACAGTCGAATTAGAGCTCCTGACAACTGTGATTGAGTCACTGATGCTTGTTATTCCACTGTTTCCATATACAGAAGTACCTTTGGAACCACTTCGGCCCTGTGAGGAAGGTTTTTTTCAGTTTGTCGTCATGAGGATGCTTTTAACTTGTTACTAAAATCTTATTTTCGGTGTATTTTAACAGTTTTTAAATGAGAATTATATGACGACGTGAGTCAAAATGTCAAACAGGATAACATGAATCAATTGTTTCATATCAATAATACTTCATAAATATATAAAGTGAGACAGTTTTCAATATTTAGAGCTCAGAAAAGTTTCACAATTCTCGTCGTGTTGTCTGAATGTATTGTCCAGTGCTCGGCATCACATGATTATTGTTTTCTCACCTCCGTAAAATGTAATTCTGAGTTTTAAGGCAATAAAAATCTGCTTAAAACTTAAACAGAATTAATATTCATAAAGAAAAAACACAGTGATCACAGACAACATAGTTTCTCAAGTAAATCAGTGAGGTTCTATGATAAAGACATTTCTACAGACCAAATAAACATTCAAATCTAAATTTTAAAAGGAATTATGCAGTAAAATAAAACTTCTGGTGTTGTAGTTATGTGTTAATATGACAGAGAATAGAAATCATGCAAATAAAAGCTGAAATTGTTTGAAAAGAAAATGAATGTCAGTAATTTGGGGTCAAAGGAAACGACTGTTTTCACGTTCGAACCTCAGTCAGGTTGTTTAATGATGATAATGCATCCTACAGGAAACTTCAGCCTTGACCTTCAACTTCCACGTTCGTACAGAAACAAACACATGATCATAAAATCAACATTATGGCTACAATAAACTTGATGTCATATTTACACTAAACATTAAAATAATGGCTGTTGCAGAAGTTTATTCGATGCGCAACACTTTTTATAGCTTCTTTGCATTTCATTTAATCTTCGGCTCTGGACATTTATCTCTCTGTCTAATAACTGGATTTAATAAACAGAGATTAATAGACTCAACACGTGAGTTTCTATAAACATTTCCACCTTTTTTCCCCCCTAAAACATGGTTGTGTGGCATCCCAGAATCAGGAAACCCGTGAGCAAAGACTTCATTGCGAGCAGCGAACGAGATACAATTGACATTTGAGCACATTTACGATATGAAGGAGTCAGCAGGAGAGTTTGAGAGTCGATAGGGTTGTTTGTATTTGTCGCACAGTGTACAGTATTCCTAAATAATGAGTGAAGAAGAGAAGAAGTGCAGTGGGCAGACAGTCTTACCATTAATGAATGAGCGGGTTAGCGATTTACCTTCAGGATCAGTGACGTTCATCCTCATTCAGACACGTTCCACTGGAAAGTGCTGCTCTTCTTTCTTTAAAAGTTGAATCTATCAGCTGTCCACATGTGTGAGTGTGAGAGAGTTTGTGTTAGCTGCGTGATAGTCCTGTAAAATAACCAGTGGACCAACAGTTTGACTGTAATCTGCACTTTAAATTAGTTTATCTTATAATATTGCCTTCTCTGGTGGATTATACAAACACTGGTGTCAACAGAATAACTTTGCAACGTCTGTGTGTCTTTTTTCATGTCACAGCAGGAAAATCACAGGTGTAAATAATGAAGTTAAGTTTGGCTGAATACCATTTAGCTGCTTCAGTTTCGGGGTTCTCTCTGCTGCGGGAAAAAAAGGCCCATTAGGTTTAAAACACACACGAAACGTCTGTTCAACAAGTGGAGTCTCCATGTTGATTGATAGATATTCACTGCATGTGTCCATTGACCTCTGCAGAGCCGAACTGTTTGGGTTCGTCTGAGTCAGCAGAAACTGAAGCATGGGAATGTCACAGAACCAGTTTGTTCTCTTCGTGCCTCTCCAACAAAACTCACGTCAGCGCGGATGTACTGTCCCTTCAGCTGATCTCTGCATCGGAGTGAACGTAGGTGTATCTTCCATCTCACACCATGATAAAAGGTGAAGACAGGCTCCTTATCTTCAGACTCAGGCTTCAGCTCAGGACGGAGGACGACCACGAGCAACGCGACCTTCTGTCCGACTGCCAGCGGAGGAGAAATTTGGTGTGTATGCACATTTTTGAGTGTGTGTGTGTGTGTGTGTGTGTTTGTATGTGACGCGTAAACAAGAGCAGATGTGTTTAACCTCTAAACTCACACTAACATCCTCTGAGGTCTGATGTCGGATTCTTTCTTTACTCTGTGTTATTTCTGTCAGCTGATTTAACATGAACACTTAACATTAAGGGGACAAATCATAAACTTAAGTGACGCTCAAATAAAGAATGACTCGGTGATTTAATGCACAAAGTAGCAGGATTCATTATGAATTCCTGTTGAAGTTACTGTAACATTAATACGACTCATTCACACTTTGATAAACGTTGATTTACAGTTACTGTATGTATGAACTGATATGCAACCAAATTAGCTGAATTTGAGTCAAATTAAACTTAATTTAAGACCCAAATATTGTGTCAGTTGTTGTGAAAGCAGATCAGAATCTGTATGAAGCTTTTAAAGATTCAAACTGACCATCAGATTCATTTTAAATGCAGCTATATTAACTTTAATGTAACTGAAACCCAGCTAACTTAATCACATATTGATAAGTGTAAGAAGTTTGAATTCACATTCCTCCACTGATCTGTTAAGTGTGAATTAATCACATAAAGTCAAAGTGACTCGATCATTTTTTAATGGTGAACAGCAGTAATACGTGACACGTGACACATCCATCATGAGTCATGTATTAGTTAAACATCACTTAAAGGAACAGTTCACCCTAAAATGTTTTTATTTCCTCTAATTGATGCTTTAAGTTTCGGAGCGTCACAACAAAACAGTGTTGCAGCGTTCTGCACAACATCTGAAGTAGACGAGAACTTCTGTTTTTTGCACTAACTGGTCAATTTCAATTATACTGTTAACAGTGTAAAACATTATTGATAACATTATTTATATAGAGTGTATAAGAGTTATATTTTGTATTTCTTACTTCTTACTTTTTTTATTGTATTGTTTATTCTTTTATCATTATTGTTGTTTATTACAATAGCCTGTCCTTTGACTGCTGCTGATGAAGAAATCTCCCTGTTTGCAGGACAAATACAGGAAATTCTGATCCTGATTCTGATTCTGAAAACAAGCAACAAAACATGAAATGGCCCCAAACAGCTTGTTTGGTATAATCCAGGTCTACGGAAGCCCAGAGAGCCCAACTGATTTGAAAAGACAATGTTCAGACGAGGCAGCTGGAGTGAAAATTACATTTTCATTTAAAAAGGTTGTAAATAATGTTGTTTTTTAAGATCAATTTTGGATTTCAGGACTTCAGGAGACTTGAGCAACACTGTATGGAGCCATTTTTCTTGTATACTTTTATTTTGAATTCCTAAAAAGTTCCCATCCACTTGGTTGTTTAGGAGAATGATGCAACACTGACAAAATCTTATTTAAGGTGAAGTTTTCCTTTCAGTAAATCATTTGAACTCGTATTATAAAATGATCCTTGATCTTTTTAATAACCTCTTGTCTGAACACGCGGCGTTGGGTCTGTTTGTACTGCAGCAAACAAAAAACACAACTACAGAACAAAAGTGAGACCATCAGCAACATGTTTACTACTTCTGGATGATAATTATTGTTAAACATCTTGAATATAGTTTTTTTTAGTATTTGACAGGAAAATCTGATCTTGAGAAATGTTTGCAAATTTGAAATTACCAACTAAAAAATGAAAAATAGGCTGTTTCCACCCACATAAATAATCCATTTCATATATTTTCATTCTCTCCTGGCGTTTCCTTGCTTCCGTACTTGTAAGAAACAATCTGACCTTCACAACATTCTCCGTCCTCGTGCTGATCAGGTGTTTCTTCCTCCTGCAGGTGACCTCCTGATGGGTGGCTCCTCCTCCAAAACATCCTTTTTCGGGAAGAAGAAGAAGAAGAAGAAGTCGCCTATGAACAAGGCCTGGAGTCAGCTGCAGGGGGCGCTACCCAATAAGAAACACAAGAAGAAGAAGAAGAACATACTGGACAACCTGAAGAGAGAGAAACATTCCCAGAAGAGATTCTCACTGCCGACAGACAAGAAAGAGCCGATATCGCTGAAGAGACTCTCTCTTGGTAACCTGAGGAAGGGCTCGACTCAGACAGCTTCACCAGGGAGGAAGGAGAAGGACGGAGGAGGGCTGGAGAAAGCAGGAGAGCAGATGAAGAGGAAATTATCAAGCTCTGCACTTAAAAAGAGGTTGTCTCTCCCTCTGTGAGCCTGAAGGACACAGAGGGAGAAGACAACAGAGCCTGGACGAGATCATGAGATCCTCCATTCGTCGGGAAGAAAGGACCCAAAGAAAAACAAGACAGTTCAGAGAGAAAGAGCCTCGAATTTGGCAGGAAAGACAAAAAAAAAAGAAACAGCAAACAAAAGCCAACAGGAGAAGTTTTCAAAGTTTTTAATGACGTCACTGTCAGTTACTGAAGGCAGATATTATCATGGCTGAAAATGAGACACAGGAAACTAAAACACAGCGCTACAGTCACAACGGTCGGATCTGAGACACATACTGATGTCAGTTTAAGTCAATATATTAACAGAAAAGCTTCATTATTACTCAGCTCAGATTTGTCCTGCTGTTACCTTTAAACAGTTCTGAATGGTTTCAGTCTTTCCGTTTCCCTTTGTGGTGTTTTATTTCTTTCTTTGCCTCTAAGTACTGTACATAATATCTACAATTACAATGTGATCATAAATAAAGTTTTATATCACAAAAAAGAAAATGTACAAATGAATATTATGTCACTCCAGCACAACGACAATATACAATGCAGACAACACAGTGAACGTAACAAAAAAAAAAACAACTATACATATATATTAAAAAAGAAAAAGGAACAGCTTATAGCGTCTGTCTGAAAAATGTTTATGATAAGCTTGAAAACTGCAGCAGAGGAGCATGACTGGCACTGCGTTAAGGCACACACATGATCTCATCCATTCATTTATACAAGTCAGTGTGTTTCACGCTGATATTCATGAGAATATTTACAGTAATACACGTACACAATTCATCAGATGCACGCCGGCTAAAGAACTACTAATGCAGCGTAAATCAACTGTGCTGCAGGTGGAGGTGAAACTGTTGTATTTGAATATTGACAGAGACGGGTTGATTCAACTGTATGGCGAAAATGGAGGATATACTTCATTTGGTTGCACTGCTTCATACAGACAGGTGTTTCTATTATTTTGTCCATCGTATTAGGACACACACACACACACACACACACACACACACACACACACACACACACACACACACACACACACACACACACACACACACACACACACACACACACACACACACACACACACACACACACACACACACACACACACACACACACACGGGCCTTCTACTGAAACTGCGTCTCTTAAAATGAACCCTGGTGACATCACGTCTCCAGTGATTCAGAATGTGTACACACCATTTCCAGTTTATCATTAGGTGCACCAAGCTAATGCTAATGCTAACACAGCCCGATACAACTGTCCTGCAGTAAATCCTCCTTCCATGATGTTCAGCTTTTCTTGAAACTGCTTTAGAGACGCGTTGATTCAACTTGTTTGATCGTTTATGAATGAAAGGAGGCGTAATAACAGTGACATGATCGTACAAAATAACTACATTGTTGAATCAGATCCAGCAGTTTGACCCTCATGAAGGGATGATTTATTGCAGGACTCTTGTTTTAATCTAAGCGTCCTGAACAAACTCAGATACACAATAATCCATCATGAGGTTAAGAAACTCTTACTCATGGCCCTCAGCAGAGCACATACTTCTGCGTTGCGACATCTTCAGTCATCCCTTCCAAACGCTGTCGACATGTTGTAGTTGTTCTGCTTCTTCTTCTTCCACCACCTGTTTACAGAAACCTGGTGGTTCATGAGTGTCCAAACAGGAAGTGATCTCTCCACCACGTTGTTTAAAGGTCCCAGTTATGGACGGTTTGCCTCCGTGCGTCTGCTGCAGGAGCGCAAATGAGCCACTTGGTTTATTAGAAGATACGTCCACCATCATGTTGGCCGCTCACTTCTTCTTCTTCAGCTTAGCTTCAGATACTTGCAGAACAGCCGTTGAGGTAAAAAAAAAAAAAAAAAACTCAAGTTTTCAAACAGAATAAACAGTTTTTGACCCCTGCAGGCTGAGGAGAAACAGGTCTTCAGGACTGTTTATGCGAGCGCACGCAGATGGGTAGATTCCAGCGTTTAAGTTTGTGTCTGCATGTCTGGAGTATGTTGAACGTTTATTTGAGTTAATTCCACTTCTCAGAAGAGACGGGCGCGTCTTCTGAGCCTTCATGGATGAGGGGCCTCCCGTTGCTCCTCTCCAACGGCTCAGCAGTACGAGACTTATAGTTCTACAGACAAGAGGTGGAGAGACAGATAAGAATATGAGGCAAGAGTTGAGATGAGGTAAGAAATGAGAAGAGGGAGGGGGGGGAAAAAGAGGAATGGGTGTAGAAAGAAGAGACAGGAAGTGAAAAGGAAAAGAAGAGAAAATGTGTTAGTTGTGTCCAAACTAGCAACAAAGAGAGGAAAAGATATGAAAACATGTTTATCCTCGAAACAGCTTCACCGGTTATCACAGAGAAGCGATCATGCTGAGAGGCAGACGGAGCAGACGGAGCAGACAGACATGACAAATCACAGACGTGGGCCAGATTTATGCATTTTATTCATGAGTTGTAACAATCGTACAAAAATAGATCGCAAGTAATGTGAAAAAAACGTTTCTGAACTGTCAAAACAAAACAAACAGCTCGCCTACATCTGAAATCTGACCACGAAGAATATAGTTTGAATATACTTGGATCCCTTTAATAGCTTCTGGTAATAGTATTCCCCCTTTAAGTGTACTTACAGTAAATGATTTGTAATAAAAAAGTTTAAATTGCTTTTAATTTGCGTGACTTGCTGCATATTTTACTATGAACATGCGGAGAGAGCAGATGCAAATGTGTCCCAACCCTCTCCACGCTGCCTCGCTCTCTAATCTGAATGTCACCATCAAAAACTATGTAAAGCGACGGATCTGTGTGCACAAGAGACCACACACACACACACACACACACACACACACACACGACTACACTTCCTGCTTGCAGCAATAACAGGGTTCGTCTTTGTGTGTGTGTGTGTGTGTGTAAGAGAGAGAATGACACAGTGCAACATCTCCAACGTGCACACATGCCAGAGTAACAAGTCAGAGGAAATGTGGCGAGGAGCATGACCTAGTCCAACCCACAAGAACACATCTGGACCCGGTTTATGACTGTACAAGACGAGCACGCAATCTAACACACACACGCACACACACATCAGCAAACAGCACAGAGAACACAGAAACGTTACCGCTGTAAACTCCGTAACGATTGCATAAGACAGCGGGGTATTTCCTGCACAGAAACACGTTTATAGTTCCTCAATTTATGAGATTAAACGAGGTCGACTGAGGTCGCTTGGTGGATGTTTTTGCTTAAGCTTGCCTCATGGAAATTCTGACATCCCGGCCGGATCAAATGTACATATGTGTGTCATAATTCTGCGCGATGGGACGCATTACGAGCACGTCCTGAGATGATCAGCGCACACAAACTGTGTTTCGAGGAGAAATTATAAGCAAACAAAGAACGGTTATTAGGAGTAGAGAACAAAAACAGCCAATCTGAAATTTACCAGCTCGGGTTAATCGAGTTCAGAAGTGTCTGACAGGAACTGAAGCAACGATGATAAACTCTGCTCGACAGTCGTTGACAGTGTTAGATAGTAAATCTCAGACAACCGGCACAGAGCTTCAATCTGTTCACAAGATCTGCAGTCACAGTGTCGGCGCACTTCCTTGAGCAGGTTCACAGAGTTGCATGCGTTTCCCTCTCTGCAGCAGGAGCAGGTTTTTGCGTTCTCTGCTTTAGTTTCTCCACTAATTCATGTACAGTACATGCAGTGTTTCAGGCAGCACAGAGCTCGACAACAGCGTGTTGGCGTCACATCAGTCAAGTAAGCATCAGGCGACTGCAGGCTGAAGCGATGCGACGCAAAGGAGCCGTTACATGTTCACACATTGACACTGCAGCACAGCAGAAATCATAGTTGGAGGTTTCATATCCAACAGTGTTACTACGCACACACAGACACACAGCGCACATAAAAAGCGGAGGTGTTTGTTGATATCTGGTTGAAGCAGCGGCCGGGTACGACAAAAAAACAGTCTGTAAAGCACATACTGGTCGCTTTCAAACAATAAATCACCACATTTTCCATCTAGTTACGGATGTTTTTAGTCCAGGCTGCCATCAGTGGATCTGCTCTCATTAGTTAATCAGGTGCAATCCTTTTTTAATAAGCAAGCCTCATAATTTTCAGTCTGTAGTGACGTGAGAAGTGTACAATGTGTGTTTAAACCTATTTTTCCACTGGATTTTACGTCCCTGCACATATTTAGAACAAAAGGTTTTTGGCCCTGATCACTGCACCTCACAATAAATGAGATGCTCCAAGTCTAACTAAAGAAACAATAGAAGCAATAATTGACTGTTTTGGCCATTTGGGGGCAGCACACACACCGACATATCCTCATTAAGTTGACATGATAGAAGTTTTTAGCACACAGATCGCTTATTTACACATCCAGCAGTTATAACGCGCGCGTTATAATTCATTTGGAGTCATATTTGTGAAACCAGCATTCAGCCTGTTTTAGCTCTGTGTTTGGTCTCTATCGCCTCCTGAGGGAAACGTCCGTCTCGTTTAAACGCGTGTAAATCCAGTCGGTGCACGTGTTTGCCTTTCTGGTTTTTGTTTTCTGCCTTGTGCTTTCCGTTCATCATCACGAATGCAAACGCAGAATAACAGGGATTAGTAGAAGCAACAGAAAAATACTGACACGTCCGTCCTCGACAGAATACATCCAGAGGAGGTTCAGCCTTAACGTCAATGTGAGTCATGGCATCGCGCCTAAAGACTGACGAGTATTAGCATGTTCACAGTCAATCTGGGGTGGAGACGATCAATAGGAGTGACTGCTGATCATTCACACTGAAGACAAAAGGGGCTAATGTTCAACTCCGTGTGTCTGCTGTTTGGCGTATGTATACGGGGCGTTCAGAGCTTTATCCCTGACAACGGCTGTCTGGTGCTGCCAAAAAATGACACTAGGAGAATGTTGAGAGTAAACCGAAAGAGCTGAATGCTGAAAAGCTGAAAATCGAGCTGAAACTCACTATAAATCTCCTTAAAGCTGACGGGAGGCTGCAGATTTAGGTGATAAGTTTGTGTATCTCGTCACTATGAGCAACAGCTTTCACATGTCTAATTATTTTTCACATGTGATATGCTGATAAAAATCAATTAAGGCTGCTTGAAGCGAACAAGGTTAAAAACAAAGGCGTGTTACGATATGGTGGTTTTTTCTTTGAATCTGATCGGCAGATAGATGTTTCTACTTTTGCTGTGCGCTTGTTGTCGACTCGGACAAGTTTGTCCGTGCGTAACTGTGAGGCCGTTTCTGTAGCGGCTGTCAAGGTCGCGCTGCACGTCACAGTGTGTCTTTCAGGGGTTTTATCTCTTACAGTTCTCAGCGAGCAGAGTGGTTTGTTTGTGATTGCTGTCGTCGGCTCCGTTGCTCTCAGACAGTACCTCGTGCTCCAGGGTGTTAAAGTGAACTCCGGAGCTGCTGCTTTTGCTGCCGCCCCGCCGGCACAGGCAGCACAGGATCTCCTTGAAGGTCCTCCTCATGTCCTTGTCCCTGAAGGAGTAGATGATGGGGTTGACGAAGGAGTTGCACTCGGCCAGCACCAGGCAGTACTTCTCGTAGCGCAGCACCTTGCACCTGTCGCAGCCCAGGCCGTCGAGCAGCAGCACCACCAGGCCGGGCGTCCAGCAGATCACAAAACAACCTGTTAGATGGGAGGATAGAGAGGGTGGCAAGGGGGAGGGAGAGGGAGATCAAGGGTGCATGAGGTCATTAGAAGACTTGTGATAACATTAGAACGTCTCAGATAAAAGAGGAGTTAGGAAGAGGAAAGAAAATGAGCAGACAGAGTTGTAAAGAATGTGAAAAAGTAGGGGGTGGCTGAGGGAGACAGGGCATGTACTGTAAATTCCTCTGTAGACAATGCGCGCGCACACACACACACACACACACACACACACACACCATGTCAGCGTGTGGACTGGGTTTAGTCTGTATGATCAGATTTCATTATCATAATACTCGATTAGGCAGTGCAGGAATTCATTATGCACACACATTCGCAGCACGCTCAGCGCCAACACATGCACACATGCAGGCTGCAGGCGGAAATGTGTAAAGCTATGTGGTAACACACACACTCACATACACACTGAGCATTGCATTCCTCAGCCCCTAAACCGTAACCTTTAACTGTCACGACTCCATGCTTAACTTGAAAACCCTAAAACCAGAGCCGAAGCCTCAAAATGTAGCAACGTGAGGACGCGAGAAAGAGCCGAGATGTCCCCACTTCAACTTAATGTCCACACTCTCAGGGTCGAAGACACAAGTTAGTCCTCACATGCATGGAAGGATGAGATTACACACACACACACACACACACACACACACACACGCACTCTGAGTGGTGTCATACGGGCAGAGAGAGGCTGTTTTCTGTCACAGTAACTCAGCTATGCAGCTCCCTGTCAGGGCATGCTCGGGTCGTTCCTCGCCCTCCTCACATGCCAGAGGTGCTGAGTCCCGGCTGCCGAGCGACCGAGAGACAAGTAACATTTTGAAAACTTTGAGGAATTTAATTGAAAGTTCAAAATGCGAGCGAGCAGGAGAAGGGGAGGCTGGGAAAGAGAGCAGTGGAGCGAGGGAGCACGGCCAGTTCAGCAGAAAACAAGGAGGAATCGGTGGGAGAAGGAGTGAACCTGTGAGTGTGTGTGTGTGTATGTGTGGGGGGGGGGGGAGTAAAGTCTGTAAAGTCTGTTTTCACAAGTACAGACAAGCTAAGAGACGAGCCTGCATGCCAGCTTGTGTGTGCACTCATATGTACGAGGCTGTCTGCGTTTTGTGGTTTTCGTTCAGTGAAGATTTAGTCGAGCGTTTCCCAGAAAAAACGCCCGGATCTGTTGCACAATCTGCAAAATGAACGGAATAATTTTCAATCAGATATATTCTGTGGTTTGTGCTCTCGAGCGGTCGGAGCTTCGCTGCACAAAGATGACTTCAGATTGACAGAGGGGCACGGCAACGTCCGATCAAACCACCGCTGCACAGCACAGACGAGGCAGATAAGAGGAGTTTTTGAGCGCTACGACGGCAGTAAAGACGTCTTCTTCTGGCTTCAAGTTTGACTGTTGCTTATTTAATCACAAATAGTTACTATACATCAGTGTCTCTCAAACTCTCTCACACCAACGACCACTTAATAATAAATAAACCGATAAATAAAACTTCACGGACGACCTAACTTCCCAACAATCACCGTCTGATTAGATGCCAGTTTGCCTTCTCACTCATCATCGTCTCTGTTTTCATCTGAACTGGAGGAACGGTGCAGATCTTCATAATAATCTCACAATTACATCCGTGTTGGGATTTATGTTAAAAATGTTCACTGCTGATCGTTTTTAACATAAATCACAGCATGGACGTGATGATGTCGCGCAGGCAGTGCAGCAGAACGGTCACAACACGTTCGGCTTCATTGCTGAAGACTGACAACGCGGCAAACAGACAAATTAAATAGCGATATTTGAATTTAAGCTGATTTAATATTCTAAACAACACATCTATCTTACAATCCGAAACACCAAAATGTTGTCGTTGCATGCTGGAAGAAGCTCGTCTTAAAAGAACGTGTCGCGAGTCAATTGTGTTCACAGGACCGAGCAATACTGGAGCTTTTATCAATTATTTGTAGTGAGAAATAAACACAAAATCAGACGTTACAACTCAAGAACCTTTTAACAGGTTCAGTATCACGTAAAATGAAAGTAAGCTGCTCCACATTCTTCAGGACTTTCAAAATAAGAGCCCATCTGCTTACGATGGCTGTCTGGCCAAACAACTGTTTCAAAGATCACGAGTGAACACTTCTGTCATTACTTCCATTTTCTCTTACAGCTGGGACTGTTTTGCGCCGTGTTTTCTGATGCCAGACACGAAAGGGATTTTTTTTTTTTCCTGAGCCGGTTATTCCTCCAGAGGCAACTGACAACATCTGAGTCACTGTTAACGGCAGAGATTAATACTGCAGGATGGAAGACTCTGACTGGATTTCCTTTGTTGTTAATGAATTCAAAGAGCTGAAGGACGTGCTCAGTTGTTTGTACTTGTAGCAGACTGCAGGGTTAGGGTTAGAAATAATGTTGGCGTCAGTAAGTTTTTGGTTTGTGGACGTGTTCCTCACCCAGGATCATGGAGACGGTCTTCATCAGGTTGAAGACCGTCTCCCTGTGTCTCATCTGGGTGGTGTGCTGCGACATCTGCTTGCTCTTGTGCTTCACGTAGAGAAAGATCCGGGTGTAGACGGCCATCATGATGGTGAATGTCAGCAGGTTGAGGAGTCCCCAGAACACCAGGTAGCTGCGGCTGTACAGCGGCGCCATGGTGGAGCAGTTCACCAGGTCGCACAGGCAGTGCCAGCCCATGGTGGGAACCAGGCCCATGATGATGGCCACCACCCAGATGAACAGCATGATGATGAAAACACGCCGCGTGCTCATCTTACTGTGCAGCTGCATGTTGAAGATGGTTTGGTGGCGCTCCACGGCCACCGCCAGGAGGTTGAGGACCGACGCCGTCAGGCTGGTGTCGATCAGCCCCTGCCGCACAAACCACTGGTGCTTGGACAGCTTAATGGTCCAGGGACCAGTATGAAACATCAAGTGGAGGTAGGAGACACCTGGGAAGAGGAGAGCGAGGGGTTAATACCAGAAACATTCTGCACACTGATGTCTTCAGGGGAGCAGATCGGATTTTCTTCCTATTAACCAACAGGGGAACTAACCCTGGAGTTTCTGCTCCATGTCTGAGCACGCAGTGCGATGACGCAGAGATAAGCTCAGCTCCCAGATTCAATAGAAATGATTGTTATGGTTTGACACACTGCATGTGTGTATCCATGTGTGTGTGTTGAGGGATCCTTAGGCACAACTGAGGTCAGTGTAGAGGAATATGAGTACTACAAATAAAAAGCAACTTCTTCCCAAAATACTGCTGATTCTGTGGCGTTGGTGTTTTGAATCTGACGCCTGCAATGATGAACAGTTCAGGTGAGGCGCGTTAGTTATCGCTTTCAGTGCATGTGGGCTGTTACAGTGGACGGGAAAGACTGACACTTGGATTAAAGCGATCCACAACTTAAACTAAATGTAGGCCAGCGGCATAAAGTCCTTTCAGCAGGCTTGCCAGACTTCACCTCTCTTCGACGTCAGGCTACATTTTGATTCTAACGACACGTCTTTGTGACTGCAGCTCGCGCGGTTGTGTCGCTATTAAGGTGACAAAATCTGTCCACGGACATGCCAACACCGGGCAGAGTACTTAACACTGCCTCTGTGGTAATCCTCACTATAGAAAGGTGTGGTGTGAGGTGAACACATTGTGCCATGATGACACATACGCACACCGACCAGCCTGAAGTTCATGAACGTTCAGGATGAAAAGATGCGAGGAGCAGATCACGGCCTCTTAGGCGCCTACAACGCGAGTCATAACACCCGAAGTCACATGGAAAGCTTCACTCAGTGTACAGTAAATGTGCCCAGATACCCTGCTGTGCTATTTCCCCAACATACACACTCGTCACCTCGCCATGAAACCCTCAGATGCTACACGACGCAGCCTGTGTGTGTGTTGCACTCTAAACATCGTATACTGACGCTGTGATGGGGTCAAACTGGCGAAGCTGATGGAGAGACACAGAAAGATCCGGGTTGGTATCACTGTGGCTAAAAGATAGTCGATAGTCATCAATAAACATCAATAAAAACGACTTAGACAAATGTGAACATGGCGTACAGCTGAGAGGAAAGCAAGTAAAAGACTTGTACCTGAGAAGAGGTCTGCCAGAGCCAGGTTACCCAACAGGTAGTAGATGGGAAAGTGGAAGCGTCGGTTCTTTAAAATGGCGCCTATGACCAGAAGGTTGGAGAAGATGACGATGAAGCACACAGCCATGCCCAGAGTGACGATCACATAGTCACGCCTGCGCCAGTGGTCGCTGATGTTCTTGCCGCTCTGCTCGTAGAAAAACTTGACCGAGCGGTTGAAGTAGCATCCCACCGTGTCCTCGGTCTCCGTATCCATGTTGAGATGTCCGGCGGGTTGGATTTGTGGGGATCAGTGACGAGTTGAGGAAGACGGAGGGAAGAGCGGAGTTGCAGACGGGAAGCAGAGGTCTAAGGCGCCATTCAGACTCGTCCTCGCAGGTGTGTTGGAGATCTGCATGCCATCAGCTGGACAGGTGAGGACTGGAGGGATCCAGTTTGGAGTCGGACGCCTTCGATGTCTGGAGATTTAGGTCTGTGGAACCAATCTGTGGAAAAATGACACAATAGTTCAAGATGACAAATAACAGTGTCATGATTATCCCCGACAAAAGGACTGCAATTCACAATATTACAGAGAAAGACAGGACGCTTCCGAGTCTTCCGTTTGTAATCTTTCTGCAACATGCGCCACATGACGTCATCACACACGTAAAACACGATTAGGCAGAGCACCAAACTCTCAGCAACCTGTTGCAAAATCAACAGGATCATGTAAGCAGCGCTTCCTGCAGCCATTTTGGGGCAATCCTATGGCAGCACCGCCCGTTTTTTTCCACCGTGCGTCACGTGATTTGATGATGTAATCACACATGTTCAATGTGATTAGGTGAAAGATAAAAGTCTGAGCTCCCTGCTGCAACAAAAACACCCTAGCTAAGTAAATAACAACGGTTAAACGGTTGGTGGTCCGATTCCGGGCCTCCGGCACTCTAAATTTTGAAGTGTCCTTGGGCAAAATACCGAGCCCCAACTTGTGTGTAATTACAACAAAGTTGGTGCTGAGTAAACAGATTAAACTGTGTCAACTTTATAACCCTGCTACAGAATATTCTGTCTCAAGGCCCTGAGCACACACGAGGATGAACGTTAAACAAACTGAGCTTAAACACATAAACGGAGCAAACGTTGCGTGACAAAGACGACTTTTCCAGTGTTTTGTTTCTGTTTGACAAATATAAAAAAACAGGTCGTCAAGTTTTTATGCAGAAAGGAAAAGCTGACGTGTTGAAGAATCTTGATATGAAACTAGAAAAACTTGATCAGCAGCAGCAGCAGCAGCAGCAGCAGTCATCCTCACCGTCATATTGCTCCTGAGCTCAAAGACCAACGACCTGCGCAGGCTGACAAGCCACGACAGGAACGAGCGAGGCTTTATGACTGTGGTGAAGCTGCAATTAAAACCAACCACCGCTCAGGGAAGAACTCAGCCTCCGCTCTGAGACCGTGTGGCCAACAACAACGTGCTTTAATCCTCTATTTACGGTAAACTTGTACGAGCCTCATGGCGCGTTTTGAGTCAACAACACTCCCTCACACATTCTCCATTTTCTCTGCGAGGAGCCAGCGCAGCACGACGACGACGACACGCACTGCACCGCCGGCTCCAAGTTCAACTCTCACCAACAATGGAAACAGCAGAGCGGCTCCCTACAGCAGAGACACACCTCACAATTACACAATCCAGCTATGTAACTCAATCTCAATCCAAACATGCACACACACACACACACACACAGGCAGAGGGAGGGAGCCTCAGTGACCCACTCTCCTACCAAGGGTGTGTGGAGAGAGACGCCAAATCCAAAACAGAAAAATGTGGAGAGAGTGGGAACTTTAGAGGCTTCAGAACGAAATGATGGATGAGACACAACCGCAAGAAAGGGGTTCGATTAAGGAAATGGCACAGAACAGTTCAGGGAGGTGGGAAAAATAAAAAAATGTTGCAGGAGACTGTAAATCTAAACACGAACAAACCGGCAGTGTAGGAGAGTAGTAACGCCTCGCACTCATAATAAAGCGGTTGTGGTGTGACTGCCTGGCATTCTCATCCATGTGGTGTGCAGACAGGAAGTGAGAGACTCACTCTGGGCTGGAAGGTTTTCCCTCGCACGCCTCCGTCAGAGACGCGAGCCATCCATCAAACACTAGTTGATCTCTGACCGCTCAGAGCAAAGTCATGTGCACACCGTCGCTCCATTTCCTACCACACCTGTGAACTCTTCAGCTTACCTCTCCGCTCGTCTTTGCGCCTCTGTTACATCACCGTCTTGTGTTTGCACACCAGCTCAAAAGTTGGTGCCATGTAATGAAAGTGAGCATCAGCGTTGGAGTCACGTAGCCAAATAGTGGCATGCAATGTCAGGTAAGGTAACTCAAACCTCAAATCCTCTAGAATGATAAATTCTTTCCAGAGAGACCAAATGTTTGTTTGTTCTCAACGACTTCCGGGCATCACGCTTTAGCTTACCTTCCATTTAACTGTCTTAAATGCAACATCAAAGTGTTACCAATTCATCTAAACTGCATATTTGACGCCATCATTTGTGATTAATAACAAAACTTTCACTGATGTTACATTAAAGTCCTAATAAACCTGTTGGGCCACAGAACAAAGAGCATGGCAGTTAGAGTTTACCTCAAACTCTCTCGGTCCGGGACAACACGACTTATGTAGAGGCTGGCAGAGCAACACAGAAATGAGCACAGCGGAAACCTCAGAGGTCAAACCACCGCGTTTTACAATATATATTTAAATGTGACAGTCACAGCCGGTGATGACCACCATGCACTGGAAATCAACGGCCATTATCTGGTATTATTTCCTGGATTTTTCATGTCGTATGACTCATCTCAGAACACCGAAACATAGCAGTATCAGTTTTTTTTTTCCACCCCCAGATATCGTGCAGCAATAACACACGAGACCTGTGTGATGGTCATCCGAGTCAGCGCCACTTGTGGCTCAAGACGACGGAGTGCAGAACTACCGAGGTTAACACTCTGCAGCAGGTTCCTCTTTTCTGCATGAAGATAGCAGTTCTGGATGACGTTAGCTGTTATGAGCATAACACAGTCATAATATAGTAAGTATAGTGTAGTGAGTAATACATGCATCACAAGTAAGAAAAAGGCACGTGGTCAAAACAGATTTTGATCCTTTGGCATGTGTCTTTTCCACCAGCGGGCTAAAGAACTTCAGTCGTTCATGTTGCACCAAATGTTTCCATGGACACAAGAATGAAAAACTGTCAAGAACCAAAACCTGTCATCAAATATCCGGTCTAACTTTTCAGCTCATTAACTACTTCTTCTAAATGTTGGCTCGTGCTGCTAATCGGCGTTTGTTAGCTCATTATTAGTCACAAAAAGAAAAAACAGGTGCTGACTTTGCAGTAGTTGCATTGCAGTGTTCCCCCCGGAGGCTCAAACACGGGCTGCGATCGTCTGTTTCGATGCACTTTGCAAACCGACAATCAGAGCAGCTGCACAGCGGTCGGGTCAGCGCCAATCTGTGCAACTTTGGTGCCAAAGGTCACAAAAAAATCACAGACTTTGAACCGCCACAATAAAGATCATATAAAGATAGAAACCGAAGAGTTTGATCGCTGCTCGAAACGAGGAAGAGCTTTCGCAGGCTGAAGGTACGGGGAGCAACCAGAGCTTCCACACTGCTCACCTGGACGTACACGACTAATAAATCCTAAATGAAACCTGACGCAGGATTTGCAGCCACAGGTTCGGCACACTCGCAGCTGCAGTCACAGGATGTTAAAACCACCAGAGACAAACGGGCAGAAACCTGCTTTCATCACATCTGTTTCCATCTGCGCACCACCTCCACAGCAGACGAACCTCATGACGGTTCATCGAGACGGCCGAGCATTTTGAACTTAAGAGACATATTTACCTAAAAAGCTTGTGGAGACTGAAACAGAGCTACGAGATGAACGACTACTGTCAAAGAAGATAAACACATTGTCATAATGCACTTAGCAGACACATGAGTAACAATTCATCTTAATGACGCTGCAGTGGGAAATTACTCCATGAGACGTTCTTTGCATCACCTATAGACCTTGAATGCTATCTGGGACACACAGCATGGGTTCCTATATGGACATATACGGGTAAGGAGTCGTTTCTGAACCAGTTACGGTTGTTTTCCTGTTTTGTACATTGCAAACCCCCCTTGTCTCAATGTTGGCGTGAAGCCACAGACAGACATTTCGTCAAGGGTGGTGATGTGTATGTGCAAGTTTAGGTTGTGAGAATGTTTTAAAAAGGCCAACCACAGGAAGCCGATCTCACAGCCTTCAGCCGGAGCGCTTTCACACCTACGGTTGAAGTGTCCGTTTGACTCCTCCCTCCTGTGTTCGGTCCCAAACCACAGCAGAAAGCCGCTGATAACCGGCACAAAAGAACAAACGGGTTCGAGCCGTTGCCTGGAAACCAGCGGAGAAGTTACTGGGTTTGGCCATGAGACCGGCCCCCTGCAAAATGACGTCCGATAACATTTGGAAAGTCTCGTAGAGCCGCGCTGTTAAGTTGTTTTACTGCCATTTAGGTCAGCGGAGGGCGACACCGAAACGTTAGCCGCTCAGTCGCACAAAATGAGGACAATCCACAAACCCATGAGTCGACGTCCCTGGTCAGATTCACGAGTTCAACACGTAAAGCCCGGGGGCGGAGTGACGTAGTCAAAGTAATCGTGATGAAGTGACATTTGTTGCTATCAAGTTTCCATCCAGAGAACAAGAATTGTTCGACCAGAGCGCCTCTGCACGAATCAGCACTTTCTCATAATGTTGCTTTCAGAAAAAACACGGTCAGTTTAACAAGTGAGAGATTTTCTCAATGCTTATTTTCACAAGCACTATTTTTAAAAAGGGCTCATCTGAAGAGGAAATGGTTCATGTTTCTTTAAAAAGAAAGGTGTGATATCTATCGTTATCTACAGTCTGTCTGCTGTTCTCTGTTACTAGCCAAGCGTATTTGGATTTTGTCGTCATGTTGTGTTACTTTTAAAAAAAAAACCACTCGATGTTGTGTCAGGTTTTACCCGCGGTATCAAAAATGGTACAATAACGTCTAATTCGAGCGTCTACCAGCGCAGCACATTTCAAAGCGCTGGATACGTGACTAACTCTGACCTCACTGTGTGTCCCTTCTAGAAGAAACTGACAGAGTGTCGGCTTCCCCCTCCTGACTCTGGACGGCGAGATCACTGCGGCGCTTTCACTCTGTGTGGCTCCGGCCGACTTTGCGTTTGCATGACTGTGTGTTTTTCATGCATCGTGATTCTGTGTTTGTGTGTGAATGGACCGGGCTGAATCATAAACACTGGTTTGAAATGCAAACCGGTCATTACCGAGAGCAGCCACACCCGAGCCTCTTCTTCTTCTTCTTCTTCTTCTCCTTCTTCTCCCCCCTCCTTTCCCCTCTCTGAAAGCTGAGCCTCAGCACATCAGCTTCAGCCAGCAACAGGAAAGATTTACACCCACACACACTCAGCTGGGACTTAAACCAATGCAGCGGCGGAGGTGGTGGAGTGCGAGCGGCTGTTTGTGACCTCTGGTTCCAGGTACGGACACAAATTCTGGTCATCCCGGCGGGAGAACTCTCCCCGGGTGCGTTTGATTTAATCAACCGCTTCCGCCTGAAAGCGCATCCGTCCAGCTGTGCGGTCTGGACATGCGACCGGTGGGATTTGACCGGGTGTCGTCCGCTCAATGATTACCGTTTAATCACGCAGACGCGATGCACAGACACTTCCTCTCCGAGGGGAAACATCAATTTGGTCGATACACCGGAGAGGGTTTTATTTCAGGAAGCGATGCGGAGCATCAAAACAACTGCAGAGCAAACAACAACAACAACAACGTCTGCTCAGTTGCTATTCACCTGATCGACCTTCATTAGGGGAGCATTTCAAATGAATGACCTCAAATCTGATCCTGAAGCAGCCGTCTGTAGTTCAGAGTTGTGTTTGTGTTTCTTTTTAATCTGACAGCGCGCTCTGCACAGAGAAAGTCCCCGACACTGATGATCCTGTCAGACTGAAACTTTGACTGCAGGCGTTTTACCTGAAGTAATTAAAATGATATCAGGTTACAATAAGATTCACAGATAACAAAATGTCGGGAGTTTCCCTCGTCGTCTCAAAGGTGACTTCTTATAATGTCTCTTCTTTCAGCCTTCACTGCTCATCTGTTCACTTTACGACCTTTGGATCAATCAAGTTTGATGTCAGACACATCAAGTAACTCCACTTCTCATAAATCAACAGGAAATATTCAACAACTTTGATAATCAGTTTCTTTAAAGAAGATTTTCCAGTTTCAGCTTCTCAAATGTGAAGATTTACACATTTATCTGCTGAGTTTTCGGCTGTTTGGTCGGATAAAACAAGCCTTTTTTAAAAAGGTCGTGACATCTTCGGGCTCTGGGAGCTCCTGATTTCTGACTTTAACAGATATTAAACTGACTCAGTTTCTCGGTGTCCGACTACATCTTTCATTTCAGACAAAAGAAGCCAGCGTTCTTCGTGCCCACACACCAGAACTCAGTTTCGATGGAAGAAACCAGGATTAAAAGAAACTAAACCTGTTTCACACTAAAGGTGCTTCGGCTGGTGCCAAAGTACTGATGAAGTGCAAATACTTAATTACTGTTCTCTCATTTTTTTTGCAGCTATCTGTTCTTTACTTGAAGATCTATTTTTCTGACAACTTTCTACTTTTCCTCCCTGCATGTTAAAAACACAAACGTCTGCACTTTCCTCTCCTCACACACTTGCAAAACAAACTCGCTACTTTACTTTGAATCCATCTGGAGGTGAATCATCGATTATTTTTCTTTCAGTTCGGTCACTGCACGCCGCTTTCCCACCATCACGGGACTGAAGTTCACCCTGTTGGTGCATTTCACGCAGAGCAGATGTTAAAGACACAACGAGACGGGAACAGGCAGAGAGGGAGACTCAGTGACGAAGACTCGGGTTCAGTTAGCTTTGCACAGAAATGTCCTTTTACTTTTAGACTTTGAGGACATTTCAGAGTATTTAAAGACTCTGAGGTGTCTGTACTTCTACCTGAGTACAGAATGTGTGTACTTCTATCAGACTGCATCACAGGGGAGACGTAAGAGATGTAGAGCTCAAACAGGTAGTCGAACAAACGACTAGTCATCAGGCAAACAATGAAATCACCAACTAGTGTGATATCTATTTAACTATTTAACATCTTGAGCACAAACGGCAAAAGAAAATGCTGTTGTCATGTTTCAGGCTCTCCTGCTGAGCATTCGCGACTCATTTCTGTATCATTTTTTGGATTCTAGATTAGAAAAAACTCAATTCGGAGGCATAACCAGCTACTTTGTTCTTGTTTTATAAACCAGGCAATAAGGACGATAATCGCTAGTCACCGCATTGTTTCCCTGCCCACTTGTGAGTGTAAATAAAAGTGGGGAAGGTTTGAATTTACTGCAGTTCAGCACAAAACCACCACTATTTACAGCCTCAGAAAAAGAAAAAAAAAACTGCCATAGAGTTGAGTCAACAGTGTGTGAGAGTGTCAACAGGAGCCGAACTGTACAACCTTCACCATGACAGGGTTTACTGCAGGGGGGCAGCACAGGTGACTTGTATAAAAAACAACACCTGTACGGTAAATTATAACCATAAACTCTTATCATGGTATATGGACGCATAACTGCTTTATAACCTGAGTGCGTGTGCCACCTTGGAGGAGTGCTGTGGTTACACCCCGCCGGCAGGAGAAGGCAGGATGTGCGTGAAATGTTCGCAGCAGTCAGGAGAGAAGTGGCCTGGTTGCGTTATCGCCTCTGAGAACAGGGCACGGTCAGACTGACAGTGTTGGAGATGTTCAAGGCTGGTAATGAAGTCCAGACTCCCCCCCCACCCACACACACACACAAACACACAAACACACACACACACACACACACACACACACACACACACACTTCAGATGCCTCAGCACGCCGATGGAAAAGCCCGGACTCCCCCCCCAAAAGGGACAGGAACAAAAAAACTAAAAAAGACGCACGAACACACTCGCAGTAAAGGAATCTCACACATGGAGAAATAACGCGGAGTGGAGAGTAGGGTAAAAACTGGACTCACCTTTCTTCTTCTTCTTCTTCTTCTCTTCTTCTTCTATCTGTGAACTCGTTTGTCAGGTAAATCCAGGTCGAAGTCCTCGCCGAGTTGAGAACAATGCGCCGTCGTACCTGAGGTCGCGTCCCGCGCCGCGTTCTTTGCGCACAAGGTGGAACAAACAATAACAAAAAAAAAGCGCGATTTGCGAGATTTCCAGCGCACTGATCGTCTTCTCTGTGTTTCCACTGAGGATCCTCCTCCTCCTTCCCAGAAAAAAACTTGACGCGCAGTGTCGGTCACCTGTATCTGTGTTCCTTCTCTTCCGGTTGTTACCTGCGCGCAGTGATCCGCGCGGGTGAGTCCCAGGAGGAGCACAAAGGGTGCGGCACGGCACGGCACGGTACGGTCCTCCTCCTCCTCCTTCTGCTGCTGCTGCCGCCGCCTCTCTGTCACAAAGGAGGCCTGGAGCTCTCAGCTCCGCCGCTGCTGCCAACCTGAGCGGCCGCGCACCGCCCACAGCGGCCCCCCTACAGCCAATCAGAGAGCAGCGGCGATGTTCTCCAGGCGGGTTCATATGATCGTGCCAGCGGCGGTGAGGTGAATAATTTATGGCCAAGGTTAGCAGGAGGTCACAATGTTATCAGTGAAGTGTTATGATCAAACCACAGGTAATCAGCTTTATGAATGTGGCCCAAAACCACAGCGGGCTGCACAACATCCGCTGTCCTCAGAGCCTGAAGAGAGGAAGAACAGTCATGTCTTATTGAAACATAACTTTCAAAGGGTCTGATTTGTTGAAGAGGAAGAAGAAGAAGAAGAAGAAGAAGAAGAAGAAAAAGAAGAAGAAGAAGAAGAAGAAGAAGAAGAAGAGGAAGAAGAGGAAGGGTTTTTTAATTTTAACTCCTAATTTGTCCTCCCAGTTTTTGAAGAATTGGGATGCGCCATTGAGCTCTGATGAGACTCAAAGATCTACTTTTCTTACAAATATTACTAATTAATTAACCATTTAACTAACTATTTAAACACAAATGCTAAAAAAAACAAAAAAAAACAGATGGTTTCGGATTCTCCTCATGAGGATTTGTCACTTTTCTCTGGATATTTTTGTATTTTTTAAAGGTTGAGTGTACAAAAAAAAATGCAATTTGAAGATTTGATGAGCTTTTTTTCACTATTTTCCGACTTTTTATAAACTAAATGTGGCAAGTGGAGGGTTATGAAAGGTGTCACCGACAACGCCACCTGGGGAGTTTCGCCCCAGGAGATAGTTATTTAGAAACAATAATCGAGTACCTTTGTTACAGGTCGCACAGTTCGAAATTACCATGGGCAAGAGACGTTTTAGAAAAATATAAATACAATTTTACTCAACAGTTTATTTATAAAACAGACATCATCGGTTGACTCACGTGCTGCTAGGCTGCGGCCAAAATGAAGGGGTGAACAGGGCTGGGTTTACCTTGGTGCCCAAAATCAAATCAAGGAAGGGATAATTAACAAAAGCACCCGTGACACTGCAAACACGTTCGTGAAGAAAAAGGCCCACCACCAGGGATTGGGTCACCGTCAGGGGCCCACAGCACCTGTCCACAAAGAAAAAGAATAAATATACATAGGCCTCACAGTCCTCGCACAGCCACTTAAACATGCACACACACACACACTTACACACACAACCCGACAAAGCAATATACATTAATTGAATAATAAAGAAATAAACAAAACCTAAATAAATTAAATGGTTATTAAACCAAGTTGACTAACTTAATACAAAAGGAGTCTCATTCACAAAACAAGATACAAATATTCTAATTAATTATATAAGTTAATGAAGTTCCCAGGGGCAGCAATCTAAGCCCGGGCCAGCTCCGCGACGAGCCTCTGCGGTCAGATGACCGCTCCGACGCAGCTCTGAAGAGCCGAGGAGCCACAAAACACAGTTCAGTGAGCCAAAACAGCAGTGGGTCCAGGAGGTGATGGCTTTGGTGTTTTTTGGACCTCACCGGTATAGCATCGCGGGGAGTCAGAATAAATATTCACTTTGAGAACACAACGACACTCGGAAGGGCTTCCAGTGGGACAACCCAGCCCCACGGCACCAGCAGTCTGCCACACTGTGCGCTGCAGAGATAACGTGCGTCTGGAGATAACGTGCGTCCGTGGCGGAGATGCTAAGGACGCTCCAACACCAGCAGAGCCACACCACCTGAGCTTCACCACACTGACATCCACTCCGCCACGCCAAGCCACAGCCACCACCGAGGACGAGCAGAACTGCAAGAGGAGAGGGCGCGCCAGGTGAAACCACCTGCTATATAGGGGTGCGACCGCCCATCAATCAGTGCACCAGAGAGACACAGCGCCCCGCTGTGAGAAGGAGTGAGGGTGCTCAGGCTACATAAAGGTTTGAATTACCACCTCTGACACTCAGACTGTATCACAGAGATGTACAGAGATGTAGAGCTGAAACATTTAGCCCAACAAACGATCAGTCAATTGAGAAAACTATTAATTATTCAACCTGTTTTCTAACTTCTGAAGCACAAATGCCTAAAAAACACGAAACGATGATTCACCTCTCATCTCTGTATATTTTAAAATATATTTTTTGAACTAAAAAATCCACTTTTCTTACAAATAGGGTCCTTTAACAGGGGAAAAAAGCTGAGGAGGAGCCTCAGAGGAGGATCCTTCTCCCAGGACGGACAGACATGCGTGCAAAAGATGTCGAAACAAACACAGTTCACATGATTGTATAACACGCTGTACGTGTCACCTTTGCGTGGATTCCATTGACCATTTTGATGCTGAAAAAGGTACTGAGAGGACGTCGTCATCCAAAACTCTGTTCTCAGCCAAATCGCTCACAGATATGAAACACATGTCCACTTCTACGCTGACGATCAGACTGTCTACGTTACACCAATCCCTGCCGTTCTACTCGTGTCAGATCAGACAGATCAGTCGCTCCTGGTGGCCCACAACTGGTCAGATAAAACTGAGATGTTGGTCGCTGGCTCTGCTCCACACAGACACAAAACAAGACCCTGAGACTGGATCGGTGCGACACTTTATTTTTCCGGTCTGACAGTCTCGAATGGGTCCGAACGCTGCAGCTCGAGTCTGAACACGAACAACGAGGTTGGATCAGGTTGCAGCGATCCGAGCCTCGCATCACTGGCTTCCTGTTCACATCAGATCAGAGCGTTGAGATGCTGCTGGTGACATGCAAAACTGCGAACAGGTTTGCCTGGCTTCATACCGGTCTCACCTCATTAAACATTTTACATCCACATCGTGCGTTACGTTCTCAGGACTCTTTAGTGTCAGAGAGGAGTCACAGAGAGGTCCGCTGGCAGCAGGAACGCTTCCGTCCATCAGACTGGACTGAATCAGACTGGATTAAGACCTTTCGATCCAAATTAAAAACTTAAACTTTAAGTTTAACGTTTCACGATTTTGCACAACATAGAGAGCCAACGTCACTCCTGGGACCTTATTTCAGGATAGATTCGTATGACAGTGAGCGGAGACAAATAATATTTTTTGTGTCATAAACTACAACAATTTAAAAGATCATTTTTCAGCTTGAGAAAGTCTCTGTGTGTCGTAAAACTAATGAAATATAAGACCCGCTGTTTAAATATCGTAGAGCTGCTCCTGTATATCAGCAGATTTAATGGGATTTTCATTGTTTCCGGTCCCGTTCGTTTGCTGGCGGACGTGTTGGTGTCGGTGATGTGTGTTGAGCGAGCAGGTCACCGAGAGGTTTAACACAAAACTAGACGACACTTTACTTTATTTAAGATAAACTGAGACTTTTCTTCGACTTGGAAATTCGGCTCTCTGTCTAATTATTGCTCATTACGTCCTGTAAGTATGGGAGTTGTAATAATTGTAATCCAGAGACAAACACATGACATAAAGAGAAAAGACTTGGAGAGAAGCAGTCAGAGGCGTCTGACCTGGACATTGTTTCTGTCTCTCCCCTCTGTTTCCTGTCACCTTTTTAATTGTCCACTTGTGAATGAAGGGAAATAGCTCAAATACTTTAACGTGACGCAACGGCCTTAAAATAAACTAACAGAGATGGGCAAGTGAAGTCTCCGATCACCAAAACAACCACTTAAAGTACCCACACCACAGAATTATAATTAAGCTGTGTGGGTTTTTTTCCACCACCGTCCATTACAGGTTTTCTGTAAACCTCCACAGAGCAGCTGCTGCGTCGTCTGCTTTCCTTTTGTCACAGAGCTGAACTAATCCATTTCATGGCTCGAGTCCCTTCAGTTCTCTGCATCGAATAAATTAATTAATAAACAGAATTCAGCACAACGTCCTTATGCAAATACAGTATTTTCCCTCTGCGGGTTTTAGCTGAATCTTTGGTTTTACTTGTTTTACTGTCACATTTCTGGTAAAACAGAAATCGAGGTGGTTGTTGATTTTACTTTGGGATCTCAGAGGTCGACCGATACGGCTTTTTTCATGGCCGATACTGATACCAGTTATTAGAAATCAAGAAGACTGACAATAGATATTTGGAAAACATATTGAGTTGTAGCAGTAAAAACTTGGGAAACAACCACTTTACTTGAGTAATTTCTATTTTCTGCTACTTCCCTCCCACATTATCCGGCACGATCAGTTACTAGTTCCTCTGCAGATTCAGATTATTCAGTGTTAATAAACTATTGACTGAGATCAGATGTTGTTGTGGGCGACACTGTGTGAGAAGATGCTGCATCGAAAGTAGCATATTTTTAAATTAGCGTATTTTATTGGCAACCTGGAAGCTACTTTGCAAGCGTATCTTGTAAAACTACATGTAGTTCAGCCTGGCAGTAGTTTGAACAAACTACATTTCTGCCCCTGGAGAAATGTAGTTTGTAAAACTACTCCTAAAAAAAGTAGCTTTAGCAACTACTTATACTCATTATACTCACTTAATTCAGCATTAAATAAATCAACGTATGGTGTATATGAAACAAAATATAATAGCCTACAAAAATCTGCATGCCAGCAGAAATATGGCTCTCAATTCAAGTTTTATTTTTCAAAGAACAAAAGCTTTTTGGCTAAAAGCTAAAAAAAAATATTTCATGTCATTGGCCAAAATTGTAGTTTGCAAATTGAGTAGTTAAACTACAAAAATTGACCCAAAAAGTAGTTGAATTACTTGACGCAGCACAAAATATGAATGTAGTTTAACTACCAGCAAGTTACAGCAAATTGTAGTTAAGCTACGTAGTTCAACTACATGTAGTTTAAATCTCCCCAATACTGACTATTAATAGAGATCAGATGTTGTTGTGGGCGACACTGTGTGAGAAGATGCTGCATCGAAAGTAGCATATTTTTAAATTAGCGTATTTTATCGGCAACCTGGCAGAAAAATCACAGATACTATATAATCAGAAAACGCTCGATACCGGCTCTGATAATCGGACTGAATCGTATAACTGATGAGCAGATACACTCACTGGGTCAGGAATTACAGCCACATAACAGAGATTGTGTTGCTTTACTGACTAACATCCAATCCTTCAAATCCTTCTGCATTCAACCTGCTGTTATCACAGTACTGGAGTTTCTGACTTCGATACGATACCTTGAAAAATATCGATGCCATGTTTGATACCGAAGGGGGAAAAATTCAAAACGCTCAAGGTCTAAAATCTTTGCCTCCGATTCATCAGGCCTCCTGACCTCGTCCTCTCATTACAGTACAATAATGACAATGCGAGCCACAGAAACAACACCGCCACCATCCTCCGGCAACAATAGGCTCTCAGGCTCATGTTTAATTCAGCAGGCGAGGGCACGAGGGCCCGCGGGCGACCCAGTTCACCACCCCGGTGACAGGGCACAATCCAGAGAGGCGTCAGGAGCAGAAAGAAGCTGCTTATCTTTCTTTTTCCTCCACAGCTTCGGTGCAGGACGAACCTGCAGTTTAGGATGAGCGTGTTTGCACTTAATATTGCTGCAATAAGGTTTATGGAGCTGCTGTCTCATAATGAAAACGAGCGGAGAAAGGGAGGGAGGAGATAAGGAGGAAAGAGCAGGACGACGGCACGGCAGACAGAGATGGAGGGAGAGTGAAGAAGCAGGGGCGAGGAAGGAGTGGATAGTGTTTCCTGTTTATACAAAAAGGGCCCGGCGTGTGGAGGTTGGCGTGTGAGAGATGTGACAGCCGTGTTTGTTCAACATGTACATTCTTCCGTCCTCGCCGGGCGGCTGGCGTGCGTCTGAGCGCTCGGCCACAGTGTGTTCCAGCGGTCACAGTTTCCATGTTGTGGCATCGAGGCGTCTCTCTCTCTCTCTCTCTCTCTCTGCGCTCCCTGATTTCCTCTCAGCGTCACCGACAGCTGCCTCCGGAGGCTGCGCGCGCCGTCGCCACGGCGATAAAGATGCTGACCGCCCCCCCCTCCACGCCACAAACACCTGTTTGTCATCGAAACACGACCGAACGAATGTGGCATGTTAGGGCGTTCAATACCCAGCAGGCCAGGGGTCACCGGCAGGACAGAGATGTAATGTTAATAATAAGGTCTGATTGTGTCCTTATTGCACCATGAGTTGTGTTTTATGGCAGCTTTGTTTGTGTGAGTGCACATTAAACAGCTGCTACGCGGCAAGTTATGTCGCCGTATTGATCAATAAGACTCATTCAGAGCCGATGGAGGAACACGACAGGACAGGACGTCGGGTGATTTCCTCGGATCGATGTTAACTTCGTGGCTTTGGACCGGCAGTGTTAAGAAGACCTGGTAGAATTAATTTCACTCGACATGAAGTTTTTCACGTGTGCACTGACGGTGTTGCTGATGGAGGCTCTCAGTCATCCAGGTGTTGGTAGTTCTGAGTGCTGTTTCATCAGAAACTGGTTTCAGTTTCCTGAAGACGCTTCGACTCTCACCCAGGAGGCCTCTTCAGCTTTTCTAGCTAACTGGAGGTAGATTTTGCACGCTTTAACTCTCGCTTGTGTGTTCTCACTCGCACACCAAAAAAACCACAACAAAGATTTCAGAGCTCTGCAAGATTCGCTTGGTATCCTTTTGAATCATCTGTCTCATAGCTTTCCTGAAAACAGGCCTGCAAAAGTCACCGCGGTGACCGCAGCAGAGAACAATACAACAGGTTCTTCTCGTGAGGTGGTGCACCAGCACACGATACCGGAACAGCCTCGAAGGCTGAAAAAAAGACTCAACCAGAGAGAGAGAGAGCTGTGTGCAGTCTACTAAAACATTTCTGGAGTTTTACGGAAAGACAGAGCTGTAGCATTCTGTTAAACACTCAGTGTAGTAACTAAAGATGGCTCCACACTAAAGCCATGCGTCCCTTTTTTGCAGCTGCTAAGCTAAAAGCGTTAGCGTTTGAAGCAGTTGCACAAGCTCGACCGCTGTGTTATTATTGTCTCCTCAAATCAATCTGGGAACTCGGCTGGAGAAGCTTTCGCTTTTTAAATGGTTATTTTTTGGGTCTTTCCTTGGCTCTCGTTGAGTCAAGGGAAACAGGGAGAGAGGGAGGAGATGACATGCAGCAAAAGGGTCAAAGGTCGGATTTTAAGTCCTCTTCTACTTTTCATTTCACGGTGACTTTCCATCAGCATGAGGGGTTTGGGCAGGCCAGTGACGGCTGTTTTCTTAAAGTGGGGGACGAGACAATTTCTTCCCCCCCAACCCCTAACCCTAACCCCCTAACCCTAACCCTAACCCCCTAACCCTAACCCTAACCCTCCGTGTTTGTGATGATAAAACAGGCATTTTAAGTCAAAACATGATCTTCTCCTAAACCTAACCTAGTTGTTTTTGTGCCTGAACCGAACCAGATCATAAGCACCGCGTCGTCATAACATAAAACTGAAAGTTGGACTTAAAGAAAATGTTGAGTCACGACATATCCATGGATTGCAGAAAAACGTACGTAGGTTGAAAGATGAGCATCTCAACGATTTTGAATCCAGATGTTCTGTTTCAATTATTAGATATATTTTTGATTTGCTTCCCTACAATCTTCCTGCAGAAACCCCGCGGATGCCGGAGCTGGTGTGAAACATGTTGAAAAGACAACAACAGCCGCTGAACGGACCTCAGGAAGTCCGTTTAATCAGCTCACAGGCCTCAATATTCTCGATGACGTGTTGATGCTATTAATATACTCAGAGGTTCATACGGTTGTCGTGAAATAACAATGCAGATGTAAAGTCAAGAGGTTATTTTAAAAAAGAATGCTGTGTTACTAAAAAAAAAACAGAACAGACAAAAGGAAGCTCCGTTTTAGATCAGGAAGCAGAAAGGGGAGGAAACGGAAGCGTTGTGTGCATCCCAAGACAACGACGGAGGAAGAGCCGAGCGCCTCGGAGTGATTTACTGAGGAGTCAACAACTCAATGACAGCCAGACTGACTCCCACAGGCGACCATGTGCGCCGTAAAACACGAGATCTCAGAGCATGAGAGCGATTCGCGTGTGAGCAGCAGCGTGTGTCAGCAAGTGTGTGTTTGTCAGAGTTATGTGGGGTCTTGTGCAACGTTGTTTGAGTCAGAATTGTGACTTTATGTGTTTTTGGCGTGCGCATAAATCCCACATGGAGCCGCTTATTGTCATCTGGCATTGATTGTGGGAGGGCCTTGATGTCCCAGTGATTGCCCTCATCAGTGATTTCCACCCCCACAACCCCAACAACACCCCCGCCGCTCTTAATGCCATTAACAGGAAGGCAGCAGCGGGTCTCTTACTCAATCCGAGTGCGGACGGGAAGTCGTACATGTGCAGAACAAGCCGCTGGCGTGTGGAACTGTACGTCCTGACCCCGCCACACACGAACGCACACATACTTTTCTGACATCGCAGTTCCTGAGAAATGTAAATGAGCGGGATGCGGCCCTCCATGTGGTCCTACCACTTACAGTACCGGAGGGAACCGGGGACTTTTTTTGAGTTTCGTTTGCTGACTTGGTTCAACTTGAAACGTGTTTGACTGTTGATGAGATCATGAGATGCAGCTGTTTCGGAGCATTTTAGCGTCTTTCAGCTCACTGTTTTTGGTTTTCACAGCAGAAAACTTTTCAGTTTCGGTTTCCCCGTCACACGCCACCTCATATCCAGACACAACAGGAAGCTGTTTTTTACTGACTAAGCAGAAAAGACAGTCGGTGACGAGCTAGTAAAGAAAGTGGAGCATTTAGCATCTTAAGAGCCGGATTCTGTGGACCAGATCCTTCTCTTCTCATCTTTGTTTACTGTCTGTCTTTTTGTTAAATGAGTATATAAGAGCAGGGAGGTGGAGGTTCTGTGTGGCCAGAGAGGACTTCTTCGTTTTCAACATGATTTTGCACATAAGTAGTAAATCAGCGAGTAGCTGCAAGACACACTTGACTTTATCTGCAGCTTTCTCTTCTTGTTTTTCTGTTCCGTCTACTATAAAAAAAACGAGAACAGAAAGAAGCGGAAATGCTTAAAGAGGCACTGGATTATTTACGTGATATTTGATTTCCTCGATATCACACTTGTTGTCAATACCGGTTATGTTGTTAACTGGTGTCTCCAAATGAGGGTGTCAAAACCTGCCAAGGATCACAAAATGAATTAATAAAACGTGTCGGGAGGCAGCTAATCCAATTCTGCTGCACAAAATGACGTTTATCTTCTTGTTTTTGGTGTAATCGGTCACAGCCAGAGCTCACATGCAACCACGGACATGATGTAACAAGTCGACTTTGCTTTGTATTAAAGGATCAGGAACCAAACAAAGCCTATTCCTGCGAGGACTTCCCTCTGAAACGCAGAGAAAATATCCGGCCTACGTCTAATTAAACAGGATACAACAAAGGAAATATATAAAACTGTGCTTGAATACATGATTTAACAAATGTACCTTTCTCCTCACACACAGAACAAAGAGGACCTGAACAGAAGAGGCTGTAAGAGAGCAGATGTGCCTCTCTGCCTCCGTGAGAGGATCACATGACCGCTCCACGAAGGCTCGCAGCTCTCGAGTATCTGTTGCCACACGCAGTTGTAACTAATGTTTCTCATTCCTTCTCTGCTATTCATTCACCGCTACGCCCGTCACACTCTCACTTCTTTATTCATTAAGCCGCAAGCGCTCCCTGGTTCCCTGAAACATTTCTAAATCTCACTTCCAGATAACTCACACTCTGTTTCTTCACATTAAAGCACTGCTCGCTCTGTGTCCTGTGTATATTTCTTATCTAGACGAGGGAGAAGCGAGCGCAGCGTATCACCGGCATCCCTTATCTTAATGTTGGCCCCTTCTCATCCTCACCTGATAAATTCAGGGCCCTCGCTTGGCAGTTTTCCCACATTTAGTTTCGCTCACCTCTCCTCCAAGTGGGGGGTTTTGGACACGCGGTAAGTTTCTGTCACGCCCTGGTTTGACTTTTAAAAAGGGAAAGATGAAAACAAAACACAAGAGCTCTCATTTGAAAGTCAAAGGAGATGGACGAGCGGGGGGTGGGAAGCTTTTCTTCGAGTGAAGATAAAGAGCATCTGAAGAGGACAGATCCTCTCAGCAGCAGCAGGGTTATCAGCGCTCAAGGCCACAACAGACACAGATTTTAGGATACAGTTCCAAACAACAGTCTACATAGTTTCAGCAGCGCGTTGGAGACGTGCGGGACTTGAGCAAAATGCAAAGTGGCGTCGTCCGAGCTCGCTACTGGGATCCGTTTAATTCCTGTCTGCCTACAGCTGGTCTGAGCTGGTCTCAACCACAACATCCTCTGGGGGTTTTTTTGTGTGTGTTATCAGACTACATCCTGCACACCAGACCAGATCTCCTCCAACACCTTGTGAAACCTTGAGTCCACTTAATTTTTGACTCATTTTAATTTCACTTCCTTTCTGTTAGTTAGTTTCCTGTTGCTATCACGCTTCATTTGACGGCATATTCACCTCCACGGTCTGCAGTGCTGATGTGAAGTGCAAACTCGAGTGACTTTACTTGAGTATTTCCATGTTTTTACAGCTTTTGTACCTCCACTCCACTACATTTAGTTACTAGTTGCTTGTCAGAGCACAATCTCTTCTGCTGAGCATCATGTCTACAAATGTGGCAGTTCGAGACTTTGTGATAAAAACTGGAGGATGAAGGTTAAAACTTTTTAAAGAGACACGTGGTTTCTCAGAGGACGTGTGTAGATCTTATAGGATGCTGGAGATTCAACTAGCCGACAGGATGTGATGAGCTCAACCTTAAAGGAGCAGTTTGTCAAAAAAATGAAAATTCAGGTTATTTCTCATCCCCACCAACAATTGAACTGAGCTGGGACAAGGTTTATCTGGCGTAATCAAAGCTTCAAGATCCCAAATTGGTTTGAGAAGAAGTTAAACCAAATCAAGACATTTTTGTCATATGACATTTTACAACAAGTTGTTAAATGTTCATTAAAATATTGTATTCCAATCTGCTGCTGTTACAGCTCCTCTGGTTTTGGAGCTCGGCTGCAGAGACTCACTCTCCTGTTCAGCCACAACAGCATGAGCACGGTTCACCGCCGACGATTATAAAATATGTTTCACATCCAGTGTCCCAGTTTTGACCAAAAGGTGTAGGCTGGGGTTTGTGGTTGAGGGCTACTGTGCAAGTACACTTATCAAGAACTGCACACATTTTTTATTTTTTTTTTAAAAAGGAACAAATACTCAAGTATTTCCATTTTCCTGCCACTTTTAAACGTCCGCTCCACTACAAAATATTCTACTCCGCTACATTTATTTGAACACTTCAGTTACTTTGTAGATCACAAGCTGCACCAGCACATTCTTAGATTAATCCCTCACAAAACATGATACAAACGAGCTGAATATATTGATCGACCCAGTATGTACGTGTATGTAAATGTGTTTATAATTTTACTTTTGTTACTCAAGTACATTTAATATCAGATACTTTGGGACTTTGGGTCGGAGTACTGTTTTTACGGGCGGCCAAACTTAAACAACTGCTGCCAATAAGTCTCTGAAATAAGCTGCATGGAGCCCAAAGCATGAAAAACAGCTGTTGTCTAAAAGTTAACAGAAGCACATGGATGGGGGGCGTCCACATACTTTTGACTTTATAGGGTATGTTAAGTACACACCAGTGAATGAGAGCTCCATCTTCACCTGACCTCTTCTCTTCTACACAGCGCCCCCATGTGGCTAAAACGTGCTAACTACAGCAAACACAGTGAACTGTAAGAACAACTCGGTGTGGAAGACAGAAGACAAACACAAGGTTCTTACATGTTTTTTTTTTTTAAATATTATTTTAATACTTTTCTTAAAAAAAGATGTTGTACTCCATAATCTGAACAAGATGAATCTATTGACCTCAATGTCTCACTCACCAACATACCAACAGGTTGTTCTGGGTAAAATAAAATCAGAGAAAGCAAAAAGAAAAAGAAGAATACCGGTAAACTCAGAAACAATCAAATATGAAAAGGGGTAAAAGAAATGAATGAAACATTTAGAAAAAAAAAAAAAAGTGATTATAGAATCGAAAACACTCACAGATCTCTGGGCCAACCTAAGGAAACCAGGAATACCTCCTGCCTCCAGAAACACGCAATGGCACACGACATCCCGAAAGAGTTACCATGGACGATGAAAGATTTATTAAAAATAAAAACTAAAAGACAAAACAAAACAAAAACCCTATTATACAGACTGTGGAAGCTGTGAGGAAGATAGTGGAGGACGCGACGGCTAAGAGAGGCTAAAAAAAAACAAAACATGTACATGATGTCAGGAAATAATTAAAAAGATGTGAGTAAAGACGTAGTTAAGTGCAGATATCGAACACCTACAGAATGACGGGGGCGTACAGTGATTTTGGAACCGCTTCTTCAAGCTATTACAGAGCAAAAACTGCTGCACAACTTCGGATTTAAAAAGGGGGTAAAAGGAAAATTAAATAGCAAAAAAAACATAGCCTTTAATATAAAGTGAAAAGAAGATGCATTTTACATGTAAAAAAATGTGAATGAACTTTCAGCACTCAATAGATCGGTTTTGGCATAGAGTCAAAAAAAAAAAACAAACAGAAAAAAGTTATGAGAGAGAACAAGACAGACGAAACAATCCTCTCAATAGAATCATAAAAAAGTTTTTTTTTTTTTTTTCTTCTTTACAGTAAATTCTACAAAATCAAAACCAGAGCTCAGAGATGAACACAGAGACGAGCTTTGCTCCCCCCGAAATCCAAATTCCTCTCATGTTCTTTTTCGGTGACTTTTCGTCGTATATAATATATATTCATGTATCTATTTATATATATAACATGTATAATTTGCAGGGTATGATTGTTAGTTTACAGGCCAGAGCGCTAAGGCAAAGGACACACTCGGAGACTTTTTAAAATGTTCCTTCCTCGTCGCCCTCGGATGTTCACGCAGACCGAGCACCACCTGAAGCCTCCACCTCTCCAATTAGTGACTGAAGAGAGAATTAGAAGGAAGTGAAGGGAGGAAGGGTGTCTTAGAAAAGAGTGTAAATGTGGCCGGGGCTGTTGCGTTCCCACTGTGTCCTGAGGAAAACGAACGACTCTCAGATGACCGCTGGGCCCGACTAAACTAGACCACACCAGCCCACCCCTCGCAGCTAAACTCCATCTTCTTCTTTTTTTTTCTTTGAAAAGACATACTTAAAAGAGAGGGAAAAAAAAACAACAAAAAAAAGTGATCTGTCCATTTGTAATTTGTTCACCCGTTGCTTTTTAAACCATCTTCTCTCCTCTCAGGACATTAGAGAATAAGGTTTGTCACTTAATTTCTTAAATTAAAAATTCACCTCTTCACTGACATTATTTTTCTTTTTTTCTTTTTTTAAAATGTAAAAGTTCTGTCCCCTGCTGTTCATCCTGTCTTTCTTGTCTTTCCTCGAGGGAGCCGACTTATCATTTCACTGTCCTTTTTTTTTTTTTTTCGACCTGCTGTCCGTGGAAACAACCATAAACACCAAACCAGACACCAAAACGTATCTGAGGTTGGAGGAAAAGAAGAGGGCATTAATTTAACTCCCCCCTCTCATTTCACATGACACAAGCCAGCTGTTTCAACTACTGAGAGAAAGGGACAGTTACTATCAAGTCGTGTGTGTGTGTGTGTGTGTGTGTGTGTGTGTGTGTGTGTGTGTGTGTCTGTTTGTGTGTGTGAGCAGCAACCAGGTGCATCAGAGCTTTGCGGTTTATATGCTTGTGTTAAATTGTGTCTGTGTGTCTACAGGTCCCTCTCTCACTCCCGTTATCTGCTTTTTCCCTCTCAGAACTCAGAACAGATTCTCTTCAAAGATGGCCATCAGGTCGCTCTGGAAGTTGATGTCGATGGTGTCGGCCATCTGCAGAGGAGACGAGAACAACGAGAAGCATTAAAGAGAGTCCTCACGAAACCGGAAATCAGCGTTTCATCTAAAGATAGTTTGGTGCGTACCGCCTCTCTCCTGCGCCTCTCCTGCTCACGGCGGCGGGCCATCTCCCTCTGCTGGTCGGGAGTGTTCTGTGCAGCCGCGGTGGGCGGGGGCGGGGCCTGTTGCTGTACAGGTGGGGCCTGTGGGGAGTGAGTGGGAGGGGTGGAAGCCGGAGGTGTCGGTGCAAGCGGTGACTGTTGCTCCTGGCGACGGCGGGCGTCTTCTTGTGCTCGACGCGCGTGCTCGACGGTGTCCTCGTCATCGCGGCTACTGGAAAAAAAAATGTAAATAAGTTCAGCAGGTCTGTGAGCGCTAACATTTACTGAACAAAGGCTAAATATGTATTAAACATGCAGTAACAACATAATACGATTCTACAACTTTTAATAACTTTTACATTAACTCCTGCTGTTGACTTCAGCTTTCCCTGTTCTCCGTCTTCCTCCCACCTACCGCAGCTTCTCCTGCTCCCTCCTCGCCTGCTCTGCCTGGGCTTTCAGCTGTCTCTCTCTCTCCTCCTTCTCCCTGGCGGCCCGCCTGAACTGTTCGAAGCTGTCGCTGGAGGAGCGCACGGCGGAGGCCGGCGTCGACTGGGACCTCTGAGCGAGGCTGGCCCAAGAACCCATGTTCTTTAACTTCACATCCTGGGAGAAGACGAGGAGAGGGGGTTAAGAAAATGGTTAAATGTAAGAGAGAGAGCATAGACGAACCAAACAAAAGTGTGGTGTGTCTAAAAGCATCATCGTCTCTTCACACACCTGTGTCTTCTTGGGAGCAATAGGAGTTTTGGGCTCTTGTTTGATTTTGATGTCTTGCTGGGAGCAGGGGGGCGCTGGAGAGTCTGGGAGGCGAGAACCAGGGCGAGAACCATCCAATCGACTTTAGATCCAACCCTGTAGGAGACACACATTTACAAGTTAAATAACCAGGCAGGCGGATCCTGAGATAAGTTCGAGACGGACGCACAAAATCTGTCTGAACTCAGAGTCACAGAAGGAACGACACGGCTGTGACTGCAGGTAGGAACAGAGATCCTGCTGTTTAAGATTCCGACACCGTTCCTTCTTTGACCAAAAACAATTGGCCGAGTTATTAATGATTTTAAAAAAAGTTAATAAATAACAGACTCTTGTACTCACTGTGTTTGCTGTCCGGTTTGTGTGAGTCTTGACGCATGGCAGGGCTGAAGGGCGAGGGCGGCAGAACTGGCGACTGGGAAGGCTTCTCTTCTTTGACGGCCACCAGGTTGGACCTCTGCTCCTACAGGCAGACACGTCACGGACGGGCAAAGATTATCCATTATCAAGAATCACAACGTCTTTCAGCATTAAAACAGATGAGTTTTCCTTTTAATTTTTTGTTTTGCTGACACACAGCACAGAGGTAGGTGGATGACTCACATGTTTCTTGGTCTGTGAGGGTGACTGTTGTCCCATCGGATGGAACTGAGGCATCTGAGGAGAGTGCATCATCAGGGGAGAAGGGCTCTCACGCAGGCAACCTGGAAATACAGAAGAAATATCGCATTTTCTTCAGTCTTCAATTCAGTACAGAATTCAATTCAAATGTGCAGTAACGTCTACAATATTTAATGTGTAGCAGTTCCCACGTTAAACGCTACATTTTCTACATAAAAATGATCTCAATCTCAGACTTTAAGTATCACAATAACCACAGTGATTTGAATTTAACGCTGCTCAGTAGCTTTCAGTGTGTAAGTAATTCAGTATGTAATTGGAGCAGTCTAATCAGCACGAGTCCCATATGACAATATGGAGATTTCCTGCTTTTCTCTGTTTTTTTTAATCATGTAAAACTGAATATCGGTGGTTTTGACCTGAAAAAAACAGACATTTAAAGATATCACCTCAGACTTGAGACTGGGATGGACATTTTGAACTATTGACTGCCACTGTATTCATTTATAGAATCAATCAATTAATCTATAAAATAATCCATGGATTAACTGTTAGCTGCTGCCCTACTGATGATAAAAAAGGACAAACACATTCCTGTGTTGAAGTCCAGGTCTGACTTTAAAATTAGTTAACTTCCTTTTACCATTTTAAGCAAAGCAGCTGTTTAATTCGCCTGTTCCCATTGTGATTATGGGGTTTAACAACATGTTATTGTCCGACTTATTGTTGGTTTGGTTTTGAAGACCTAACTGTACTTTCTTTTTGCAGTGATTATAACTTAATTCTGTGCAACAAAAATATATGTTTTTCTTTCTGGACCCTCAATTTAGGAACCAGTAATCTCTGGTAACAGCTACCTGCATCTGGATGCAGAATCTTGTGGTATTGGAAGTGTTCTGGTTTCTGTCTGGAGTCTGACAACTGTTGACCAACGCTGTTCAAGCAGCTTTTAATCTGCACGCAGGTAAACAGTCCGTGTGGAGAGCAAAAGGCGGAACACATTGCCGAAAAGATGCAGTCACAAAACCCACCAACTATCAACTGATGACAAAAGGCTCTCAATGCCAAATCCATTCTCACATCTGGTAATCAGACTGAGCTGATCGGAAATCAAATATCTGCTGGCTATGCTGAAAAGTCCAAAACACTGGCCGATGCCATCAGACAACAGACGATGGGTTCTAATCCATGGCGCACCACAGCGTCGAGTTAAAACACATCTTACCTGTTGAGAAAGGCTCCGTCTTGCTGCGCGGCGATGGCTGCTGTTGATGTTGCTGATGTTGTTGCATCTGTTGTACCTTCTGCTGCAGGGCCACCCCCTTCTGCTGATGCTGCGACGCCGACGTGTGCGTATGTGGGAACGGCTGCCGCATGTGCGCGTGGCCCGAGCTGTGTCGCTGCGTCAGGGGCGGGGTGGGCGTGGTCACAGTCTGCAGCGACGGCACCAGCTGAGAGGCGACCTGCGCAGGCGAATGGGTGTGGGCGTGCAGCGGCTGGGTCTGCGGGGCGGGTCGAGGCTGGAGCGACTGCAAGAAGGTGTGAACTTGACTGAGGGGCGTGATCTCAGCGCTGGTGGGCGTCGGCTCTTCGTCGTCCTCCAGCAGGGCTTGTGGGGGTTGCGCCGAGAGGGTGCCCAGGATGCCATGCGACGGGGGTGACGGGACGCGGGGGCGGGGGACAGGCTGGGGGAGGGTGAGTGGAAGCGAGGGCTGAAGCTGGGGTGAGGAGGATGGAGGCAGGGTGGGGAGTGAGGACGGGGGAGGCTGTAGGATTTTTGGAGGAAGCGGTGCTGCTCGGTTGCTCGGTCTCGACGGCTGCTGGGGCAGAGCATTGTGGATCGCTGCAGACGGTACGAGGAGAGGGATGGAAGAGAACAGACAAAAATGGTGTTACAGATGTTTTTGTTTTTACAGAAAACAAAAAGACCTTTCCTGCAACTTTGTCTTGATGTTTTTTGACGACATGATGAACAAAAGAGCCACAGTCCCAAAAACAAGAAAATAAATACTGGGATGAGAAGTTTACACATATGAAAAACATTTGTGCTGAGACGGTAAGCTGATTAATCGATCAGTCGACTGATAGAAAGTTTAATCTACAGGAATTTCGATGATCACAATTCTTTAAGTGACTATCAAGCATCAAATTGACAAAAAATTGCCTCTTCTAGATTCTGAGATGTGAGGATTTGCTCGCTGACGATGATCGATGAAGAAAATAATCAAAAGATGCAAAGTTGTAATGTGATACCTGAAGTATACACACCTGGTGAAGGTAAGATGGGATGTTGGTTTAGGAAAGGATGCGTCTCACTGGGCGTCTGGCCGGTGGGTGTGTTCGCGTTGAGGAGGCCGGACACGACAGGAGCACCGGCCGTAGTAATAGCTGGATTTGGCTCCGTGTTCGACTGCGTCAGGTGAGGGTTCATGAACTGAGCCAGAGGATCAAATCCAGAGCTCAACAGCTGGGACGAGTCCAGAGACGGGACAGGGACGTGGACAGGCGGAGGCGGGACATACGGTGGCTTGGACTGGACCACTTGAGGCGGAATCTGAGGCTGAGGAGCGACTGGGCCCGCTCCGCTACTGACGGGCTGGTGGGGTCTCTTGGTGTCCTTATTAGACAAGGTCTTCTTCTGCTGCTTGGGAACCAGCCCTGATACACAAACATTATATGAAATATATGGTAGAAATAAGAGGAAAGCTGATGTTATAAGGTACTACAACTACGTTTCTCAGAATAAGACATGCTGACAGCTGTTGTGTGCTAACGTTACCATTCTCAGAGTCTTCACTATCAGAGGAGTCGCTGCTGTCTGAAGATGAGGATCCTGTCTTCATCTTTGTCACATTTGTTGTTTCCAGAGGCTTCTCTACTGCGACAAAACACACAAACAACATTGAGAAAGTGATGGACTGACAGCCTCTGTCTCATGTGTAGGCGCAAATGATGTTGCCAGTATGAAGGAACAAAAGCAACAGTGAGCTACACTTTTTGACAATATACCTGATGACTTGCAAACAGGGCTGCGATAGATGAATGAATTCATAATAAGGATGCAAACGCTTCTGAAAAACTAGATGAGAAGATTCATAATGTGCAAATAAAAAGGCTACAGCAGCCTGGTTATCTTACAATTGTACAGAGCCAAGCTAGCAGTTTCTTGTGGACCACATCATTATGCTAAGCTAACCGGCTGCTGGGTGGAGACTTGAATTTAAAGTCCAGATAAAACAGCATTTTTGAGTATTTAGATGAGTGGACATCACCATATTTTTGGTTGAAATCGGATGATTTTTTTATATAGTTTAAAAGTTGGACAATATGGCTGGAGATGTGATCTAAAGTTATTGGGACATATTTCATCTCCATTTTGACGGACATACATGATCATCTAACTCCCTGACTGAAAGCAAACAAGACGATTTTGCAAAATATTGAATTATTCCATTCAAATTATCATTATACATATATATTATATATAATAATTACATGCAATGCAGCAAAACTGAGATTATCTGAAATCAACTGATATCTGTTACTGACACTTTTAAAACTGACACACAGTAGGAAATGTTAAACGCATTATTAAATCCTGAGTGGCAGAACAAGACCATCCTGTACAAGTGCTGTGACTCAGGGACAGCAGCACTACTGGGACGTCACATGACAATCCTTAAAAAAAAAAAGAGGATAAACACCTAACAAACTACCTGATGGCTTTTTCTTCTTCTTGAGGCAGCTGGACACGTATTTCTCCAGCTCTCTCAGCGTGGAGGGCTTCAGAGTCTCAAAGTCGATCTCGATCTCATCCGGGTTGGAGTTCTTCAGCGAGGGCTCGCGCGTTTGGATTATGTGCACGACGCGGCCCAGTTTGTCGCCGGGCAGCTTGTTGATGTCCAGGCTCAGCTGGCGCTTCTCCTCGTACGACATCGGCTTGCCCCTCTCAGTGGACACGCCCCCGAAAGCATCTGAGGAGGAAATCGTAACGGCAGGTTGATATGGGGGGCCGCTTTCAAACACAGAAAAACTTAATCCGGCTCAACATATGACTCTCATACATACCCATGTCATCCTCTGCTTCAAGAGAGGCGGAGGGGACGAGAGGAGTTGGCCCAGGCTGAGGCGGCAGAGGTGGGCGGCTATTTTTAACTCCTTCTTTCTTACTGTGATTGACAAATGATCAGATTAGCTCCAGTTATTGCAGCTACAATAACATCACTTATCGTATGACCTCTCCAACACCTACCCGGGCTTCTTCCTCTCCTTCTTAACAATGTTCAGCTCCTTGCTGCTCTTGTTTTTCTTGGAAGTCTGAAGCACGACAGTTGGAGGTGTCTCCACAGCTTCCTCTGCTCCCATCTTCTTCTTGTGCTTTTCTTTCTTCTTCTCCTTCTCCTTCTCCTTCTTGTCCCTCTCTTTCTTCTTGGGCTTGCTGGCTTGGGGCTGCGAGAGTGCTGCGAGCTGTTCATGGACAGCTTTGAGCTACAGGACACAAACACACACACACAGTTGTGGTCTTAGGAGATGGAAAGACAGCAGCGTGGACATTTGTTTCTCCGTGTTTCAGCATTCACCCACGTTCGGTAAAGCTGTTCTGCGTGGCCCACCCACCTGTCGTGTCTCATAAGCCTCCCTCCCCCTTCATTTTCCATCCTCTAACCTGTTCCTGTAACTCAGCCAATCGCTGTTGCCTTTCGTGTTCTGAGTCTCCCGCGGAGGACTCCGACTCGGAGGTACTGGAGCTATCGTCTTCCGAGACAGCAGAAAGAGGCGGGGCTTGTCGATTGGAGGGGGCAGGGTGGAGGGCCGACGACGGGGTGGGAACAGGGACGGGCTCCTCTGGCTCATCAGGCATTTTGGCAAAACGCATCTCAAACACGTCCTGTCGGGACAGAGGATGTCAGGAAACCGAACCACAAACCACGAAGGCACAAATAGCAACAACAAATATGATAATATTAGATATATAATATATTTCAAAGATCTTGCCATGAGTCTTGTGCATCTACATGGAGACATTTATCATGTTTCATTGATTGAAACCGAATACTTGTGTAAATTAATTTGTTTTTAATAAACATGTAGTACTATTACGACCACAACTACTAAAAATAATAATATAACCAATAGCACATTTAATAAAAGTAAACTTCATGTAAAAATAATTTCATTAAAGCTATAAATCAATAAATTGTGCAAAACTGCTTTCAAATATCTTCTGACACACAGTGCACAAAGTGCATTTTCACTTATCCATAAATTGCATTAGCTGACACGACGTTGTTACAATACTGAGTTTTACTTTATCGGCTCTGCATTGTGAGAAGACAGCAAACAAACTGAACAGCTGTGTTATCGGCCACGTGAACAAACAGAGAAGAAACAAAGATAGATTTGTTTAACATGGGAATAACAAACTTGGCTGTTTGCTGACTCTGAGCTGGACCTTACATGGTGCCAGGTAACAGTGCCAAACCACCGACATTATGTCGACATTACACCCACGTGAGCTTGTTTAACATCATATTTCTGAATAATGGGCATCAATCTGCTGCCTCCATCCTGCCGGGAAGATTCTAGACACTCAGGGTCCCTTCAAGGATAAGCTCACCCAAAATGTTTGAGTCAGTCACCTTCATGCTGATGGACATGTGGGTGAGTTTTAATAGTCCAGGAAACATTTGTAGAGCTTCACCGCAAAACAATGTTGCAGAATTCTCCTTAACAACTGGAGCAGATGGGGGATTAAAATAAATAAATGGCTACATACAGTTCGTCTGGCGTAACCATAGCCTCCATCTTGTTTAGGAGAATGGTGCAATGCTGGTTTGCTGTATGAAGTTCCACAAATGATTTAAGAAAAACGAAGCTTCACCCGACTTCCCATCAGCATGAGAGTGAGCAGAAAGTCTGAATTCTCCTGTCTGGACGAATTTATCCTTTAAGTCTCCATATACAAATGTGGATTGTATGCACCACTAAGGGACATAATAAACTGAAATAATAGGGCCCTGTTGAAGGGCCCTGAGTAAAATTCTATCTTAACTCAGTTTTAAAGGCTTAAACAACAGAGTGGGAGAAACAAGTCGGTCAACAAGGTGTCGATCATTATGTTGCTTACCTGTAATTTGCGCGCCATGCCAACCACGTCGTGGTCTGGGGGATTGTACTTGTAACAGTTGGAGAACATCAACCGGACGTCTGCGGCAAACTCCTGAGCGTCTCTGTACTGTCTGTTGTCCATCTTTTTCTGAAGGAGACAAACAAATGATCCGCTTTGATCAGAACCCATCCAAGTTTTTTCACTTTTAAAACCTTCTTTACGTTTTAGTGTATTGCTAAGCGAATGGGGAGTTTTGTAACCATTTTATTTGTACCAACCACACTATATTCATAAAAACAAATATTCAAAGCTAACAAGTACAGAAAAGTGAAACAGATGCTTTATTCTAATATAAACAAATGTTAATGAAAGTCTTGATTTTCTTTACCGCTTTTAAATGATATATTTTAGGCTAAATTTTAGGTTAAGATTTCACATGGGAAGTTATTTTGTTGTAAAGGAAATCAAATCATTTACATACAATATACAATACAGACCAGGTATTGTATTAGCGGCCACACAAGATCAATTACACGTTAGCAGATCCTTATGAAATCACCTTGATGGAGCTGAGATCCATGGGGTGCTTGATGATGTCGTGGTAGTCGTGGAGGCCAAGAGCTCTTACGTCAACAGGCTTGTAGAATGGCCAGGCGTATGATACATGTTTCTTGGACAGCATTTCTCTCACGAGGCGCGCGCAGAAACGCAGCTGATCCTGCCGCTTCTGCGTCACCGTCCCTCCCGTCTCCAAACCGCCTCCCAGGTGATGCTGAGAGTCCGGCTGCAGAGGCTCTTTTTTGGGTTGCTTAGACGGACGACTGCTCTCTCGGCGCGGCCGAGTCTCGGCAGAGACCGGAGATGATTCACTGAGCTGGTCGTTGGCCGTGGGTGTGGTGGTGTCTGCTTTCCTCTTCTGGCTCTTCCTTTGCTGTTGGTGCGTCAGAAATCAGAGATTAGAAAATGACAACAAATCAACTTGTGATCAATAACAAGGTGTCAACAGTTATCACTCATTTTCATGCTTTTAAAGACCCTTCAAGGTTGTCAAATTTGAGATTAATCATCAGAAATGTGGACTTTCACAAAGAGGAGCTTGACTAAAAATCAAAAGCTGGATGAATAAAATCAGACCAAATGTGGCCATTAAGATTTCACAAATTCAAATTCAAGACTATTTTGTGACTTTTTAGTATGAGATATTTTAAGACATTTTTAAAAAAAATGCCTGCTGACTTCTCCTCACCTTGATGAGGGAAGGGCTGCTCTGCAGCATCGGGGCGGGATGGAGGCCTTGGTGCGTTGGGGCTGGAGGGGGGACAGAGGTCATGCCCTGGGCCAGGATGTCAGGTGTTGAGAGAGGAAACGCAGGTCCCAGATGGGGTGCGTGGGACGGTGCATGGGAGGGTGCATGTGATGGTGCATGGGAGGGTGCATGTGATGGTGCGTGTGAGGGTGCGTGTGATGGTGCGTGTGAGGGTGCGTGTGAGGGTGCGTGTGATGGTGCGTGTGAGGGTGCGTGTGAGGGTGCGTGGGAGGGTGCATGGGAGAGTGCATGGGAGGGTGCGTGGGAGGGTGGTGTAGGAGGTACACGTGGGGGCGGAGGCTGGCCCAGAGACAGGGCGGGCGGGCCTTGAGGGACAGGTACGGCACGGGTCTGCGGGGTGGTCGAAGGGGACGAGAAGCCTCGCGTGTGGGGCGTGGTGGAGGGGGACGATGACTCATGGCCTGAATCTGACTTGATCAGACCTGTAAGGAATACAATAAACACATAAAGATCACAAATATTAAATCAAGGATTACAAAAAAAAACAAAAAAAACAGCCGTCGTGTCCAGGAAGGAACTTAAACCTGTTGGACAGATTATGAATGATTCACCCACGGGCATGAAGCAGTCGAGATTTGATTTAACAGTAAATGTTCTGTGATAGGTGCAGCTGAGGATGAGGAACAACCAGAACACACAAAAGAAGAACTTGGCTTGAACAAGCTGGACTGGTTAGATTAGAACAGTTTACTTGTCATTGCAATTAAGTCACGGTGCCTCCTCATTACAGTCTCGTGACACACATAAACAACATTGCTACTGAAAGGATGATGGAGGCTCTTATGGAAACAAAAACAGCATTCAAGTGACACTTAAGCTCATAATACACCTGAGAGTCATACCTGGCTCACGTCTGCCCCCTCGCCGTCCCTTGGTGACAACAGCAATCTCCGTCTCCTCCTGCGGCATCTGTGTGATCATCTGGAGAAAGTGCTTCTCCAAGGCCTCCGCCATTAGGACAATATCATCTCCAGGCTAAACACACAAACACCCACATGTTAAGAAGGCATACGCTCTTTGGAAGGAGGCTTTACCTCCTGGACTTCAAGCAACACGCAGTGGCTGACCTTGTTGTAGATGTAGCAGTTTGTGAACATCGTGTTGAAGTCTTGGATACACTCCTGGGCATTCCAGTAGTAGTTGTTCTCCAGGCGTTTTTTTATCGTGCCCATGTCCATAGGGGTCTTGATGATCTTATAGTAGTCCTTCAGGAAGACAGAGAGCAGTATTAGATCAGTATCTACAATAAACAAAAGCAGGCAAAGAGACAAGATATGTTTAACTCTCATCCTCTTTCATCAGTCCCACAAAAAGATTCAAATCAACTGCGTCATTTGTCAACATTCAAATCAAAACCAAGAATGGCTTAATTCCACTATTCTGCAAGAATTCTCCATGTAGCTAATTAAAGAAACACCACACGCAAGCTAGTGTAAGGCGAGGAAGATGCCATTAATGTTTACATCCTGCGCCGTCATGAGCACGAGTCTCACGTCCATTAGCAGATGCTCAGTTTTTCAAATGTCTTTTCTTTTGGCGCTTTAAGCACCACAAGCTGAGGGCCATCTGGCTCCATTATATTCAAGAGGGGGTAAACATCTCTATGTCTGATATCTCCAAACCCTGCAACTCCCACCAAAACCATCAGATGGATAAACAGCACTACAGGTAAGAGGAAATATTTGCATTTCTGATCTTAGGGTGAACTGTCCCTTTAGATCAATTCCACATGTTGTTTTACTGCTGTAAATATTTACCAGTGCACTAAATCCAATTAAAATACAACATATCACATGCCGTATCCTTTATTAGGACCACGAAGGATAAGACACATAGTTCAGAGCATATAAGGTGAATTTGGATTGTTCTGCATGTCGTTTCACTTTCACATTCCCAAGTATTAGATTTGTCAGGGGTAAAGATGGGTTGGTGGTGCGCGTGTGGTTCGTAATTGATTGTGGGGGGTGAAAAATAAATATAAATTTAACACAATGTGTTAGGTGGTATGTTAATTGGGGGGGTGTATGATAATGTAGGGAAAATAAGAATAAGGGGAGAAGAGGGGGGTAGGAGGTGTTTGATGTTGGTGGGGGGATGGGGGGGTAATTTGTTGGATATGATGAAGTTTATGGGGGGAATTTTGGGGTGTTGGGGGTAGGTTTTTTGTTTTTGAAGGTTGATATTGTTTTGTGTGGGATTGTTGGATTGGGAAGAGGAGAGGGTGGAGAGGGGAAGAATATGTGTATATTTTGGTTTTATGGGTTTTGGGGGGGGGAAGGGTGGATTTTATTGTTTTATTTGTTTTTGTTGGGAAAGGGGGATGGGTTGTGAGGAAATCTATAGATATCGAGAGGAGAGGGGGGGGGGGATCTTTGGTAAGTATTTATAGTAATTGTTTGTGATGAGTAGGGTAAGGAGGGGTGTGGGTGTGTAGTTGGATAGGGGTTGGTATGGATAGATTTATGTCATGTTTATGGGGGTAATATGAATTGGTGGGGTGGGGGATGAGTATGGTAGGTTGGGAATGGATTTGGGGGGGGGGAATTTTGGAGGATATAGAGGGTTGATGTAGTTTTTGTTTTGGGGTGATATGTTTTTGATTTATTTTTGTGGAATTTATAATGTTATGAGATGTTTTATGAATCCGAAACAGAGACCCGTCCGTACCTGTAGCTGGTTGGTCTGTCGTTTGGGCCTGTTGGGGTTCCATGTTTCAGGGGGTGGAGGGTTGAAGGGGAGAGGCGGTGGGGCAGAGGGAGGGTTCTGGCTGCTGCCTGCCTCCAGTCCGTCTCCCATCGCGGAGGTGCGTTGCAGTGGCTGAGCAGACAGTTTATGCAGATTGGACCTGGCAGGGGCAGGCGGGACCGGGGGAAGCCCCCTCAGGCCATTACACTCCCCACTCGACTCTCTGGAGGGACAATCGAGAATAGCATCATCACAGCTGCCACGACAGTTTCTGGCTCCAACCATCATTTTCAATATTTAGCATTCATACGACTATTTTCGCGATTAAGAATTTAGTCTATAAAATGTCAAAATATTGTGAAAAATGCTCATCACAGTTTGCTAAAGCTAATAGTGATGTTTTCAAATTAATTATTTTATACAGCCAGTGGTCCAAGATATTTCATTTAATATCATAAATGCCAAGCAAATCCTCACATTTAAGAAACTGAAACCAACATGTTTAACATTTTTTCTTGAAAAATGACAGAAGCGATTAATCGATCATCAAAATAGTTGGAAAGTAATTTCTTTCGATCACTAAAGAATGAATCGCTCCATCGTTCCTGTGCTTTAAAATGAGCTCAAATCTGATTCAACTTTCTCAGGATGCAGTCAGCATCGTCATCAAACCTCAAATCTGAAACCAACCTACCACACATATTCAACTCAATCTCGTGGCCTTTCCTTAACTCTCTGTCTCAGTGTCAGTCCACAGTGTTGCTCTGAAACAGCAGCTTCAATGGCATCGGTGTGTGAGAGGAAAACAACTTGGCAAGGCATCGTCTCATCTTTGTCAGTTAACTGCTCCGACAGCAATCAAATTTGTCTTCATTTGTTATTCTCTCCTTTGTTGCAGTGTGCCTTAACAAAAGGTCTGTGTAGGCAGGGATCATGCACAATGTCTTTTCAATGCGCATACTAATGTCTGCAATCCAGACCAGCGACAACTTGTTACATCTTGAAATATTCAAATATTAAATATTGAGTCATGGCTTAAAATCAAATGAAGACCGTTGGCCTGCAGCCTTTCTGCCTCATCTTGGTAGCTGTAAACACATTAGAGATTTATGCACTTAAAATAGCCCTGGTCAGCATTTAATTAAGCTTTGAGACGCTGGGTACAGTGTGAAGCTTTCAAAATGCAAAATAACTCAAATATTCTGACTTACGAGAGGTTGTATTATAGGTCATTAGTTGACTTAAGGTTCACGGCTAGTCTGAAGCAGATATTAGAAATAGGGTGGTAATATATTGATACTGTTGGTATACAAATCCTTATCACAATTTAGGATAAAGAAACACTCAGTAATGTTGGCGTGGCACTTCCAGAGGAAATCAGCTTTAGTTTTTATGAAAAGTCAAAGCCTGTGTTAGTTGTTGAATTGCAATACTATTCATATCGACCATTCCTGACACTATTCACAATGATCCAACCTGTTCAATTATGGATGCACACTAAACTCCTGTTCCTCTAGAAATGGTAGATGCGACAACAGCCCAAAAATACATAAATAAATACATTTTAAAAAATAAATATGTTTCAAATCAGAATGGAAGAGAAGTTCAAATTGGCTGCCGATCACACTAAGCCGCACTGCTAAAAATGCATCACCAGCAAAACTATTTTCTCTCCCCTGTGGTACACATCATGTTTTTTGGGTGTGCATAAAAGTTGAAATATTCTCAACTTTCCAGCGTAGTTCTAGGAATGACACCTCTCATTGATGTCACATCTTGCACCAGACAGCGCACGCACGCCGCCCTGGTCCACGGGCGAACCGCGCACGCCACCGAGCCACAAACAGGTGGACGGAACAAAATGTTCTGCACCATTTGTGAGAGGGCAGGTAGGAAAAATCTGAGCAGGTCATGAAGAATTTCCCTGGATAAATAAAGTTATCTTATCTTGTCATGATGGCTGTTTTATTGCTGTTCAAATGTAGGCTATACATGGCTATTTAAAACAAATGTCCAGTAATTGCTCTATATTGCCAAAATTCTGTTATATTTAAAGCTAAAATATTATAGTCAACCGTAAAGTCTGGCTGAAAGGTGTGGAAGGATCAAAATACTGTCATTGGTGAGCTCAATGTTTCCAATAGAGCAAAAAAAAAGGTTAATTCTGACCAATTTAAATATTAAGAAGACAATTTATTTTCTGAAGACTCACATGTTTGTTGCTGTGCAGCTGTTATCTAATCCGATTGTGTGATCATATCTCAGTTGGTGAGGCGGCGATTTCCTGAGGTAACACCGGAGGATTATCTGTGACACGCTGTGGGGGCAAGGAGACCACAACACACAGATGTCACACCTGGGAGAGAAAGATACAAAAGAGGAATGCCTGATCAAAATTAAGGTCAACATGGCTGTTTCCACACACACTGAAATGCACCGCTAGGCACAAGTTTGCCCATCATACAGGAAAACAACCAACTGTGTTTTGATAAGACAGAAATAGCACAAAGAAATGCTGCATTCCTTCATGACATGCTGGCGGCTCTTTGATGCCACCTGCACCTTGTTGTCAAACCACTTCATTTGGAGCCGCATCTGTTTAGTTCATTCCTCCTATACAATAGTATAATAATAATAATAATAATAATAATAATAATAATAATAATAATAATAATATACAGCTGTCCAGAATTATCTTACACAATACACACAGTACACAACTACTAGTCCTAGTTTATTACACATTGACCTTACTTGAAATCCAATGTTTCTACCCTCATGTGAACCGTCATTTATCTGCACTGCAAGCAAGACACCCATTAATTAATCTGACTTTTTAAAATTATTTTTTTACTCTGCTGAAAGTCTTAGTCTTCCAGAACTTTATTCCTCCAAAAAAAAACACTACACGCATACATTACGGTCAATGAATGTAAACCGTATTCTCTTCTTCATTCCTCAGGGAATCAGACAGAACGATGAGCAGATTTGAGTTTTATAATTCTTGTGTGTCACATTTCAGCATGTTCATGTCAAAGACGTGTTGTTATTTAAAGGTTTTGTGCTACAGTTTATCTTGTGTGGATTTACGTTTCAGTGACTTCCCCCTGACCTTGAACTTTGACAGCTGTTACAACTGATTGTGGATGTTGCAGCACTTTGAGGTATTTTTGAAGTTTCTCTATAAGACAAGTTTTGTGCCTCGATAACTGCTTAATTTCTTCCTCCAAACACCTACATTTTCACATCAAAATTTAAATCAGATTGATCATCTCATCCATGCTTGTGTTGTTAGATACATCTATACAATGTTTGGAAATATTGTAAGACAAGTGCATGTTTAATGTTGCAGGACTGTTAAAAAGCTTCCCAGCTGCATTGTGTTTGTGACCTTTGGCTAAACTGAAACCAAAACTACAACCAGACAATCAAGTGGACTGTGGGAGCAAATGACTTAATAAACCACGTACAATGTTGTGTTTTATGCTATTTTACATATTTAGCTGTCAAACTACGTTGCCATTAAGATATACTATGTCAAATCTAACTCACCAGCCTACCGTGGATGATGTTTGAGGCTCGAAAAAAACACAACCATGTCGCGAAAACCTACGTAAAAAACCTAAGCTATTCTGTCTTTACACTGTGCAATCGCGTTCGAAAAGCATACAGTTAGCATCAGGCTAAAAGCAACGTCGCAGCTAACAGGTTAGACTAAAAAAAAAGACCAAACGCGTTAGACAGTGAAGCGAATAAACGTAATCTGACACCTACATCAATAATTCTACAAAATATATCAGCCATTTTGCTGCTATTTCGCATCACGTAGCTAGCTTCTTCACACTACCGGTTAACCTGACATTGTGTGAGGTGAGCAAAGGCGCTAACGACGCTAAGTGTCGTGAATAACGTTACTTATCACCAACTGAAAGACAGAGTTGACTCAAAAATAAAAAAAACAACAACTTTGTGCCACACATTCGCCGTGCTAACCTTTAATGTCAGCGCATCGCCATGTCCACTGAGAGCAAGTGACAGCTCTGCACGTAAACGGGCTTTCAGAATACAACTTGGACGGGGGTTGATATTCTCGAAGTGACGTACGTCGCACTTCGCATGAGCTCCTGCGCCACTGTGCGTAAACTACGCTGCCGAGAGGACGTAACTTATGTCACGAATACGGCCTACGGGGCTACAAACAAACAGCCTAGCAGCTAACTCGCTAGCATGAGGAGCGACCTGCAGCTAACGTGCACCCCTGACAGCACGGAGTGGCTTATGCTACGAAAACGACGTGAACACAAGTACGAAGATAAGAAAGATACAACACGGAATACGCAGAAAAACACCAAATAGCGCTAATTTAAAAGACAAAAAATCATCTATCCCGTGTGCCCGAACCGGTGCAAGGCCTGCGAAGACAGCTCATGCTCCTCTTGCCGAAGCGCACACTGACAGCGCGGGAAATACGCCCCCGATGTCCGTTGTAAAGCTTTTTTCGGATCCTCGGAAGTGTATGCTTTCGTTTGGTGTACCAATGTCATCCACACAGAGGCATAAAATGCTATTTCTACCTTGTTCAGTTGGTTGTCAGCGCTCGCGGACCTTCCTCGCCCCAAATCCAGAACAAACAGTCCCGTTCGACGTCGATGACGTCAGACGCACGGAGGACGGCCGAAGTCTGTCAGGCGAAATGTCAGCCGGAGCTCCGCCCCCTTTCCCCTGGGGCGATATCATGCAATACTTTGTAACGATTTCAACCATTAAACAGGTCGTTGTTTATCAGAAAGTCTGGCTTTGACCCATTTGTTCAAATAAAGAGCTTTTAAATGAATAACCGTGTATATATTCAGGAGATTCAGTCATTACGCATGCTTTTTTTTTACCCACAAAAGTGTGGCGGGGTATAAATGATGCACAGTCCTCAGAAAGAGGAAATGAGAAGACTATCAGAATAAATTATTTATTTTAACACATAAATAGTATAACAAAGAATGTCAATAAAGCCAGTCTTTACTTTGCAACCTTCGTATTAGTTTTCATTGTTATTTTTTAATTAATATCGCCACTCTTCAAAAAGCAGGAAAAAAATGTTGTTGATGAATACACACTCCTCAAAATTACATAAATATTGGCATGAGTTTTAGAGTTCCACTTGATTGTTTATTCTGCAAAATATCTGAATTTTTATTTTGTGTTTTGTGTATATTTTTGGTCCACAAAAATAACGCAAAACATTTAATTTGACTTTCATTGCATATCCATGAACATGCATGTATAAACCCATGTCCCCAAATTCCTAACTGAGTTGTTAATATTTACATACATAAAACCAGTGTTGTACAAAGCATCCAGAAGCCATACACGAGTAGAAGTAAAGATATTAAATATGTTTAAATTTTACTTTGGTAAATGTGAAATTCACTCACACAAATAGTACTTGAGATTAAGTTCTAAAGAATCTGATTAAATTTACTTGAAGGTGCACGATGTAGTTTTGGAGAAGGAATTTTAATCAGAAGAGAAAGATCTTCATTGACTGCTTCTATGCATAAACCAACTAAATAAACAAACTGTCTTGGTTTCATGACTGATTAAACTTAATAGACAAACTGGCCTTAAAAGACAACACAATTTCATTCTGTTTTACTTTGAAGTTTGAAAGGTGGCGGGGTCCGCCACATATAAACAAACACTGTTCTGGGGACCTTATTTTCTCAGAACAGTGTGTTCATTCAGTTATGGAAAAGCAAATATTTCTGAGTTTGTGTTTTTAATTAATTGGTATGGCAAACATTACAATTCTCAGTTTAAATTTCTTCTTCAAATTTATTGTCAAAAGCAATTTTTCTGCAAAAAGAAAATCAAAAAGTATCCGACAGAGTTGGTTGATGGATGATGTTAACTCAAAAGAAAGCTGTCGTGATCAGATATTTCATTAACAGCCATAATCGGTGTAAAGAAACACCTTTTCTGATTTGTTACTCCTCAATCTTCACCAGTACAACAGGGTAAGCCTTTTCACTCAATCATTTTTAAACATAAATAATGAGGTTGTGTTTACGGTTTTAATTCAGCCAAGCTGTGAACTTCTGCCTTTTGTCATTTAGACAGTGACTTTATCATTGGTGGTCAGTCAAACTACAGTATTAACTCTTCTTACACTGACTTTAAATCAACACAAAACAGTCAAACTGTGATTTATTCAACAAATTTATTTCATACTCAGTGAAACAAGACTGTTACATGACTGATATGAATATTTCATACTTATTCTACAGATAGTCCCCTTAATTACCCCAGCTGTAGAATAAAAGCCCACCAAGTTTCAGACTTTACCAAAGGGTTGGAAAATCATCCATTCTCCATCAACAGCGGCAATGGACTGATGCACTGATAAGTACACAATATCTCTCAACTTAACAATACTTAAGATTTCTTAAACAATTGTGAACAAATTCATCTAAACCAAGAATACTTTGAACAAAGGCACAAGAAAAAAAAAAGTATCAAGAGGAATAGTTTAAATTTCTTAATTGTGGGAAATACTGAATTGCTGCCTTGCAGACTTTTAATGAGAAGATCGATATCGCTCATGTCTGCGTTAAGAATGGAGCTGGAGCACGGAGGCGATTAGCTTGGCATTAAGACTAGAAACAGACTCTCTCCGAAGTTCAAAAATAAGTCCATCAAAGACAGGTCGTAAGACAGTTACTTCGTGCAACTACTTTTTAACAGTTTTCACATGTAGCTCTCGGCAAGAAAGTGAAAAAGAGCATTTCACAAAATGCTTTACTATTCCTTTAACAAAAAATTAAATTATACAAACTCAGTCATTTAACAGCAAAAATGGTGGTATGGCAAGTATGGACATTTCTTAAATTGCCTGAAAATGAAAAAGGGGTTCGTGGGACTGTGGGGGTCACTGACTGGTCCGGACAGATGTTATGGATGAGGTGTCACACACACACGGGGTGCAAAAGTCATTCATCGTTCTTGTCTTCCTCCTCAGCCTCTGCTACCTCCACTCCCTCCTCCTCCTCCTCCTCCTCGTCCAGCTCAGCCTGTAATCCTTCTTCGTTGATCTCATCACGCACCACATATCCCTCTTCTTCCTCCTCCTCTTCTCCAACTTCAAAACCTTCCTCCTCTTCGTGATTCTCCTGCTCCTCCTCCTCCCCCTCCATTCCTGGCTCCTCCTCCATCTTCTCCTCCATCTCCTCCTCCTCTGCTGCTGCTGCTACTGCTTCTGCTTCTGCTTCTGCTGCTGCTTCACCCTCTACTGCCTCCTGGCCCGTCTCTCCCTCAGCCACTGGCTCATCCTTGACTGGTGCGTTTCCGTCTGCTTCTGCATCCGCGTCTGTCTGGTTGTCTGCTGTCTCACTGGTCAACTCCAGCTCAGACACGTCCATCACCATGGAGTCCTCTGGATCCTGGTCGTCTTGGTTACCAGTGAACGGGTTTTCACCCTGACAATAAAGAGAACATTTCTAAGTACATTTGTCTGTTGTTGTTTTTTTTTCAGTTGGAGTGAAATCAGCTAGATTTAAGTCTCTATATATGAAAGTCTCAGACGCTTCTTTGCACAAACAGCTCATCTCTACTGGTCACTTGATGATCCCTTAAAACATATACAACCCCAAATAATAATAATAAAAAAAGGACATTGTGTAAAACATAAAAACAAACAGGAAGCCATCATTTGCAAATGAACTGCATCTGCAGCTCTGTGAAGTCTTCCTGAGCCCATGTAGTTAAAATCTTTATACAATCACACGGGTCACAAACTGCTGAACTTCATATCCAACCCGATCTATACTTGTGAACGACTGAGAATGACTTTCAAAGATGGTGCGTTAACTGGTCTCACTTGTACTGTGGTTACACACATGCAATTACAACGTGACCACAGACTTCTCTTATCAAAGCTCATAACGTGCATTTTGCTTTCCAGCCCAAGGTTAGACACAAAACAGTGTACATACCTTGAGGTAGCTCTCCAGCTTCTTGCCAATGAGTTTGTGGTTGAGGATGCTGCGAGCAACTGAAAGACTGGCCCTCTTCGACTGCTCCATTATACCCTTGAGAGAGAGAGAACGGTTTCAGGTCAAACACAGGACAGAGTGCACAACAGCCGACAACCAACCATCATTATTATTACTGGAAGTCATCCAGCACTGGACACACGGTGATGTTGTAATAGTTTAGGTTTTTATCCTGACAGCTTTAAATTACAATGCGTCTTCATTTTAGCAGAAAGAGTCACAGCTGACGAGCCGATGTTTAATGTAGGGCTCAACAATTTAAGGAATATCTGATGGCAATTAGTTTTTCTAACCACTGATGCACTTTAAACTCCACATGTTTACACATCCAGGCCTGGATGTCTCGAACAACATTACTGTGTGCCAAACACACTCAAAACATGAATTCAGAAAAAAAACATGTCAAGTTGCTTGTAATGCTTTGGAGGGTTCTCGTGTCAGTGCATTCAGTTTTATATTTGTGGGTTATCTGCCATACCTTGCGGTTGTAGTTATGGTCAGGGGACTTTATGTGTTTCTGTATCAGGTGGGGCTGCATGGGAATGAAAAGGTCACACGCTGCGCAGTGGGCGGCTTCCACCTTCCTCATGAAGTGCTCCATACCAAGATCTTCACAAAAAAAGAGCAGAAATAGCAATAAGCGATCACCAAGACAAGATTAACTCTTTTCTTTCTTACTACACACAACTGTTGGGGTTGCTGCTTACCCCTGGTGAGGTCCTGTTCTTTGTACATCTGGCAGATGGCGGCGCTGTGGTTCTCCAACTGGCTAACCCTCTGATCTGTCTTCTTGAACTTGTTCTGCAAATATTCCTACCAAAGCAAAACCATAAAGTTTTTATTAGTTCACAGTTTATGCAACACATTTTTCATTAGTAACTATGGCGACCCTGCTGCGAGTATAAAAATAAACACAACCTCTAAATTTAAAACAAGTTTTGCCTGTGTTGGTAGCTCTCGTGTCCTTCAATCTGAGGAGTTGTATTGTTTGCTTTTTCAGTTAAAAAAAGGAAAATATCATGCAGTTTATACAATAACATGCCAAAGAAAACTACCTTTGTGAAAATGTTCGTATTTCTTTTAAGACTCAAAAGCAAGACTGCACGATAGACAAGAAAGGAACAAACAAAAACTAAAAATTATACTTAAATTGAAACAGATTTGTCCTTGAAATTCATGTCTTGGCTAAAGCCCGGTTACATAATGAACTACACTCTTATTTCAGCGCATTAACAATATATATTCCATAAATTATATTCCATTGACAGAACATATATCCCATGCATCTATATTAGACTGAATGTCCAAGTGTGATGTTTGCCAAATCTAAGTCACCTGTAGGAAGTCTGTAGTGGGCTTGGACAGCTGGCCTGAGAGGAACTTAAAGTGGTCCTTATGGAAGCGACTCTCAAGGTGAGTTTCCATTTCCTCCTTGTAGAACGAACGGAACTTGCACACAGAGCAGGCAAACATCACCCTGAGAAGAAAAACGTCCATTAGGAAGAGGCATCAGTGTATGAAACACAATCCGATTAGAAATAATCCAAATAACTACTGGAGGATCGTAGAGCCCCTTGGGGAAAATTGGGAATTGTGGTACTGGTATTACATATTAAACTGACTTGATTACTTCGTTATATACAAAAGGATATAAAAATGCATCGTGAAACATCTGAAAACAAAGGCAATAAAGTACTCTGACAAACATTAATAAAGTAAGAAAGAGAGATGATGCAGTAAATCTTGATCCAGGTAATCTCCTCTCACCTTTCCAGGAAGCCCCTCCTCTTCCTCATTTTCGGGTGCTTGTCCTGACCTTGGGTTGGTGTCTGTTTGCCCTGTGGACTTTTCTTCTCATCTTGTTTGGGTGACACTAAACACAAGCACAGAAGAAAATGCTAGGTATGCCAAGATTTTCATGAGAGGTTAATATCGTGGTAGACTGACAAAGCATAGCGTGTTATGAAAGGAGAACAAAGAAATAAGAAATCAGCTAAGAGCAACTGTATTTAAGCTTACCTTTATCTCCATCTGCAGCAGGTTTCGTCTCCTGTAAAAGAAAGCATTCAATTACTTACGTTATTTAGAAAAAGGTGCGGAACAGTTCTTAATTTTTCTTGAAGACTAAAGATTGTTTACATTTCTTTTTATTTTGTTTTAACATAAAATATTCCAATCAACTATTATTTTAATTATTTTATTTTAGAAGCATCTTTTGTCACATTTGTAAAAAATCTCTTAATATCCAGACAGCTATGAATACGGTGCCGGTGGTTATCACAGGTTTCTTATAATTCCTATCCACTCGTTTCATTTGGCCTGTGTTACATGACTGGATGGCCCACCTTTCTGTCTACTGCATATGTACCTGAGTGCATTCTGCCCGTGGAAGTCACACATGAATTGAAAAGTTTTCAAAGCTAACAATACTAGCTTGAAATCGGTGAGGAATAACACAAGCCATGTTAGTTGTTTACGTTAATTATGATGATTTTAGGTGTTTTGGAGAGCCTTTTTGGGCTGAGGTATGTTCAAGACAGCTGTTTTGTTTGCATTTATGTCATTGAGGCATTTAACAGAATTTTTATTCATGTATTTACGAGACTGGTAAGTCTAAGAGATTGTTAAACGTAGCAAACATTTCCCAGCTGGCCAGCGAGAGCCACGGGGCAATCGATGTAGTCGAGCAGTGTGCATATTTGATTTGGAAGAGTGGCATTGGCGAGAGGCCTGAAAAGAGGGGGTGGGATTTTTTTTCAGTTATACATTTCCAAATTTAGCTCGCTCTTGCTGGTTTCTACAATCTTACCAACCCCCAGCTTTAACCTCGGCTACCGCTTAATTTGGCACCTCTGTTAGACATAATCATCGTGACTGTGCCCATCAAATCTGTGCGAAAGAACGACTGAAAATGAAAAACGCCCTTTTACAGGAAAACACACAACAGTGTTTATTTCAGCCTTCTTTGTCAGTGAGTCTTTTAGGCAACTGCTGCAGTTACAGAACAAATATCACCCTTACTTGCATTTCCATTTAAACAATACATTTGAGGAGATAGTGTTGCTTGATTAAATCAAGTGGTTTATCCATGCGGAAAGTGATAATGTAGCCAGATATGGACACAAATATGTCGTCATAGGCCAGATAAAAAGAAAATAAACAGTTCCTGTCAGTACGCTCGATATACTTACAGCAGCATCAGGCTTCGTTTCACTGCTGTCACCATTCTTCTCTGCTTGTTCTATGGAAACAGAGCACAATCACATCAGACCATGATAGACATAGAAATGTTGTCAGCCTAGTTTGATCTTTTTTCCCCACTGACAACAAAGAATTTGTTTCAGTACCTTGGGTAGCTTCTGACCCTGAACTTTCAGTCTTGTTCATCTTTGATTCGGGCTCATCAGCTGCAGTCAGTGTTTGCTTTCTCTTCTTCTGGACGTCACGTTGTGGTTTCACCTGCTACAGTCCACAAAATCAATTTGCACTCAAACACATTTTCTGACAAAAACACGAGAACTTAACATGTGAGTGAACTTTAAACTTAATGCTTATTATCCTCCTTCTCTGGGCGTATACTCATCAGTAGTGTAAGCCTTATCTTAAGACTACCCAGGATTGGGGCAAAAGAAAAAGAAATCAAAATAAAATCCACGATGTGAAACCATTCAACAACCCGACAGGTAAAAAAAAAAGACAAAGACAAAGAGCTGGGCAGGGAGAGTTGTCACTTGCCATTACTGTAGAAAAAGGGCAGTTCCAGGTGGCATTTCTGACCACATCAAATAAGGGCGGGGCGGAGTAAGAGGGGCAAGATATGTGTATGATGTGTTTGGGAATATTTGTCACAAACGGCTATAAATGACACATAGCAGGCACTAGCACTTAAGGCTGACTTGCCAGTTGGTTGAAAACACAAAAGGAGGGAATCAGAAAGGGCTAAACTTGTGCCCAGTGTCTGAGGAGGTCTTATTTGGCTGGAGGTACTTACTTTGTTGAGGGGTCTCTTTCGGCCTCGCTGGCGGCCAGCCCGTGGGCCCCCTCCAAAATGCCTCCCAGGAAAGTCGTGAGGCCCTTGAATGGAACCCTGATGGAAGCCCCCACTCTCAGGGTACATGCGGTTGGACAGGAGGGATGGGAGCTTGCCTCTACCACCTCCCGGAGAGTGGCCGCGGTGGGACTGGCCACCACTACCACTTCCCCGCCCACCTCCGCCTAATGGAGTGGGGTCAGACCTGCGGTTTCCAAAACCTCCTCCAGCTCCTCGGCCCCCGGTACTTCCACCCCTTCTGGGGGAACGTCGGCCTGCTCCAGCCCATCCTCCACCTCCACCTCCAGAACCTCCTCCCTGGGCACTGCTGAAGGAGTCCCTGATATTCTGTCGCATCTTAGCGACTCCATAGGAAGAGGAGGGGCTGTCAAAGCCTCCTCCTCCCCCTAGCCCAATTCCCCCTCCGAAGCCCGAGCCTCCTCGCTGACCCAACAGCATGTTGTCTCCACGGCCATCGCCATAACCATAGCTACTGCCGCCAGATCTGTAGAGATCTCGGGAGGAGGTGAGAGCGGAGGAGCGCGAGTCGAATGACTCGTACTGGTCATACCTGTGGGAGGGAGGGAGAGGGTTGATAGAGAAGAGCAGAGAGCAGGGGAGGCAGGGAGGGCAGTCAGGATTGGATTTCTCCACCTGCTTTTCCTTCTCCTCCATGGTCTCGCTTTCTCCTTTCATTTTTTCTTGTCACTCCCAGCTTTATTTCAGAAACCACATTAGATCAGAAATGAATGATCCAAAACAAGTTTACACCCCGCGTGTGGTCTTTTATAAATCATGATTTTTCTCTTATCATTTAAAGTTATTACAGAATCTCTTCCAACCACATTCTCTGTTGGAGGTCAAACAGTGTTCTGCAGATTAGAAGAAATGCAGTTTCTTGGGCAGTGAAACCTGAGACATGAGCGTGGTCCATCAGAACCAGTGATGTCTTGAGACAGGCGCAAGAGGTGAAACATCTTGGGATGTGACTGAATTATGGTAAATACTTTAGAAAGGGGATGAAACATAAATTGGGCCTTTTTTCATTGAGCGTTTTTTGCAGATACCACAGGTAGCCTTCAATTAACAGTTTGGCTTGAAGGTAATATCAAGCTTACACCTGCAAACTCATCTCTCTTGCATAACCTAAAGCCAGAACACAGGGTTAGGTCACATGGAGGATGAGAGAAACAAAGTGGTATGAACAAGTAAAACAAGTCAAGACAAAGGCAATGTTCAGCGAGTGTTGGGTAGAGATGGACTGGCTTCATGCGCAAGGATGTCGATCTGTTACGAATGGAAAAGTCGGTCTACGCCTCCAATGAGTGGCCATGCATTTTCACGACGCCTTGGGCTTTGAGGAATCACAACAACATTTTCTTTCCGACAAACCACAACATGGCAAATGGGCACAAATGAAAGCTTCCTCGGATGCTGGGGCATTCAAATGCAGCCGGTGAGCAACTCACACCCTTTTCATCAAACAGGTCATAAGGGCATACTCATTTCGACCAAAGCCGAGTGTAGGTGCAAGTAAATACCACAGCAGGCTAAAAAAAAAAACTGTCCAATTCACTCTAGCAACCTGAGAAGTCTGAAACAAATACTGAGTTTCCAACCATGTGGACAAACTCTTTGTTTACATGTATTTTACAGAACCATCGACTACTATGTTTGACTTTAAATAACCTATAGCATGCAAAGGCCTGAGCATCTATCACAGGAAGTCTGAATCAACATTTACTGAGATATCTTTTCAGAGGAATCATTTAATTGGTTGGATAATGTCCAGGCATACGGCTACTTTATGAAACAATGTTCTCAACTAACTACATGCCACAAATAAGATGTTGTGTTACAAGGGGTGTCACGATTTCAATTCCAATTTGAAAATTGATCGGAAATGAGTCTGTTAGTATTTTTTTCCCTTTCCACCCAAACCTAGCTGTACAAACAAACACTGGTAACCTGCAGCTGCACAGATCGTTACCGTCTGAATAACTGTGTGCATTCTATGTAGAGATGCAGTAATTTTTTGGGGAAGAGTGTTTACATGAGACAGATTTGAGAAACATGACCAGGTGAAAAACTAAATTTCAATCTTTTATTTTATTTGTTGAATTCCTGAAGGCTGGTATTTTTGTTGAACTCTCAAATCTTTATTTTGGAGAATGGTATTTTATACCATCCAGATGTGATAATCAAAGGCATAGTCTTCAGAATGTTTAAATGCTTAAAACTGAATCAAAATATGACCTTACAATTAAAAATAACAATTCGAATTGGGGATTTGGAGAATTGTGACACCCCTACTATTTACATTTTCTTTTTGAATGAAAGGACATTACTAGTAAATGTAATACTTGCACTGACATGGACGTGTGGATGCTGAATCTGACTGATGAATTGTAAAAGGTATAACGTTATTACCTGTCACCCCGAGACCCTTTTCCAGCCTCCAACTGAGTGAGCATGTCCAGGCGCTGGTTAATCTTGGCAATGACTGCATCTGCATGTGTGCCTGTGGAGGACAGCAGGGAACCTCCAGACAGACCTCTCTTCATGTGGCCGCCACCTCCTCCTCCTCCTCCATAGCCCCCGAGCCCGGACATCGAGTCCTTGTAACCTCCTCCATACAGGTCAAAGCCACCAGAACCTGGTGATGTTAAAGATGAAGGTGTTGAACTGTAAATCATCTCACTCAAATTAGCAATTCATCTGCTGATATAATGGAACAGATTTTAAGGAATGATACTCTGCAGAGACTGAAGAGAAAAGTGTCTGATGATCATCTCCCCAATGTATTTTTTCTTCTTTTGTACCCTCACAGCACAGACTGTCGTATCCCTCTGTGCTTTAAATAGGCCCAAATTACTGTCACATGTTTAACACAGTATCACTTAGCTCTGGTTTCATTTGAAATTACAACAACAACTTTGTGTTGGCTGCAGCCCTGCAATAGAGCATAAAAGTGGGGTGTCATTTTGTCATTGTGCAGTGCAGGAGTATATTCCCTCTTTCCTCACCTCTGCTGCCTGATCCTCCTCCTCCTCCTCCACCACCTCCCCAACTGGAGTAACCTACAAAAGAAGAGAATGCATTAGTACAACTGACCTGAGGTGTAACAGAAGCTGATGTTCAAACTATTCAAACAGCCGGTGTTCCAACATTTTCCTCGGGAATAGCAAGCAGAGTCCATTGAAAATGTAGGTTAACGCTGAGCGATTTCACACGATTTCCCAACTCATCAATAGTAGGCTGGCAGGTATTTCTCCAACTTAAGATTCAGTCAGTGCATCTGTTAGCATTCTGTTTTACTGGCTAAACTTGGTGTTGATGCTAAATTCACAACTATGTTTGTTTGTGAAGGTAATGCTCAACCGACGCAAGTTTTGGAAGCATATTTGCTGAGGCGGCCATTTTATTAACCAGCATTAAAAGTCTGCTAATGCCACGCTGCCTCCATTTTAACAGAATTGGGAAGCTAACTTATGCAAAGCACTTAACACGCCCTTTAACAACCGAAACAATGGGCCTCCCAGTCTGCTATGCTGGCATGTTAGCAATGGAAAAGGCTGGTGGCGAAACGGCTAACCTAGCTAGCTATAGTTCGTTGTTATTAGCAAACGGGCTTGACGTGCAATTACTTATTTCTTTGTTTGGACTGAAATTACTTACACTCGGGTCACCAACACAGTAAATATGATAACACGACAATGTAGTCAGCTACACAACACTTACTGGTTGCAAGCTACAGCCGGCTATGCGTTACGGGGAAGCTAACGTTAGCCACCTGAACTAGCTAACAGCTAACATACTGGGCCTGTGTTTCACGCTAATAAAGCATGTGGCTAAATTGGATTTTCTGACCATTAACGGAGGCCATGGTAAATGTATTTTCAGCATAGGTGAGAGTATAAAACATCAGTACGATGAGAAGTAGCCAGTGTATATCTACCTGAACCGTAGCCTCTGCCGTCCATGGTTTATTAGCGCGCTGTTGAAACAATCCGATCGCAGAACGCAGCAGCGGCTCCTGTGTTGTGTCGAGCTCCGTGTCCACTGCGAGCTCTGCCTCCCTCTAAGCCCCGCCCCCTTCCAGACAGCAACGGAAGTGCACGTTCACGAAAAAGCCCGCCTGTGGGACGCTGTGCTCGCGCTCGTGCCACTGATTGACTGAGTATGGAAGCTCATTAATGCCATTAAAAACAAGAATAAAATCAATCAATAAGTAGAAAATAAATAAAACAAGATTGATGAAATGCCATAATTATTGTTTTAAAAAAATGTCAAAACTGTGAGATAAAAAAATATCATTATGATATTATAAACAGAATGATATCCCAAAAGTAATTATTACAAGATGTATAATCATAATTATGGAGGAAATAATGAGATAAAAAGTTCTACATTTATAGCTGATAAGAAGTCAAGACTATGAGATTGGAAATAATTGAAAAATTTAAATAATGAGATAAAAAGTCAAAATGTATCTAATATTCTAACTTTTTAAACTCATTATCATGACTTTTTAAACCTAAGAATTTTGACTCATTATCTCATGATTTCAATTTTTTATCTAATGTTTGTATAACTTTACTTATGTAAGTATGACTTTTGAAGGGATTTTCTTTTTCAGTCCTGTTTTTATTCATCAATATATTTGGGTTACGGTTAGGGGCTAGTGAAGTGAAAAGACATTTCATGATTGCTGCATTTTTTTTTTTGTCTTTACTCACACAACCCAACTATTGTTGGTATCATATATTCGTGAGTTTTCAATTTGAACATTGGAGACTTCTGGACCAATATGTCCTCACTGACTTAACTGATTTCATAGGACCATAAACACATCTTGTCGTATTGATAATATTTCTTATTTTTTGTCCTATGTAAATATATATAAATAACATTTTAAAGTACTGAGAAAAGGTACAAAAGACTTACAAAAATCTTTAGGTTTAATCTTTGTCATTAAACTACTACCTTTATAACAGGGGGAATGCTTCCTGACAGCTATTCAAGCTAAAAATAAGCTACCCTGTGTTTTTTTTTTCCTTCTTAGTTAGTTAGTTGCTCTCTGGGAACACAGTGTACAAATCAGGCACTCTGGATTGAGCTAGCAGTGTAGCAGAGGGCGTGTGTCATCCAATCGAACGCCAGCATGTGCCGTCATGCTGCCTTTGGTCTGTGGTATGTGTGTGTTTGTGAGAGTGTAAGTACTTCTTTTTGACCATTATTGGTCTTTTTTGAACCAGTAACGGCACTTCTAGCTAATAAATGCTTTTATAGGTTCACATCTCAACCTTTCTTCTGCCCCTCATGTTTCAGATAGTTGTGGTATAAACAGTAAAGTCTGTGGTCTAACTTCACAGATCACACAGCTTCAGTAGCTGAGAGTTTAAAAAAGAAAAGAAAAAAGAAATCACTGTTTTTTAATTTAATATTAACATGTGTTTTTTGAAACATTACGGTAAAAGAGATACAAGGGAGTAAGGTAGCAAACAAGCACTGTACAAAGTCATCCTATATGAAATATATATATATGAAAATATATGAAAACTTTAATTATATCATAAAAAGACAAAACAAATGAGAATCACAAGATAAACACGCCATTAAAATCTATAAAATATAACAAGAAAAATATATTATCATGACAAAAAAACAACTTTGAAGATCGTTTTTTCTAAGTAGTGAGCAACAATTCACTAACTTGTTTCACAGGAAGTTCATAAGATCATCTGACAAACATCAGCTTCAGGCCTTCATGACCGTACGTGTTAATCAGCTGAGCTAGATAAGATCCTTGCGTCCGACCGCCGGTGGTTGCTGAAGGGACTAGATATGAAAGGATACACGTTTAGTCTTTTTGTGACCTTCAGTTGCCTTTGCAGTTCTAAAAACTCCTGTCTTGCCAACACAGATAACGAACATCCTGATATTACACACTGTCTTCCTGCAGCTCTGCTGGTTCTGCCTGTGCTGCAGGATTCATGACCGAGAGTCCGATGTTGTCATACAGCGGGTCCGTCTGAAAGGACAGAGAAAGCACGATGACAGAGTAAAAACACACACACTTACATAATTAAAGTAAGTTCTGTCTCAGGTTTTGTTCTCACCTCTTCAGGTCGTACATTGTCAGCGAGCTCAGCAGCGGGAGTCCGAGTTCTCTTCTTCCTGGATTTTAGTCATATTATACAAGTTACTTCTGCTAAAAAAAACAGACTTATTCAGACGAGACTGAGTTCATATGAGGAATGGAAGTTGAAAAATGAAAACGTCAGACTTTCGAGTGTTTTACCTGATCGCCAGGTAGATGAGAAATAGAACAATCAGAGATAACAGAGTCAGTTTGACTGCATTCATTATCGCCATGGCTTCCAGAGCTGCAGCGAGGGAAGAAGAAACAGAGATGTAACATTCTTCAAAACAGTAAGACCCTTTTAATTAATTTGCATTCAGTGCTTTACATCGTTTCTTGTGCTTGTAAAAGGTCTTTAAAGTTAAAAAAGACCAACACCAACAGGAGCTGCTCTCTCCCACAGAAAACACTGCTCCACAAACGCCTCGTCAGTTGTCCCGCCTTTTACTTTTTTGACTGGTTTGGCACTTAAAGGGATAGTTCGGGTTTTTTGAGATGAATCTGTATGGCATCCCCGTCAGCAGTGTCGTGCATCAACACTGACTTACCCCCGACAGTGTCCTGTGCGCCGAGTTCTTGCCCAGTTTTGGTGCTGACGAAAGTAGTCCGGCAAGTTGTCTGGGGTCACGAAAATAAAGCCTTTTTTCTTCTCAAAACAAATGTGTTCAAAAGAGTGATTCATTTGCATCACAAAACCATTGTCCACGAAAAAGTCAGACCTCATAATCGCTTGGTGCTATTTTCTCTCAATTCGTATCACCGCGCGCTGCCGCCAGCTGACAACTGCGCACGAATCCAACAATTTTTTCAGTTGGTTGGCAGTGTTTTTTACGTGCTCGGACCAATGGCCACAACGACGTGAGAGAGCTAACGTGAGAGCTAGCTAGCGATAAGTTTATAAGCTTATATAAGCTATATAAGACCATTTGTCTGTCAACCGGTCTCTCACGGCTCCAGCTGTGGCTCCAGCTTCAACTTGTACCACTTCTCTGTCCCTCCTCTCTCTCTCTGCCCATTCTAACTCCATCTGGCGAATTTCGGCATCAGTGTATTCGGGTCTTCATGATCGTCGGTGTCGTAGTCAGACATGTTGTTAACTTTCTGAGCAGTAAACACAGTGAAACAGGCTGACATCAGCAGCAGCGCGCAGTGATACGAATCGAGAGAAAATAGCACCAAGCAACTATGAGGTCTGACTTTTTCGTGGACAACGGTTTTGTGATGCAAATGAATCACTCTTTTGAACACATTTGTTTTGAGAAGAAAAAGGCTTTATTTTCATGACCCCAGACAACTTGCCGGACTACGTTTGTCAGCACCAAAACCGTGCACAGGACACTGTCGGGGGTAAGTCAGTGTTGATGCACGACACTGCTGACGGGGATGCCATACAGATTCATATCAAAAAACCCGAACTATCCCTTTAAGAATTAATTACGCACAGCTGCTCCAATGTCGTTGGAGTGCTGGCTCAGGCGTGTGTGAGCTGGCCAATCAGAGGAGGCTCGATATTCGATTTCTGTGTAGTGGAACATAGCTATGTTTCTAAATACATGTCCTCAAAGTCAGATTAAAATGTAACATCCTGCAGAAAGATATTAGACTCTTGCGTCACATCCCCAGGTTTGATTTGATCTGGAGATCAGACTTTACAATCAAATATATTTTCTCCAGGAAGTTACACTTTGTCGCTTCGAGGGTGTGTTAGTGATGAGCCACAGAGTTCTAATGAAATTGAGGCCGTTCCAGTTGTTTAAAAAACGTCACCCGCTATTTTAAAGCCATACTCACGCAGGACAGTGAGAGTCCTTTCAGTGGAGGTGATGTTTTGGGGGGCAGCGGCAGTGCAAGAGTAGCTTCCCGCATGCTGTTTCCTGACTGGGTCCAGAACCAGATGTTTTTTTGGGTTCTCCAGCAGGTTCAGAGGTCGACTGTTGAGGGTCCAGGTGTAGTTTGTGTTCAGAGGACAGCTGGTGCTGCAGGTCAGTGTGACTCTCTGCCCCTCCGTCACCACTGCAGAGGGAGTGAACGTCACTTTCAGACCTGAAAGACACGGACATTGTTTAAGCTGTTGTGCGTCTACATGTTCCTTGCTTTGCTGCGGGTGTTTTGCATATCAAAACAACGTACTCATTAAAATAGGTGATACCAATTATTTCAGAGAGAAAACAATATGCATGATGTATTCAGTAGAATAAAACAATACTGAAAGCAAAATACAAGGCCATAGGTGCAACTTTGTCACAACATAAAGAAACTAAAAGGTTCCAGTTGTAAGAAAAGTTGATTTTTCACAAACAGGACCTTTAAAGTTACAACGCATCAAACATCAACCCTCAACATGTGTTTTTCAGAAACGTGCATCACCAGCAATTGTTCTTGGAAGTGGGTTGTTAGAAAAGACGTGAATTGTGCTGAGGGGGAATTTAAGATAAACTTGACTTTTGAGAACACTGTGAAAAAACATTTCTGGAGGTGCACCACCATTAGATCATAAGTATGCACCGTACTGAAGTGATACGCTGCGGATGTATATTCAGGTGTTACCTGTGACGACTAAAGTCACTCCAAAGAAGCCAATCAGATCTGCACCTCTCCATTTCAATATGTATTCTGCTGAGTCGTTCCTCGTCAGGTTGTTGATCGTCAGCGTGTGTTGTTCAGCGCGGACAGGAAACTCCAGACGACCGGCGTCCGTCTCCTTCAACACTTCAGGCTCCTCGTTACGTCTCTTTACTTTACTCCATGACAGGTAAGGATCAAATTGTGACTCCACACTTGGCATTTTCACCGAGGAGCCTTCCAGTGCACAGAGCCTCCTGGTGAGGTAATTCACACTCCTGCAACCATTTTCACCAACACCTGAAATAAAGAGAGTATACAGTAGACAGTCTGGGATTTTAACCAGTCTCACCTTTTTTATTTTTTGCATTCATGTTTGAAATGTTCTCTTCTGTGGCACAACACACTGGAATAAATAAGTAGTAAAGGTTGATGAGCTGATTAAATATGAAGAAAAGACTCACAAAATGTTTTCTTACACAACTAAATGGGCAATTTTAATTCCCATATTTATTATTTATTCATAACAATACACTGCCCACACTGTTTATAGTTACACTGTTTATATTTGTACATATTATGTATATACAAGTTTATTTCTATTTCTCACCTTTTTATCATATTGTTTATTTTTTTTTACTATTTTTTATTGTTTATCGTTATATTGAATTGTCATTTGGCTGCTGTGACACACAAATTGCGGGACTAATAAAGGAATTCTGATTCTGACCTCTACAAAATGCGGAACAAAGATCCTTTTTAGATCGAAATGTGGAAATGTTACGTACTATGCATTTTAATTGGTGGACAGTAAGTTTAACATTCATTTGAAGGTTTAGAAATAATGTTAAGAATTACTTGAATCATGTGTTCTAGTCGAGTTTTGATATTTTACATTTGCTAGCTGACTTTGCAGATCGCACGCTGCATCAGATTTTTGCCCCAGATATTTATATTAATTCATTTTATTGTGAAACTGTTAAGGCATTCTGATTGAAGGTTGAATATTGATCCTAAATCACTATTGATGCTTACCTACATTTATTTATCAGACACTTGAGGCCTACTGTAATATTTCTTGTAGGACTTTTGGGTACTTTGTTTTTACCGCGTCCATGTACGGCTAATGATCTTTATACTCACAGACTTCATCAGAGTGCAGATCTTCGTGGCCTTTCACAGCGCAGAGGCTGGGTAGACGGCTAGACGGTCCGAAAACCGTGATATCCTGATTCTCACAGTGACTGTACACCTCTCTGTCCCAGTACCACCTGAAGGCGGTGTGAGGGTCCGCCTCAGGACAGCTGGTGTTACAGGTCAGTGTGACAAAGTCCTTCCCAGGAGTCTTCTGAGCATGTAGTGCTGTTGGGAGATGACAAAAACACGTCTCATCCGTCGCTGTGATGTATTTTTGATTCTGTTTGTACGTTTGTAAATGTTCTGGAAACTCCACCTGTCGGATATGTGATGGAGCAGGGCTCATCCTCTGATTTCTGCGCATAAGAGCACATTTTCCCTTTAGCGTAGGTCACACTGAAGCAGGCTGAGGTGACAGAATCTGGACAAAAAGAAGCGGAATTCAGTATTTTTCAATTCAGTATGTTCTTAGAAGTAATGGAATCGATAGACGAGCATATTGAATCACCTTCTCCTGCATTATATTATCAACACACTGGCACTAAATCGATATCTTTATTTAAACATTCAAGCTCTCTCTGTGAATTTCACTGCCAGTTTGACTCACCAGAGTGACTTCATGGCTTGTTGTAGTGGCGCTTAATGAATGAGGGCAAAGTAAAGAGGAAGTTAACTCATTTCCAGTGAAGCAAAAGAAACTCACAGAGGGGAAAATGTTGGACAGTATGAAGTTTCAGAGATCAAAAGTATGAATATCCCCCTCATATTTTGAATCAGTGATGCTGATTATCAGCCATAATGTCAAAACCATCTGAGATAGACTTATAATAAGGTATGGGATTGGGAAAGGACAGTACGCGCTCCTGTAAAGGCCACAAATGTATGATGTCACCCTCGATTTTAAGAAAAACACGTTTTATCTGGACTGACATGGAGGAGCTCGACACTACTTGCGATCCTGAGACGCAACAGGAATGAAGGGGAATCATTTGCAATGGTTTATGGGATGAGTCGTCCTTCATTCTTTGTATTTGCTCATGATTCATCCCATATCTGATAATTTATCTGGAGGAACTAATTTAGCCAGGACAAAAAGTCGCTCACCCACGGAGACTTCAGGGGCTCTGAGATCCTCGTAGCCTTTGATAGCACAGGAGTATGTGGCTGCTTCCTCACTGCTGACCAGCTGTTGGTACCAGGGAGACCAGTCCTCATAGAGAAACTCTCTGTTCTTGTACCAGATGTAGGCTGCAGGGTTTTCAGTCAGAGGACAGCTGGTGCTGCACATCAGTGTTACTGTGTGTCCCTCTGTGGAGGGAATCACCTTCACCTGCAGGTCTGAGATGATGAGGAGGAAAAGTAAGAATTCATGTATTTATGTCAGACTTAATATAATTCATTACTGTCAGTCACTGTACCTGCAGCACGGAGCTCAGTTCTGTGCTTCCAGCAGAGTTCTGGTTGGTCTGTGTTCTCTTTGCAGCAATACGTTTTAAAGTCCGTCTCTCTCAGATCTTTGATCGTTAGAGTGAAGTCACTCTCGTCCGACGTGTTGTACGTCACACGACTTTGGTCTGTGGAGAGCCTCCTCATGACGTAGTTGGAGTCGTTCATGTGCACAGTGTACCACTTCATCATGTAAGGCGGATCTTCAGCGGAGCAGAACAGATCCACTGATGAACCTTTCAAGGCACAGATGGTGTCTTCTTGTCCCCGAACCCCTTTAACAGAAGACTTTCATGAGCAAACATCCGGACAGATTCATACTTTTGAACAATTGATGTTGGCATGATGAAACTGTGCAGTAAATGTATGAAATGCTAAAATCTCATCAGAGTAGTTTATGTGATGATATGCAATGTCTTCTACAGTTAATAATCATATTTACACATGGTGAGACGGTAAAGCAGTAGCTCCTACCTGAGACACGCAGGATGAAACCCATCAGCACACATACAGCGGCTGACGACGGCATGGCTGCTGCTGTCCTCCAGTTTTCTAACCAGAAAATTAATTCAATAAAAGAGTTTGCATCCGCCTATTTAACAATAGTTTGCGTTAAAACCGTGCGTATAAATTATAATACGCAACTCACCTCTTCTGACAGAGCGAAGGCCGAGGAGGTTGGTTGGAGTAAGTATGGTGGAAGAACAGCAGACAGCTATTTTGAAACGTCTCTTCCTTCCTCTCTCTTAGCTGTCGGCCGACTGAAGCGTCTCTGAGAACGTTTCCTTAATGTCACACTTGTACAGGGTAATCTTGATTCCATCGGCAGGAAGCCCTGAAGTCACCGCTGCTATCTCCTCATGCTCTGCAGTGTCATCGCTCCGCATACATCACCAGGACACTTTATTCATAATTAACTTGAATTCAATAGCGAAATGTAATCATGCGTTTATTTAGTTTTTTTCCACAGTGCTGACACAGAAACACATTCAGCAAAACAAACCTGACAGTGAATCAATGACGCTGATGCTTACTGACCACAAGAAATATCTTTTTTCTTAAAATGAGGAACTTCTCGCTGTGGTTAACATTTAACCGGTTGATCACAAAACAGTGTTTAGTATTAATTTTGAGGCGTGCAGCGAATGAAGTCAACTCCAAGAAGTTAACAAAACTTGACAAGAAACTGATAAAAAAGAAAACTGGTTGACTTTGATTAGTTGTTTAAAATGTTTTGTCGGTGAAAAGATTTCCTGCCTTGACGGTTTGATCAACAAGACTTTGTCCTTCTAACACCTTCTAATTTTTTAAGGACTCTTCAGGTCTTGAGCTCTTCAACCATTCTCTGCCAGAAGGGACCTAAACAAGTGTTCAGCTCCATTTGTAGATTTATACCAAGGCGGACTTTTCTCAGAGTCTTCCTGCTGCTTTAGTTTTCCTCCGTGCTGCATTCACAGGATTCAAGACTGATAACGGGGTGTCCTCCTATGACGAGTCGATCTGTGGAGTATAGAAAACAGAGAAGATGAGGAAAAACACACAAACACACACATACAGCAGTTTTTTAGATTCCAGACTCTGTGCTCACCTTCTACTCCTGTCATCAGACCCGGCTGTGGAGGTCAGAGTCGTCTTCGTCCTGGATTTGTTTTGGACGGACAAATCCAAATGCAAATGACTATCGTGACCCATGTAGTCAGTTAGAAGACGTCGATTACAGGAAGTACAAGTAAAGGCACGTAAATAGAAATGTTTTACCTCATCCACAGGTGGAAGAGAAGCAAAGGAATCGGGATCAGAAACACGACTGTCAGTCTTACTGCGTTAATTATCACCATGGATTTCCCTCGAGCTGCAGAGAGATGGATGTCAGATCTGTGTTACTGGCTGGACAAATAAAAAGGAGACAGGAGGTTGTGTGTGTGCTATTTCGTGCTAAAACACCCAAGTTGTTATTGCAAAAGTGCTTCTAATGTCTGTGAACTCCTAATAAAACAAAAAAGCCGTGCCCACCTCGAACTGTGAGAGTCCTTTCACGTGAGCTGATGTGGGTTTTGACAGCACAGGAGTAGTTTCCTGCATGCTGACTGCTGACTGGGTCCAGAACCAGCTGTTTGTTTTGGACCTCTGGCAGGTCCAGAGGTCGACTGTCGAAGCTCCAGTTGTATTTTGTGCTGTCGGTCAGAGGACAGCTGGTGCTGCAGGTCAGCGTGACTCTCTGACCCTCCGTCACCACCGCAGAAGGAGCGAACGTCACTTTCAGACCTGAAAGATGGTTTGATAGCTTACTTAGTGTAAAAGAGATATCATTTTAAGTTTGTAACTTTTCAGTGTCATTTGACCAAACTGACCTACATCATGAACACATCATGATAAGAGAAGTTCCCAGTTGATCACATCGGCATGTCAGAATGAACAGACAGGACTTTCATGGAGGAGATCAGTGAAACCAAAAGTTAACACTGATTTACTTCAACTTTTGTTTGTAAGTTAACTGACTCAACATCACATATTTATTTCAAACCGAACCGTGAACCAAGTAAAGTTTGGTGCCTAAATCTTACCAATTCAGTTATTGCAATAATTTCACTGGATTTAAATGCACAGTTTGGAACTTCTGCTTCTTTGGGTTTCTCAATCGAAACAAACCTAAAGAAGTTTGCTGCGTGTGGTGCGGCGAGGACCGGGAAGAGCCGCTACGCAGAGCCAGACCGCTCTGGAGGAACAAACACCTGCACTCACATTGGATTATTTTCTGATCCAGAGCAGTTCAGCGTGCAGAGAAGAAGCTCAGTGATTACATGTTTGCTTTGGAGATTAAGACAAGCTGATTTATCTTAATAGAGATGACGTCTTTATGTTCTGTACTGTTGACCACCAACCGGTTACAGAGAGCAGAGGGGGGAAAAGAAAAAGATGGAACAAGAGTCTTTGCTGAGTTCAGTCAGAGGCTGATCTGAATTCAAACACACAGACACAAACACACCGTCAGTTCGAGCTGTTTGCTTAAAGCTTAAATGCTTAATGTTCGGTAAAGTAATCAGGCTGTTTGGGGGAGAATACATAAACACAAATTATTAAAAGTCTTGCTAATGATGCGATCCCATTGCAACGTGTTGAAGGGGAAACACGTCTTCGAATAGTAAATTAGCCTGATGGACACACTAATGTGATACAGATGATCTAATTGTTATTATCTAATAGCCATGTTAATTTTAATATCTGTATAAAAGCAGAAGTGTATTAAATGTACTCGACTATTTCTCGGCTGAGAATTGTTGTCAAGCAACCAGCGGGGAGACGCCACGAAGTCCAAGATATAATCTGGCACATAACCCGCCGTCAAACTGTGTTGTTGCTTTCTCACTTCAGTTCTTGAACAAATTACATAAACTAATTATAACCTGTTCATCAGAGAGCTGCAGAGTTGCTGCTCGGCGGATTCTGATGATCCTGAAACTCGTGTTGGATGGTGAATATGTGCTGAACATGACGAGCAGCAAGTCCTTTAATTAACAATATAAGAGTAGTCTGCGATGTACCTGTCACGACCAAAGTCACTCCAGGCAAATCAGCTGATTTCTGTTTTCCGCCTCGTTGGAGGCTGAATTTGTATTCTGCCGAGTCATTCTTCTTCAGGTTTCTAATTCTCAGCACGTGTCGGCTCTTCATGTGGTCGTGATACTCCACGCGACCCGCGGCCTTAATCAGCTCTCCGTCTTCTTCCTTCCCACGTCTCGTTATTTTATACCACAGTTTTAATTTTGGCGGCTGGTTGTCAGGATGCGAGTATTTACTTGAAATCATCACAGACAAGCCCTGCAGAGCACATATTCTCCTGCTGTCATAATCCACGCTCCAACAGTTCTTATCGTCAAGACCTGAAATATAGATTAAAAAAAACCTCATAAATAAAGATATCTGAATTTTTGAGTCATTATAAACTAATTGACTGCATAAATTGGTTCATGCTTACAGACGCCATCAGACAGCAGATCCTCGTGGTCTTTTACAGCACAGGAGAATCTCGGATCGGAGAAAGTGTTGACTGAAAAACGTTGACCCTCGATGTACCTGTACAGGTTTCCATCTCTGTACCACCTGTAGGCAGTTTTGGGGTCAATCAGAGGACAGCTGGTGATACAGATCAATGTGACATAGCTCTCTGTTGGAGTCTGTCGAATGTGCACACCTGTGAGAAGATAATAAATATATTCGTCATCAGTTATTATCACGTGTTACACTGTATGACGAGATGAATCCATGACTCCGAAGGCAAAGACCATATTCACATGTCAGCCATATTTTTCTGTCGTCACTCAACAGATCAGGGCGGGAAGCTCAAATGTTTCAGGTTGAAAGTCGTTTAAACGTTGTGAATCTGACAAACTGTTACAATTTCACCACTACTTCATTGATAAGCAGCAGAAAAGATGATGGAAAGTGAAACTCTGGAGGGACATCGGGCCATATTTCAAGGTAAAACAACATATTTAATAACCCCTTAGCTTCGTCAGAAAACAGCTAACGCTAGCGTTCAACTACCTCCTAGCTAACATTACTGTTTGATGGTGTCACATGACACGTTAAATGTATATGGATTGTTTTTTTTCCAAGTTAATTTATACCTTTGGTATCGTATCAAAAGGTGATGTGTGCTAGGACGTGGCTGCTAACGTTAGCTGTTTTCAAACAACCAGGAAGTAGTAAAATGACAATGATGCGTAAGGCATAAATTAACCCTAACATGTCAACGTACATCTTGGACACATTTATTTAAGCCATGGAGTGAAATGCACCGGATGTAATGGAATGGTAATGTGAGCTAGGAAGTGGTTGAATGCTGGCGTACTAATGTGTTAGATAGATCAGATATCTCAGATGCTAGCTTGAAATATGGCCAGCAGTGGGGAAATGTTGAGATGACAACAATCTGTAAGAGTTCCCACATTTACAAGACACAGCAGAACAATGTTTGAGCTTCCCGCCCTGAATATGATGTCAGAGGAGAATGGCCACCCTGTGAATTTGCTCTGTTAGGGGGGAGAGGAGTTGTTTGTTTGTGGAGGTTTGCAGAAACTCCACCTGTTGGATATGTGATGGAGCAGCGCTCATCCTCTGATGTCTGCTTATAAGAACACATTCTCCCTTTAGCATAGGTCACACTGAAGCAGGCTGAGGTGACAGAATCTGGACAAAAATACATGTGAGATGCAGCCACTTTAGTTCAAAAGGTTTATAATTGAAGGCTCCAGTGCATGATTGATGAAGGTTTTTTTTTTTTATCATGATGAGGAGTTAATGGTTGTCACTCACCCACTGAGACTTCAGGGGCTCTGAGATCCTCGTAGCCTTTGATAGCACAGGAGTATGTGGCTGCTTCCTCACTGCTGACCAGCTGTTGGTACCAGGGAGACCAGTCCTCATAGAGAAACTCTCTGTTCTTGTACCAGATGTAGGCTGCAGGGTTTTCAGTCAGAGGACAGCTGGTGCTGCACATCAGTGTTACTGTGTGTCCCTCTGTGGAGGGAATCACCTTCACCTGCAGGTCTGAGATGATGAGGAGGAAGAATAAAAGATGCTTCACAAAGGATGTTTGTTCATAAATCATTCATAGCCTGATTCATATCACATTTTATTCCTAAAAACTGGAAGAAAATAGCTTTTTTTTCATGGCTGATAAAAACAGATTTATATCACCTAGATGAAACAAGAATTCCTTGACCGTTTCAGATGACCGCTCTTGAAAATGTATCAGCATTTCTGCATTTTTACAACATCATGCCTCATTCAGAAATCCAGAAAATGTATAATACAAAAAATAATTGTCTTAATGAACACTAAACTGTTCACTACGTCTCCACTTCCGTAGCACTTCCATAAACTTTTTACCCAACTTTTTTCAAAGGGTTTGTTCACATAACAATCAGAGCCTGATATCTATCACATGTTATTTCTAAAAACATGGTGAAAATAGTTGTTATTTTATTGCTGTTGACAGAATTTTCTGATTTACGGGGTGATATAAAGAGATATCCTAAATTCCCTCTGTGAATTTAATATGTCAGCTGAACGAAACAAGAAATCTGACCCCGATGTTCAGATTTCTGTATCCAAATGTTTGCATTTCTAACTAGACAATGCCTCATTTCAATGACATGTAATACAAAAAACAATTGTCCTAATGTAAGTAATCAGGTGGAGAAGTTTCATTATGATGGCTGTCAGTTATTCACCTGAGATGAAGATGAATATCTGCCACTGTACCTGCAACATGGAGCTGAACTCTTCCGAGCCAGGAGTTTTCTCTTCTCTCTCCTGTATTCTCTCTGCAGAAGTAAACATCCTCATCACTCTCAGTGAGATCTCTGATGGTGAGAGCGAAGTTACTCCCTTCAGACGTGTTGTACGTCACACGTTCACCATGAGCAGAGATCTCCTTCTGGTCGACTTGGTAGTCCACCTGCTGCTCAGTGTACCAGACCTTGACTGAGGTGTGTTTTTCAGCAGAGCAGGGCAGCTCCACCGACGAGCCCTTCAAGGCACAGATGCTGTTCGCTCGTCCCCAGCGACCTTCATCAGCTAAACGAGTTTTCATCGGCCTGTAGTTAATTATCATGTGTAACACTCAACCTGCGAATTCATCGTTATTAAAGAACAACAGTCGTACCTGAGATGTAGAGGATGAAACACATGAACGTGCATCTAACTTCTGTCGACAACATGGCCGTTGAAGTCTCTCAGCTTCTAATCGGAGAAGCAGTTACGTCCTCCGCTTGAAATCAACCGCAGTCTACTTATAATAAAGGCTGAGGAGGACGGAGCGGACCACCGAAGGTGCAGAACTTCCTCTTGGTGTCATTGTTATAATTAGGTACGAGAAACGTCTCGTCCACGTAGAGCTGCAAAGGTGTCAACAATCGAAGTGTGAACGGCCGGTTTTCTGTCGAAAGGTGTCAAACCTGCGAAGAGGAAGCAGCAAATTTCACCTCCTACGTGTGTTCATGTAACACAAAAACGTCTTGACACTGAGGTTGTGATGTATTTGTCAAAGCGAGATTGCAGGGTTAATCAAAATACTTTCAGTATTGCAACATCTAGGTTGAGAGAGGTAAATGTGTGACATGACAGCATCATAAAGAAGCACCGCACTGCTGCAGAAATACCACGGCCTTAAACTCCGACATGTGTTTGTTAAAGACCCCCCCCCCGACAAAAATGGTTCACACACCGAGAGGCTTCTTGGCCGAAACCAGTGACTTCCTGCAGCCGCTGCTGGTTGCCGGGCAACAACTCAGACCCAAAGCTGTTTTTTACACTTTGGTTTTTGTCACACAGTTGGTCGTACCGGTAGGTTTCCTGTGCCAAGTGAGCTCTTTCACCCATGTTTTTTTCAGTCTTCATGCTATGCTAAGCTCGCTAGCTGCTGGCTGTAGCATCAAAGTGCACCTACGAGATAACTCGTTCCAATGGTCTGCACCTTTAGTCCCTTACATTTAATCAATTTGTCGCTATAACAACAACAACAACAACAACAACCCAATAAATGATACAATAGATTGTGTGCAGCTGCTTTTGTGTTGGTGTTATAGTATTTCTTAAAGCCTGTTCTGGGTTTGATAAGTCATAGAAGTAAATCTATTTTTAAGGAGGAGTGTTGAAGATGAATTAAAAAGACAAACAAGCACACTTTGTTTCAGAATCATCATATTTCGTCTACAGGGGCCGTCAGAATCAACAGAAAATAGGAAGTTCCTTGTAGTAGCTTTAAGTGACATTATTGTTCTGGACTCTCTATGAAAGACGAACACAATGACAACATCAAAACACAGACTGAATTGCACACACATTTGAAGAATCTCTTTAAAATTACACCCAAATTATATAATTACAAACTCAAAAATGTATCCAAAATGACTTAAAATCATAAAATAATATGATTATTATTTGTCCCAGTAAATAGCTAATTTCCTGAAAACTGGTTCTGCTTCACTTCTGCTGATCATGCCATTTATATTTCCAACTTGTTTCGGATTAAAATAAGTTGTTGCAGCTCAATTTCCACATTTCTGCCGAGCTGCAGGTCAGTGAATTGAAGCACACAGGTGAGAATGTAAATGGTTAAAAAATGCACTTCCGACCTGCAGGAGTTGTGGAGAAACAAGCTGGAAAGTCCGCTTACTTGAATTTTGGTGGCCTGATAAATGAAATTAGACAGAAACCAATTGGAAGTTTCCAACTAATTTTATAATTAATTTATGGAATTAATTAATAAATGACTGTGACGTTTAAAACTGACTGTACCTGTAACCTGGAGCTGAGTTCTATAGAACCAACAGTGTCCTGCAGGGTGTCTGTATTTCCACAGTAGCAAAAATTTGCATCATTCTCTCGTAGATAATTTATCGTTAGAGTGAAGTTACTCTCTCCAAATATGTTGTGCGTGATGCGATTTCCATCTGCAGAGAAGTTATTCCGATAAAACCAGGCACCATCTCACCATACAGTGTTCCAGTTTATGCCTGAAGCGAGGAGCTCAGGTGAGCAGGGCAGATCCACTGACGAACCTTTCAGGGCACAGACTCTGTTTGCGTGGCCCTCGACCCCTGTGAGAGCAAACATCTGGACGGATTCATCACTTTTCAAATCACAATGTTTGCGATTTAAAAAAACATCAGAATCAGTTCACAGATTACAGTTAAATGGATTCAGCTGAGATTTTAGCGTTGCACTGTGACATCACCTGGTTGGCCCGCCCCCTGGAAAGGCCCTTTGGTAGAGAAAGATCGTCATTTTGCTTAAAGTGAAACTCTCGCCAAAAAGCAACCAAGGCTTTATTTGGGATTGAATATGAGTCAAACCTTCGTGTAAAAGCATAATTACGACGTAAGAGGCACTTTTAAGATTTACCGTAGTCTCGGTTTTGGACACGTTCATTGTCCAAATTACTCTCAGGCAGGAGAGTAATGGTGAACCGCTCCTTAAGCCTGCCTGTCAGGTCGCACTCGAGGATCGACACTTTTTGCCTGGAGGATGCAACAGCTAACGTGAGTTGTTCAAAAACCTTCTTTTTCATAAACTCTGTGTACACAAACAATGTTCTCAATGCTCGTGTTCATGAGTAGAGACCCTGGTGATGCTACGAGCAAAGTTTCATGTTGTGTCGATCCTTCTTAGTATTTTAAAAATAGCGATTTTGATGCTAGCGTGTCATGCCCCTAACTCTCCCGTTCAAAATGAACGTGTCCAAAACCGAGACTACGGTAAATCTTAAAAGTGCCTCTTACGTCGTAATTATGCTTTTACACGAAGGTTTGACTCATATTCAATCCCAAATAAAGCCTTGGTTGCTTTTTGGCGAGAGTTTCACTTTAAATGTTAATAAAAAAACAAATCTAATGTTAACTGGCTGCTGACTTTAAGTACTTTGGTCAAATGTGAATTTTCCATTTAATTCTATTACATAATTTTAATGCAAAGTGTGTAAATGTGTGTAAATTAAATTTACTAGCTGTCTGATTTATTGCAGGAGACAGAACGTTGAAATGCATCAGTTTTATGTATAAAACTAAATAAACCCATGAAAAAAAAACCATTATTTTTACATCAAAATCCTCCTTAAATGTGCTATTTGTAAAAAATGGTTATTTTTGAGTCTCCTTCGCAACTCGTCAAATACTCGCACGGTGGGATTGTAGGTGATCATCTTGAAGCGTCAGTATTTGAGTCTACTTTTCTTACAAATAGGACCTTTAACTTATACGTAATAATGTAATATAAACACAAGGTTAGCTAAAGTTGTCCAATGTATTCATATTGACAAAACATACAAAACTTTGCATGAAATGTTTCACTTTATATTCAATTTACGGAATAAAGACCATTCAGTATCACTGTATCGACATATTTGTAATTTGCAAAAATGTAAAATAAAAGCAGGCGGAGACGTCACTTCCAAAATGAGTGCTTTTATAATCACTTAACGTTTCATCTGAACCACGATGTGTTCAAAAGTTCTTATATTCCAGTACTTTGCTTCATGACTAAATACTAAAGACATTCATAGTAAACATTAGAATGAGGAGATCCTGTTTTCACCTCGGTGGAGTCGCAAACCACGAGATGAGTGAGGTGAGCTTCATATATGAAATCAATAGAATGGAATTCAGTGATCACGTCACGCCTACAGACCACAGAGTCCCTGTCAACATGTGTCGGTGTATAAAAAAAGAAGAAACAATCATTCATACCTGATACGAACAAACATTCTGTTTCTGCCAACAACATGTTTGGTGAAGTCTCTAAACTTAAAACCAGAAGAAAAAAACAATCAATATACCAATCCTAAAAAATAAGATATGAATAAAGTCTTCACAATGACTACATTCATGCAAATCCCCAAATATTTAGATATAACTCACCAGTCAAAGCTGTCGTTTTACAATGTAGAGGTCCGCAGGGAGCAGATCAGTGATCAGTGTGCGCGCTGATCGTTAAGGTGTGATGTCCTCATGAGAAACCAGGTATAAAGTTTGCCTTATCAGCCTCCAACAGCTGAGTGGTGATGTTGCACATAGATCAACATGTGTTACGCAAGACGTGTTAGCTGTCAGCGAGAGCTTTGAACCACAACGTCTGATTGTGACATTTTAGACTGTAAAACAAGGGACAGAAAATGCAGAGACAATGTAGAGGGGGAGAGGTTCACCTGAGGTGATGGTCAGGAGCAGATTCACAAGAAGACAACAGACAACAAACACAAGTTATCATTACAAACAGAGGAGCAGATCAGGAGCAGGCAGCAGGAGTGGGTGCTGGAGGCTGGATGCAGGAGCTGTAAGCAACACAGCAACACTGATGATCCGGCTGGTCGCAGATGAAGACGAGCTGGTGGGAATAATGTACCACAAAACACACACGCCTCTTCATTTTAAATATGTACACTGTACGGGAACAGAAACACACTGATAGGCTGTGTTTTCTTACATGGTGCGGTGCTTTCTTTATATAACGTTGTGTAATGCTGGTGAAATGTTGTGTTTTGCAAAAGAAATGCAAAAAAGTTGTTGTGTTTTCTGCGATGCTGTTGTGTTTTGACCTTCAGGGCCACCGTAGATGCCTGCCTTCCCTCAAATCTAACAGAACTCGATGGCAGCTTGTTGTCCTTAAAACCGCCAAAGAAAAAACAATGAAAAACTCAACAACAGAGTGTCCTCCCAGAAGTTCTGACCCGGTCACTTCTGACATGCTGTGGACCTGTGAAGCATTATGACTAATGTCACGTCAGACGCAGAACAGCAGCAGGAATCATGCCGAGTTGTGGTTCTGGACAAATTCCAGCCTGACACAAGACACACCCGGCCACAGGATACACTATAGAAATGTTTTGGTTCAGACACCAAACTACTTGTCCAAGTTCTCAGAGGGAGAGAGAGAAGTCTGGTCCGCAGGACTGAAGATGGACCCGACCTACAAGCTCTCACTCCAAATCTTCCTCGTGGACTCAAAACTCAAAACTGTGAGTTCCCACGTTAGATCAGCAGAGGGAGACATTATACACTCTCCGATACTGATGATGATTGAGATGATCTGCAACAGGCCTGTATTAAAAACACAGCAGAGGAAAACAGGACTGTAAAAGGTTTTTTAATTAAAGGCTCATTTTGTGCAGTTGTGCAACTATTTGTATTCCACTCGATTGGGATGACTGTCGTGATTGTTTTTTTTTATATGACCACTTCCCTCCCGACCTCGCATGTGAAATTGCACAACTGTGTGAATGAGTAAGCAGATGTTACAGCCGACACACTGACTCTCGGGCAATTCTTCACTTTCATTAGAATTTAAAAACACATAATTTAATCTTTGTGCTAACCAGGAAGTTTGCTAACGACATCAAACATTTAAAAAAGCCCCAGTTGCGTGATGAGAGCAACTTCCTGGATGATCCTCAGACTTTAGGTGAAGTTGAATAAACTTCTTCAAATGCAGATAAATTAATGGATTTTGAGATGATGGTTTGAGTCAAACATTCAGTGAGTTATAGGTGCTGAGACAAAAGTGTTAAACCACCTGTGCCTCTCTAAATCTGGTATTTTGTTAAAATAATCATTTTCTTCATTGGCACAGGAAGTGTTGAATGATTAGTTCACCAAATAAGAAAGAAAATTCAGTCATGATGAGAAAAAAAAGGTAATTAAAATATCTCCATATGGCAGGAGTGGTGTAATCCATGCCTATGGAAGCTCAAAGATGCCAAATTTAGTAGAAAATGCATATTTGTTGTTGCAATTTCTGCTCGGTGTTTTAACTCACCTTAGACAAGGCTTCCTTGTGTTTGACTCGACTATTGAGTGTTTGTTCTGTAATATCGTCTTCCAGAGTTTCCTGCGTTTGCTTGATTGTCAGAGCACCTTCTAAGCTTTTTTTTTTTTAAAAGGTTTATAATTATTACAGCCTTTTTTTTCAAGGCTGTAATAATTTTGCAAAGCTAAAACGCTCACCATCAGTTCGGTGTGTGAGCATGACGACGCCTTGTGTAATGTGAAAAACATCTTTCTAAATCAGTTTGTGTTTGGTTCGTTCTTCTGGAGACTTTTACGCCATTTGTGTTTTGTTTATAATCAGGTTTAAAACATCCAAGTTGTCCAGAAGACGTTATTTACACCAAAACCTTCACTGAAGCTGCTTTGCTAAAAGCGTTAGCGTGTCTGAAGAGGGCGCAGAAGCTCCGACGCATGTCAAGGATGTAAATAAAGTCGTTTTCGAATCAGTTTGTGCTCTCTGGGCTTCCGTAGACTTGGATAACGCCACATAAGCTGTCTTAACCCATTTTTTGTTCCTTTCTCAGTTATTTATTTTTTAAAAAAACCTCTACTTCAGCTGTTTAGGAGATCCTTGCGATAACGAAGCTCCAGAAAATGTTTTGCAGACTATAAAAAAAAACTCGACTTTCCATCAGCGTGGGGGTGAAGAGATGATGATGACTGAATTTTTTTTATTCTTGGGTGAACTTATACTTTAATTACACACACACACACACACACACACACACACACACACACACACACACACACACACACACACACACACTTCAGACTGTCGTGAGAGTCAACAGCTGGTGGAGGAAGTTGGATCTCCACTCTGGCATTTATTTCCCTCTCTGTTACTCCCCTCCACCTCTCTCTCTCTCTCTCAGTGTCTCTCTCCCCTCTCTCCTCCTCCTCCTCCCCTCTCTCCTCCCTCCTCCTCCTCCTCCTCCTCCTCCCCTCTCTCCTCTCTCCTCCCTCCCTCCCTCCTCCTCCTCCCTCCCAGCCTCTTCCTCTCCTCTCCGCCGCTGGAAGCTTCAGTTGACCAGCGTCGCAACTGGGCGATGCGCCTCCAGGAGAACCTCTTATAACCTTCCAGCGGCGGATTTGACGTTCACGCATTAAATTTCAGTGATTTCCTTCTTCTCACGTCTTTCTAACTCGGAGAGAAAAACTACCCACAAACACAAGGTTTTCGTGTTTTTTTTTTGTTGCTTTTTTTGTTGTTGTTGTTGCATATCTGAGATCTGACCCCTCGCAGCAGGCGCTCCTTCCTCCTCCTGAACGATCCCCTGTGGGAGGATTTCGCTTTTTTCCCCCTGAAATATCACATCCACACAGAGACAACTGATAACTTAATCGGAGATGTTACTGGAGACGACGCTTGATTTTTAGTCACTCGCGTCCTCAGTTTGTGTGTTGGAAGCATCTTGAGACAGACAGCAGGAAGCAGAGGAGGCTGTGTGAGCGTCTACAGGCTGTTTGAAAGGTAAATCCTCTTTATTCTCACATGAATCCAATAAAACCTTCACGATCCTCCTCTGCATGTGTCTGAGCTGCTCAGCCACAAGTTGGGCTTTTTTTTTTTAAATCTGGTGTGACATCATCAGAAGAAATATTTGTGATACCTGTGCTTACATCATCATCGTGATATGTTGTCTCTGATTTTCAGTGTCTTTAAAACATAATAAATTATTTAAATTATCTTTAAAAGATAATTTTTTTAACTTTACCCGGCTGCTGTACTTGTTCTGAATCTTAAAGGTGCACTGTGTGGTGTTGGAGAAGAAATTTAAAGGATGTATCTGTAAGGAAAAGGTTGATTTTTTTGTCTCATTTCCAACAATTTAACTCAAAAAATTATGCTTTGGGACTAGTTGGACGGGTCAGCTGCCATCACAGAGCATCTTTGTATAAGAAGTCTGGAATGAGGCTCAAAATCTACTCTTCTTAGGAACAGGTCCTTTAAACTCAGACTTTAAATATTTATTAATTTAGAAATATAAATGTTGTCCAGAACTGAATAAACAAGCTGTTCTTTGAGGAGAATAAGGTCCTCAGAACACTGTTTGAAGCTAGAAAGATGGCAGGGTCCGCCACATATAAACAAAGTAAAACAGTAGGAAATTGTGTCATTTTGTTTATTCAGTCATGAAAACGAAGACAGTTTGTTTATTTAGTTATAAAGTCAGTGAAGATCTTCGTCTTCTTATTAAAATGTCTTCCCCAAAACTGTGTAGTGCACCTTTAACTTCCCCCAGTTAGTAATTATATCCACATGACTGCTGACTATCAGAAAATCAGTGTCAATTAAAGACATATAGTTATGTTTGATTTAACCACCCAGTCGTCACATCTCTGAAGCGTTTTGAGGGCATTTCATAATGTCGAGATCAACGCTGCCACAATATTTTAATATTAACAATAACTGTGATGCTTACAAATTAAATATTGACATCTATTTAATTACACAGATATGAAAATATGGTTCTGAATCATCCAAAATATGTTCAGCATCTTATGTTTATAAGTTTGTCTGGTTGTCTTTTCACTCTTAATTGTGTAGTTAATAGTTTTATTAGCACACGTTAAATTTTTATTGAAACACTGTTAAAGATGTGTTGTAGTGGAAATCTGATTACAGCCCTAATCGAGATATATGTTGCATTGTGATATAGCCTGAATGTACTGCAGTGTTATTTTAAGGACACGTATGCATTTAATTTAAAATGTAACATTGTGCAAGCGTTGAAGTCCACTAAGAGTTAATGAACATAAAACCTCTAGTTTTGAACATCTGCTCGTGCCAGTGACTGTTATGTGAGCTTGGCACAAGTCGACCGGAGAGACTTTTCTTTTTCCACTCTCAGTTGTTTTGATTGGCCTCCAGTGACATTCTCCTCGGCCACAGCTCTTAACTGACCGGAGCGCCTCAGGGATCCATCCTGGGCCCACAGTCATTCTCATAAACCTGGTAAAAGTACAAACAGTGGACCACCGGTGGATAGTTTTACAATCACAGTTGTTGTACTTATAGTGGTCACACGCTGGTTGTGCTGACTGTGCTTGAGCTGTTTGACCATTGTAGTGTGTGATTGTGCTCGTTCATTGATGTAGTTTGTGGTTTTTATGTTGTGCTCTGTGCTGCAAAACCAAATTGCCTCTGAGGACAAAAAAAGAAGTTGAAAAGATTTAAAAATCTGATCGGTATGTTTGGAAGAGGAAGGCTGAATTCCATAAATCTCATTTAACTCATTAATTAATTTGTCAGTTGTAAGAAAAATAATCAGGAATAATAACTTTTAGACATTTGGTTGTTCCAGCTTTTAAACATGAGTATTTGCTGCTTTTATTTATTCCTGCATAATGTCTAAAACAACCCATACGTTCAGTCACAAAGCAGAAAGTGTGACATAAGTTATTTTCTTGCCTAAACTTTCAGTGGACAGTGTGTCGATGTATATGTGACCCCGTGGTGATCCACAGCGAGACGACATTCTGACCACAACGCTATTAAAGGTCCATTGCGTAGGATTTAGTGGCACCTAATGTTGAGGTTGCAGATTGCGACCGACTGAACATCTTTCGTTTCACCCTCCCCAGGTCCCTCTGTAGAGCTACGGTGTAGTTTGTCCGTTCCAGGCTCCTGTAGACACATGGCAGCATAATGTGACAGTCAGAAAGCTCCTTCTGTAGATATAGAAGGCTCAACAGTCTCCCTGAATCCTACAGACTGGACCTTTAAACACAACCAACTGGTGTACCTATAAAAGAACTCCAGTTTATACTCCCACGTACACTGTACCAACTCCCGAGTGAAACAGGGTGGAGACAGGACCTTTTACTTCCCCTTTTTTTCCTACGAGCAGTTTGGTTAATCAAATCCCACAAGTCCTCCACCCCCATGACACCACTGCACATCAGCGATCACGACTCCCCATCCTCCCTAAAGGATGAGTCCACCTCCCTTCTGGAAAAAACCTCCTAACTCCAGCTGAGCTGATGTTAAGCCTCTACTTAAACCTAAGAGCTGTGCAGGGTCCCCAGAGGCAGGGCAAGGTTTAGGGAGTGACCCACTTGAGCCCCCTTTTTCTTGAGTTTTCTGAGATGCATCAGGGTGGTCAGGGTGAAACGTTTGCTGAGGGGGTTTTCCGCGTGACGGCAGCGCTCTGCAGGTTGCAGGCCCGTTGCATCATGCTGTTCTCTAAAGGTTTGGACGGACGCTCATGGATGGATTTTTTTTTTTTTTTTTAAAAAGGCCCGGAGCCAAGCAAACTCTTTTCCTGTTGTTGTTGGGTGCGTCTGCCTTACAGCCCACTTCCACCCACACTGTCTGCTGCAGGGTGGGAGTGTCGCTCAAACATATGGCATATGTGAGTGTGTGTGTGTGTTCATGTATGAGTTTTAAAATAGGTGTATTTACAAACGAAGGAAGGAAACTAGAGAGAGGAGGGAAACAAGAGTTTATTAAATGGAATAAGAAGAAAGGGGAGGTAGTGAGAAAGGAACCAAAAAAAGAAGCCAAAGAAAGCAAAAATAAAAATAAAGTTGAGAGAGGAAGAAAGTGAAGAAGGCAGCAAGTGAAGCAAACCAAAAAAAAAAAAAGAAAAAAAAAGAAAAAGAGGGGCCACATGGGTTCATAACACCAACCAAATGTAATAACCCCGGTCTGAGTCTGGCCAGAGACTGTCATATTATACCAGAAAAAGTACTTTAAGAAGAAGAAAGGATGCAAGGAATGGCCGGAGGAATGGAAGCATGGAGGAAAATGTGGCATGAGAAGGAATGAAATAAGTAATCTAGAAAAAAAGAAAGAAAAAAATTGAAAAAGCAGAGTCTGTAAAGTAAAAAGCAAAGGAAGCAAACAATAGGAAGAAAGAAGGAATGATGGAAAGTGAGGAAAGAAAGAAAGAATGCAAGAGGGAAAGAAAATTTGAAAAGGAAAGGTAGAAATAGGAGAGGGAAGCAAAGAGATGGAGCCAAGAAAAGGAAAACAGCGAATGTGGCAGGACAAAAGTAAAAAATTGAAGTGAAGGAAGAAAGAAATCGAGGCAAAAGGAGTGAGGGGGGTGAAAAACTGAAGGAATAATTAAATAAGAACGAAATAATTTATGAAGGAAAAGGGAAAAAGAAGTGAGTAAGCAGAGAAAAAGTAAAAGGAAAGTCGAGGCAAACAATGCCAGAAAGAAAGAAAGAAAGAACGAAAGAAAATACTGTCGGAATAACAGCAGACAGGAAGAAAAGAAAAAAGGAATGAAGGAAAGAAACAAAGTGAGGTCGCCAAAGAAAGAAATTGAAGAAAGGAGGGAGGGGAGAAAGAAGGTGGAGCGAGTGAAGAATGGCAAACAAAATAAGTGAAAGGAAAGAAAGACCAGAACTCAAACTGATGGTGTGCAGTTGAACATACGAGGATACCTGCAGCCTCCACCACCACCTCCTCCTCCTCCTCCTCCTCCTCCATCACTCTCCTCCTCCATACCCCCTGTGCTCCCCAAACCTGAGACCCCCCTCCTGAAGCCCCCCTCAGTGTGGCTGCTGGCCCTCTCTTGTCTCCATACTCCTGCCTGCTGTTTGCACATGATGGGTTCATCGGGTTCAGCTCAGCTATAAAAGCACTTTTCTCCCCTGCGGCAGAGGCAGGAGTTAGCAGGCCTCATATGGGAGGAGGGTCAGAGGAGCAGCCCCCCCCCCCCCACCTCCTGGTTCTCCTCTTTTTACTCTTTTCATATTTATTTCTCTCCTCTCCTCCTCTCCTGCTCTCCTCCTCCTCCTCCTCTCCCTTTGGCTCGCTGGCTCGTTGGCTGGTTGCGGTATCGTTTTCGGGCCCGGCCCTGGACCAGACATTCATTTTTCTCCTCTTAGTTTCTAACCGCTAACTAACCACTGGCTCCCTGCGTCTCCCCCCCCTCCTCCTCCTCTTCCTCCCCCTCCTCCTCCGCCTCCTCCTTGTCCTCCCGCGTAGGAATGTCTTATTCACCTCCTCTCTCTCTCTCTCTCTCTCTCTGTCTTCCTCCTCTGATTCCTACATGCTAAAAGCTTACGTGCATCTGTGCCAACATCTGCAAATAAACAGACGAGTGCACACGCATGCTCGAAGCTTCGCCAGCGCGCACACACACACACACACACACACACACACACACACACACACACACACACACACACACACATTCGGACTCACAAAAGGCCCCCCCATCAGTATGTGGCGACCACCTGTGAGGGTACACACACATCCATAAACCTCCCTTTCTTCTCCCTCTCTTTTCCATTATCCTCCTGAGAGCCCAGCGCCGGGGCCTTCACTTCCAAACCAAACATAGACCAAATTCCGCAAACCCCACCCTCCTCCTCCTCCATCACTCTCTCCCCCCCTTCTTATTCTCCTCTCCCCTGCCTCCCCCCCTCCCTCCCACTCGCTGCCTCTCGCTTCGCTTTCTTTTTGGTCTGTATTTGAGGACGAAATTCTGGCCTCCACGCACAAAAAAAAAAAAAAAAGGCCTGACAAAGAGAGGGAGTGAGCTGTGAGCCGGGAAGGAGAGGAAAAAATGGATAAAGAAAAAAAGATGTCTTGGCAGCTTGGAGGGAGTTATGATTATAAAGAAGGATCAAGTGCCATGGCAGATGGGCGTCGAGTCAGAAGTCGACTTTCTCTGCGTCCCTTTGGCTCAAAGATGGGGACTACAATGGACGACTGTTAGCTTCTTCTCCTTCTTTCATAACTCCCTTTTCTTACGACTTCTTTGATGATGTCGACCCGTCGCTTTGGTGTCGGCCTCCGCAAATGTTTAGATCCATCAGAGCTGCAACACCGAACACTTTGGTCGTTTGTAATCTGATGATTATATCTCCAAATAATTAGCTATCTTAAAATGTATTAAAATACTGTTAATGCACCGTATACCAGGTCCAAATGTGATATTTCCAGAACCTTGACCATCAACTAAAACAGACATGCCATCAATCATTGTTGTAAATCAAGTGATAGGTTACAAATATGCATTTTTGGCTTTGGTAAAATATTGACACTCTGCTCACAAAATAATGGAAATACCGGCTTTAACCACTTGATCAGTTAGTTGCAACCCGACCGCCAGACGAGAAGGTTGTTATTGGATTATTCTCACAATATCTGATCGGTTCTGGAAAGGTAGTTTTTATGGGAAATAAACTATGGTTTAGGCAACAACAGTAAAACAACAAACACCAATTATAGTAATGTAGGGTTGGGCCAATGCAAACATTTTCAAATTTGGTTTGATATGAAGCCAAACGCTGGGCCGGATCGGCAATACTGAATTTTACCACTAGGTGTCACATGTGACAGTCCATCAGGACGACTGTGCCACAGCGTGTCGACTTTTCTTCTTCTAAAATGTCGGATCAAAATAATAAAGAGAGACTTCGACCTAGTACAGCTTGAGAAAAGATGGAGGTAGCTACATGCAGGTCGATGAGTTTTCTACGACACCTTCCTGCTCATGTTTCACAGAGCTTTTAATTTGAAATGGACACAGGAAGTGGATCAAAACTAGGCTTCCTACTAAAGTAACATAGACAGCATAACGTACACCAACTCCTGACTGAAAGCGCTCTCTTGTGGACGAAATGGATCAAAACGAAAAACACAGCGGAGTTAGCACCTTGTGACGCGGAGCTAGTTAGCCATCCTGTGGCTCCTGCTAACTAGCTGCATGCTAATAGCTATTTCTAACTCCAACTGACAAATGGAGGTTTTATTGGTTTTCATACTCGAATACTGGACTGGAAACCTACTCAATGATGGTATGGGAACCCCTCTCTCCTGCTCTAAAAGTCAGAGGACATGTAGAAGATACCGATTGTTTACTTTTCTGCTTGCTACATAAAGTACATGTTGTATTGTTACAGCCAGACGGTGCTAGTCTGTGAGCCACCTTAGCTGCCGCGCTAACCTGGAACATGCTAGTCCCAATATTTATGGTCTTCTACTTTCTAACCAGCAGTCGGGAAGTTAGCCAGTTAGATAACTTGGCTGCCAACGGAAAACAAGATAACACAAGTCATGTAATTGCATCATTTGCACTTTTGTAGCAGTGGTGTGTAACATTCCTGAGATGAACTTCACCTGGCAGTTTCACATCAGCATGCCAGTTAAAAGTTTTCTGTTTTTTTAATACAGGACTGGCCTCAGGGAAAACATCTGCATGTCAACATAAGGATTCATGTATTAAATGCTGCGTTCAAGGCAAATTCAAACCAGCAACAGTTTACTTTTTTTCTCTAATGATTCAGTTCATATCCATCTGTGACTGTTTCTCCGTCGATTTATATTGTTCACTTCTCACCCCGTCCTCTGTTAATCGGTTAGGTTCAGCTACTTCAGGGAGAAATTTCTAGGTTATGTTCTCCGACGACAGGAAGCCAACTTCACGAGCGGTTGTTTTAAGGACTTATAAAGGAAACTGTGGCGTTTACTTACCTGCGTAGCAGTACATCCCCCCTAAAACTTTCTGGCGGGATGGAAAAGTATTAAGGTTGTTTGACGCTGAAGCTCCCTGTTGACACGAGTCCAACTGGATTTCTTTCAGCTGGCATGTGACTGTTGTACGTGGAGAGCGCCGACTACCAGTTGTACAGGACTCGTAATGTCTGTTAGCATTAAAACTTTATTAATTCTTCCTGCTAAACTCTCTGCTGACTTTTTTCCAGCTCATTACTCCCTTATTTGATGGAGCCTTTTTCCTCTCTGCCCCTTCTTTGTTTCTCCACGGAGAACGAGAGGAACGGCCTACAGTACAGCTGGGATTGGTTATTATTTACTGGCTTGGCACATACACACACACACACACACACACACACACACACACACACACACGCACACACTCACGCAGTGGAAACAAATTGGGTGAATCTGCTCTGCACGTAGGAATGTGAGGCGCATGTGTTTGTGTGTTTTAGGTCTGGATGACAGAGCTGAGGGAATGAGAGAGGGATGGCGAGAAGAAAGAATTTAAAGAGAAAGAAACAACACGAGAGAGAGAGCAGGAGAACGAGTGAGAGGGAGAGAAACGGAGATTGATTTGTGGGTTGCAGACGACTCTCAAAGTTTAAAAAAACTCTTTTCTCTCTCTGTCTCTCTCTCTCTGTCCACCGACTTCCTTTCTCTGTCTCTCCTTTCCTGACGTCCCTCTTCCTTTTCGTCCTCCCGTGTCTTCATACTTTCAACACGACCCAGGATCCTTTTCGTCCTCTTCTCCATCTTTAGTCTTTCCCCTTCCCCTCGCTCCTCGGAGGGCGGCGGGCGGTGGATGATAGGATCCGGGAGGAGGAGGAGGAGGAGGAGGAGGGATCTGCTGGTCCGCCGATGCGAAGAATTACAGGGAGGGAAAGCAGAGAGGAGAAGTGGAGAGAGTTCTGTGTTGACCTTGTCCCGCTGCCAAAACGGTCGGATGCTGGTATTGGTGGTGGTGCAAGGGATTATGGGTAAGGGGTTATGAGTGAGGAGAAGGGATAGAGTGAGAAATAAATGAGGGGGGCTGGAAGAAATACCGCAACACTGATTCCAAAAAAGAAAAAGTTGGGACACTGTGTGAAACACAAACAGAATGCAGATTATTTGAACTGTGATTACCGATTTGATGAAGTGTTCCCGAGCACATGTAGAAACATCCGTCATACAATCACGTGTTTCACAAAGTGCTTGCTTCTGACCAACTGAGCCTTTCAAGGACGTCTCTTTCAAACCCAATCATGATATTTTCACCTGGTACCGATGAACCTGTTTACCTGTGGAATGGTCCAAACAGGTGTTTTTACATAAAAACAACAAAGTTCAGTTCCTGGGCGGACCTTATCCTTGACAAAGTGTTCCTGAAGTGTTTCCCTTTGGGCGACTGTGGCTCAGGGGTAGATCCAGCGTCTTGTTATCGGAAGGTCGCTGGTTCGATTCCCCTGGTCTGCATGTCGATGTGTCTTTGGGCAAGATACTGAAGCCCAAACTGCTCCTGATGTGCTGGTCGGGACCTTGCATGGCAGCCACCGCCATCAGTGTGTGCCATTTTTATTGTTTGAATTACTGTAAGTCGATTTGGACAAAAGCGTCTGCTAAAGGCCCTAAATGTAAATGTAATGTGAAAATCTCAGAAGAAATTGTACCGCAGTCGACAAATACATTTTTGATAACCTTTGAACTTTGGCAGTTTGTCGTAAAGAAAGTAAAATGACAAATGTTTTGACTAAAACCGCTTAGTGAACTATGTCGTCTCGCTTGATATCATTCACCAACAGCGACGTGGCCGTTACCTCGGCACAAACTATTCAAAAAGTCGGAAATCATGCATATTAACATGTTGACAGCTGCTGTTAAGCGAAAGGAGAGCAAATCAGTTTTGTAAGCTAGCTAATATACAGGACCGACCCTAAAGGTGTCAGTGAGTGTTAACAGACACAACGTCATTAACACATCTGTTGGGTTTGTAGTCTTTCTAAATACGTGCTTCCACATTGTTATTCTGATGATTACGTGCATTAATTCAATCCATTGTCGATATAAACATATTGTTTAGAAAATATGTTAAAGCGAAACTCTCGCCAAAATGCAACCGAGGCTTTTTTTGTGAATATATATGAGTCAAACCTTCATATAAAAGCATAATTACGACGAAAGAGGCACTTTTAAGTTTTACCGTATTTTCATTTTCGGGTCAAACTCATTCTCAATGGGAGTGCTACGGGCAAATTAGCGATAGCATCAAAATCTCTATTTTTAAAACACTAAGAAGGCTCGACACAACATGAAACTTTGCTCGTAGTTTCACCAGGGTCTCTACACATGAACACGAGCATTGAGAACATTGTTTTTGTACACAGAGTTTACTAAAAAGAAGGTTTTTGAACAACTCACATTAGCAGATACTTGTTCCACTCGCCTCCGTCCTGCCAGTGAGAATTATCGATCTCAGAATGTGACGTAACCTGGAGGACAGTTAAGGTGGAACGCTCCTAAAGCTTAGTTCCATATAAATGCAGGATAATTCGTTGTTTTGCGAAAAACAATATTGACCTTGAAGTTGAAAAAGGATTCATATAAGAAACGATACTAAAATCAAAAGCCGGAAAAGTCACGTGAGATATTGCGTGGATAATTGTTGCTGGAAGACAGTAGTTCCACCTTAACTGTCCTCCAGGTTACGTCACATTCTGAGATCGATACTTCTCGGCTGGCAGGACGGCGGCGAGCGGAACAAGCAACTGCTAACGTGAGTTGTTCAAAAAGCTTTCTTTTTAGTAAACTCTGTGTACACAAACAATGTTCTCAATGCTCGTGTTCATGTGTAGAGACCCTGGTGATACTACGAGCAAAGTTTCATGTTGTGTCGAGCCTTCTTAGTGTTTTAAAAATAGAGATTTTGATGCTAACGTAAAAGTGCCCGTAGCACTCCCAATGAAAATGAGTTTGACCCGAAAACGAAAATACGGTAAATCTTAAAAGTGCCTCTTTCGTTGTAATTATGCTTTTATACAAAGGCTTAGGTTGCATTTTGGCGAGAGTTTCGCTTTATTAACGACGATCTGCTCTCATTAATCAAATGATTTCAATTAGTCACAGTCATTGTGCTCGATCCCTCAGGGAGGGAGCAGCGACCACTTCAGCAGAGTTACTCCCTGACGGTTCACATGAGCTTCCTCCAAACTGGTATCAGCTTGGAGTTTGTATATCATGACTATACATGGATAAGTTCATCTTTGAGGGATAAAACGGGATGATGTGGATTTATCCTTTATTACAGCCGTCTCCACCGCCCCCCCACCAGCTGATCCTCTTATCATGTGACTCCAAATACTTCTCTGCTGTCTCCTCATTGTCTCAGAATGATCTTACTGGTGTTTTTCAGATATATATATAATTACAGGTAATATGAAAATGCAAAGATTCTGATTCACTGACAGTAAAATCATCAGTTTAGTTTGAACATGTTACAGCTACAGATTTATGAAATGATCTGACTCACCTTCACGGTCAGTTTGAATATGTTTTCGTCATTATCTTCTGTTTCCTGCAGGATACATGAACTATGAAGTCATAGTTTAAGGAGACGTTTCTGTGAGAGATCTGCTTCACTTAGTTTCTTTGTGCAAGTTTCACTACACAGAATTCAACTTCCCTCTTAGGGAATCATAAGATTAACTAAAATCTCTTTGCTGACTTATCTGTCGCTGTAACAGAGCAGAGACTCACTTATAAAGTCATTTGGAATTTGTGGCAACTTGAAATATTGTTAAATATCTTCTGGTCTTCTGGTCAGACGTAATTTTACCTTCAAACCTGCAGTTGTGCTCAACACACAGCACGCAAACCTTGTTATATTTCATCTTTTCATATGAATCTGAAGTTTTATGTCCTTAATATCGTCTCAGGTTTTCCCTGCGGTATCCAACGTGGTAACAAATACTGATATTTTTCAGGGTATTGTGTCGTAATTAGAAATATCAGTATAGTGGCAACACTAGCGGCAAGAGAGACGAATGAGGGGAGGGGTCGTCCATTATTGTTCAGCGACTCTATCAAAAAACCCTGAAGGGAGGAAGGAAGTTGTGCCTCCGTCTGGTCCATTTTTCAAATTGAAATAACCTGCGCAGACTCCTGATTGTTCATCACGTCAAGAAAGAAACTGTTTATTTACAGACTTTAAAAAGTCGACCAGACCAGGCGGGAAAAAACGCTCCACGTCTGACGAGGGCACGAAGACGCGCTGAACAAAACCGTTATGCTTCTGGACTTAATTCATCAAAGACAGAAAGAATAGAAAACAGAAAAAGTCACCTGCCACCAAACAACAACTACAGAGCTTGTTTTAGTCTGCTTGACGCTTTAAAGCACCGCTGGTTGAAGATATTTCAAACAGTGTCATGTGTGCAGCCTGACTTCCCACTACCTCGTTGTCATTAATTCTTTGGTTCAAATAGAGGAAGGAAACTCCGGCCTCCTCTTCTGTCGTTCTGGGAGAATATTCAGTCCCTGAAGCGGCTGCTGCAGACGAGCTCTGCAGTTTTGATGTAACGAGCAGCCAGTTGTCAAATCTGCTGCAAAAAGTTTTTCAAAGTGATTCAAAGAGAAGTTCAGAGATGTACAGACAGTCTGGAAAGAACATTTTTTAAAGTGAGGGACTAATAATCCCTCCCCGCCTTGAGAGAACGACTCCCCCGCTCCTCCTCCTCCTCCCCTGACAGCCGCCACCACCACTCCCCTCCTAAATGGTGAAGACGCCAGTGTCAGCGCGAGAGAGACACTGCAGGCTCGACTGGTGGCGATTGCAGACTCGCTCTGCAGAGTTGCATCACTTAGCGCTGCCGAGACACATGCGAGGGAGGGAGGGAGGGAGGGTAATACCGAGAGGAATAATGGGAAAGAGTGTGAGGAAGAGAAAAAGGGTGGGAGCCCACGTCTGACTCCCACACTCCCTCTCCTCCCTCCTTTCTCCTCTCTCCGTTTTCATATTTGTCTGTGTCACCGCCTGCTCACTCTCCGTCACCCCCGCGCGTTTCCATTTTTTTTTGGAGGGGGGGGAATTCGCTCCCCTGAGCGCTGGCACCGAGAGCGGGGCCGTGAATCAGAGCTGACATAATATACAACAGTGGTTCAACACATTCACAAGCTGTGAACAGTGACAGTAAATTTCCTTTCGCTTCTGCGGCGTCAGAAACCGCCGAACTGCAGCGTTTTTTATTTTTTTTGTGTGTGTGTGTGTGTGTGTGTGTCTTCAGTTTTGAAACGCGATACAGGTCATTACTGTTTTTTGGATGCTCTGTGGAGGCCCGGGCCTCTTGTAAACACTCCGAAACATATTGTTAAAACTTAGATGTCAGTGAGAAAAGAAGAGCTCTTGTTTGTCTGCCTTCTCTCGGAAAAATCCTTTTGCCTCCAAGAAACTTCGGTATGTTTTGCTTGCCGTCTCCATCTCACCACAGCTTGTGTTAGAAGAGAAACCCCCCCCCGGTGCTTTCTACATGCTTCTCAACCCTCTCTTATGTCCTCAGAATCCCTTTTTTCCCTCCCCTGCGCAAAAAAAAACCACCCTGTCCTTTTTGTTTTTTGCCCGGTTAAACGTTCTCGCTGTTCAAACAGGTGTCTAGTTTCAGCCACTTCACATGAATGCACCTCAGCCCTTTAGAGTCGGGTCTCTCTCCTCCTGTCTCTGTGTGCCTCCGGGTCAGGAAAACAAAGCCTCCTGTCATCCTCGCTGTTGCAGGGGCATTGCGTAATACCTTATATGGACGTGGGATGAAGGGATCAAAGGATGTAACCCCTAAAGAAACAAGCGCTGACATCGCTCCGTCGTGACAGACCGTCTTCAGCCTCCACCTCCCACTGAAATCCATCAGTCTTCACCCAAAAAAACTTCAAATACCAGCTTTTAAAGGCCGTTTTTTTTTCTTCGATCCTGCTAAAGATTTGTGAGACTTCAGAGTCAGTCAGAGAGACACAAAACAGAACGAGGAGGAAATGATTCATTATTTTGTGTCTGAACATATACACGAGGAGGTCTGCACGTCTTTTCATAAAGAGTGATGCGGTGCTACGACAGAATGGCAAGAAACTGGAGAAAAATGGGAAAAAAAAGGGGAGTTTAAAAAAAAATGGGAGAGAAGAGAAGAAAAAAAAAAGGAGTGGGAGGTGCAGAGAGGGCAGAGGAGAGGGGAGGAGAACAGGAGAGGTATGCTCTGCTGGAGGACTGGGAGAGGAAAACCACAGGAAGGACCGAGGGAGGGAGGGAAGCAGAGAGGGAGAGAGTGAGAGGAGGAGAAAAATGGGGAGGGAGAGGCCGGATCAGGGCGCCGTGGAGGCAAAGGTTTCCTGTGAGAGGGGGGAACGACTCTGGTGTGTGTGTGTGTGTGTGTTACACCCAGGGGGGGCATCCACTCTGCTTGTGTGTCTGTACAGTTTCACATATGATTGTGTTAATTTAGTGTTTCAGTATGTTTCTATTGGAATCCATCGTTTGTAAGTGAAATGTGCTGTATGTGTACGCTGTGTGCTCGTAACTGTGTATGTATTCGAAGGCCTACATGTGAGGGGAGCGTGCCTATGTTCCCACATTTCTAAGACTTGTTTTTTCCAAAATTAGGCCCTATGTTCCCAAATTTCCATAGGGTTAGGGTTTGGGCTAGCCTAACCCTAACCCTAACATTTAAGGGAAATGTAGGAACACAAGACCTCATTTTGGAAATGTCCTAGAAATGTGGGAACATATGGATTAATTTTAAGATTAATTGACAAATCTGCACTTTACTCTGCAAGTGTTTAGTTTCTCCTCATGTCATTTGCTTCATGTGATAGTTCGGGTCTTCTGACGTGATGTTGGCCGTGTGGAGAAGCAGCACGTAGCACCGACAGGAAGCAGAGCATTATCCTGCTGTACCCAGCCAGCAGCGAGACGGATTTTTAGCCGCTTAAAATAAGTCCCACCTTAAAAAATACATGTATCTGTTAAAGGTAAACTATGTTTTGGTACTTTACACAGGAAGGCAGACATTGTACAGTTGAGGAAATGTACTGCCAATGAAAAAGGCTGTTGGCGAACTCTTAAATGAATTTATATTTTTGAGGTGGTTAAAATAAGTCTCACTGCTGGTTTCGGCGTACAGCAGTCCAATGCTCTTCTTCCTGCCGGTGCTACTTGCTGCTTCTCCACAGCTGACAGTCATCTACACACTGACTGGGGTTAAATACCTCACACAACCCCACATCAAAAGACCCGAACTATCCCTTTAAGTATGAATCAATGTTTGTATGGACGGTTTATTAGTGAGCAAGTCCACTTATAAGCGGTCCTGTGACGACATTTTGGTCGATCCTCAGTACTTCACAGGACTGCGCGAAGGTTAAAGGAACAGTTCGGTCCCAAAATTCAAATTCAGTCATCATCTTTCTCACCCGCAAGCTGATGGAAAGTAGGAAGTGGAAGTTTTGCAGAGATTTCTGGAGCTTCACAGCGAGAAACAGGGCTGCAGCAGTCTCCTAAACAGCTGGAGCAGATGGGGTTGTGATCTAAAATGCAAAATGCTGACGGAAACAGAGTAACACAACATTCTTGAAAGTTCAGCTTCACTTTAAAGCACTTGTGTTGATAGCCCAGGTGTAGTAGAAGTGCAGTGTAAACTGTATAGCCCTGCGTCAACAATCTGTGTTTGAAGAGCCTCAATATGTGGAAAATAGCAATGTTAAAGAAAGTGAGAAAAGCTTCCTGGATCCATGCCTTTATTTGGATCCACACCAACAGTTAACGGGGTCTATTCTGGGCCGAGAACAAACCTCCATCCAAGTTTCGCCCTAATCCTTTCAGCGATTTTTTTATGTAATCCTGCCGACAAACCAACCAACCAACCGACCGGCCCGAGCATCAAATCGACACGGGCGAAAACATAACCTCCTCTGAGAAGGTCAAGTCTACAGAAGCCCGGAGCTCCCCAACTGGGCTCGTGAACCCACTTCAGTCAGGGTGCATGCTAGCACTTTTAGCTTAGCAACTTTTAGCATTTCTAAAAAACAAGCCCCCGGCTACTTCAGTTGTTTAGGAAAATGCTGCGATGTTGTTTGGCTGTGAGACTCCAGAAATGTTTGGTGGAGCTCAAAGCTTTCTATCAACACGAGGGTGAGTAAGATAATGACTAGCTTCATCAGTGGTGGGCGAACTGTTCCTTTAAGACTTTGTGTTAAGACTGAGTTTAGATTTAGGGTCGGGGTGCGATGGTTGAGATCAGGGTTAGGGGTTGGAGAGCGGTTCACGTCAACGAGGGCGCTCGCAAGTACAGAGAAGACGGATGTGTGTGTGTGTGTAAGGGCGACTCCTTACATGTGTTTAGAATATACATCATAGTACGTGTGCGTGCAAGTGTGGACAAGTACATATGTTTGTGTGCACGTGTAGTCAAAGTATGTGTTTTGCGAGGCGGTAGGGGATCCATAAGAGGGTCCGGGCATGTTGCCCAAACGCAGGTCATTGAGGGAAAAGAGGAGGAGGAGGAGCTGCTGGAGGTGGGAGGTGGGTGGAGGGTGGAGGGTGGAGGGGCTCACGTGTGGTTGTTGAGTTTTGCGCATGCCTGCTGGTGTGACTTCAGTCTGCATGCGTGCCTGGATACATATGGTCCTGTATGTGCGTGCCGTCACAATGCCTCCAAATAACAGCGAGTGTGTGTGTGTGTGTGTGTGTGTGAGGGAGAAGTCAGCGAGGTTGCTGAGGAATGTGAAACCAGTGTGGTGAGGTAGCTGGCAGGCCGGCAGAAGGACCTAAACACTGACTTCATTGTGGTTTAGCTTCTGCCTTATATTATGCCGGGGGGGGCGATCCTGCCGGTGATTGTTGAAGAATCTGTGGTGACAGCAAGTTTAGGAGTTAAAGAGGTGTACGTGTAGCTGGAGGGTTGCCAGTTTGAGTCCCAGACTGTTTGGAAATCCAGCCAGTGAAAGTAAATTAAGAATGCTCTCCCTGCCAGCTATCATTAAAGAGCAATACGGCCGGGGACCCGGTGGAGGTTCTGCAGTTGTGTCACATCGCAGCCCAGCGTCTGGCGCCGTTTAGGAGGTCCGCAGGAGGTAAATACCACAACAAGTGGCTGGAAAAACAGGTATCTGAAAACATTTATTTAGCCGTGAGTGTAAAGCACCTAACCTAAGTTAAAAGAGCAGTTGGGCACTTTGGGAAATTTGTTTTCTCTGGTGTCCGTGTGGGAGGTACGGAGCTAGAGTCAGGAGGCGATTAGCTTAGCTTAGCTTAGTTTAAAGACTGGAAACAGATGGAAAGAGCTTGTCCAACGTTAACGCCACTAAAGCTTACAAATGAACATGATATACCTGGTTAAACACGAACAGAGATGTAAAGCGACAAGTTGTGATTAACGGGGAGATACAACAATCTCTCAGTGAACAACAGCCGGGCGCAGTGACGTCCTGGAGTCTTGGCTGCTTCTCCTCCAAATGAAGGTTTTGACAGTTCTGGATTTAAGGAAATCAGTAGATGTAAGTCCTCAAACTGTTCCTACAGTAAACAACAGGAAGGTTGATCCGTCAGCACTTTCTATATAACGACCCAAATAACTCAATCTACAAGTTAAAGGCGAGGGAAATATTTTTATCTTCGGCCTCAGTGACTCCAGCTGAATGAGTCATCAGCCTGATAACTGGAAATGTATTTGATTTATTCAACAAGACCGCCGTCCAACAAACACGTTCCGCGAGGGTTCAGAGAGGCTACGAGTTCGAACACAACAAATCTTATAAGAGCTGCGGAATATAAAATCATCCGTCTTCGCCACCCTCAGGTTTCCACAGACTGCAGGTTGTGGAAAAATGTGAGATTATCGGCGTCGCCTGAAAAAATGATTAGCTTTTACTCGGTACAACGTCTCCTGGACTTCATGTATTTGGATCCCTCACCCTTAATAATTCAGGTCTCACGGGGAGTTAACCTAAACAAGCAATCTCACTCTGTAGGATAATATAGCATAAATCTTGTTGTCTGGGAGGAAGTGCTCAGCCAACAAAAGTAATAATAATGCTTTATAATATCTATATTCTGTCACTTTCGAGCCCAGTTTGTGGCCAAGGAGGAAGCAAAGCCAGAATTTAGTTATTAGATAATTAAAACCACCATCAGTTTTGTCTCCTTCCAATCCTGTTTTCTATAGAACATCATCTATCTTTTGACATCTCTGTACTTTGAGTGTCATGTATCTCATCAGTCAAGCGTCCTGGTGAGATTATGATGTGATAAGAACAATAAGATAAAATGGTTGATAAAAGCTAACATCCGTCACGCCAGTGTGTCAGTCAGGCCTCATTCTCGACTCACATTTACCGAAAGGTGAGGAGTGATGTCACCCTGAGCTGATTTTGGACTTGAAGTTATTCTAAAACGCACCGCCGAGGTCGAGCCCGGCCGGCAGCTCTCAGGTGTGAATGTTGTGTAACCATCTAAAATACAGAGCGCAGCCTGTGTCAGCTTTTCACAGCAGCTGTCGAGCATTTGTTCGCACGTTCGGTCCACTTCACTGCAGATTTTTCTTTTCCCCCTCTGGTTTCCTCCTGTGAGTTTTTTTTTTTCTTCTCCTTTTGAAGGCAGATATCTAAGTCTTGAGTCATTCGCACTAACAAGAACTCCTGAGTTGAGTCACGGACCAGGGCAGCTTTTTGTCTCATGCCTCATCCAGAGTATCATTCCACTACGGGTGGAAAACTACTGCAAAATCTGGTTAAGCCCCTCGGTGAAGGCCGACCACAGAAATGTGGAGGATCGCAGTAACAAACCCACATCATAATGCATCTCAGAGGTTTTTTTTTTCTCCCTCAAGAACTGAGCAACAGCTAAAACTCACAACACAGGGCCGAGCTGTACTGTTCTCAGATTGACTCAGAACAACCGGACGAGGACAGGACAGCAGCTGAATCCAGGCTTTTAATGTGAAAGCTTGATTTCTGTCTAGATTTAACAGACTGATTAAGTTGCGCTTGAGAAGGTGGACCCTCCTCATCGTTACTGATTCATCATTTGATCATCTGATGCATCACGGTTGGTCTTTTTACGGTGGTTGTTTAGATACGGACAGCGCACAATCAAATACACACGAGCAGGACAGTAAAACTACGCGTCTGTCTCGGACTGAAACAGAGTTTTTGCACAGATCGAGTTGAGTTTGGCTGAGTTTGATAACCGGGTGGACTTTGTTTCTTCCTCCCTTTCCTCAGGAACATTTTTAGTTCCTGCCGAGCTCTGTTGACGTTGAAGCAAAGCTACCAAGTTTTTAAGCTCACCATCGGTTGAGCATCCGCTTTTTACACATACCAACTACATTTATGCTTCAAGAAGTAGTGAAACCATTTGTTCAGACTGTAACAAACAACACAGATCTTATTTTAAAGCTGCTCGTAATCATATTATTTTTATATCACAATAAAGTAAATGTCCGTTCCACAGAGATTTATCACTCGACACTGCAGTTCCCAACGCGAGGTTAGCTCATAACTCATTGTGTCTCGATGGTGCACAACTTTACTGTTGTGATTCGCTCTCACTGCTGCAGCAGCAGGTGTTTTCTGATGAAGCGCCACCAGCACTAAATGTCAACATTCAGCAGCTATAGGACCAGATTTTTTCTCACAACAAACCCTAAATGAATCGCTGGTGTCAGTCTGTGTCTGGTTGGACGTTGAAACAGCGGTTTGCTGACAAATTCATCATATCAACTTTATGCGGCGACGACATGTAAGTGGTGCGTTTACAGCTCGTCGCAGAGCCAAGTGGCCCCAAAAATAATCAGAAAGATAATTCGAGCTGGTTTAAGCATGAATCCAAAAACGCAATGTGGTGACAGAACTGCTCAAAATGAAGAAAAAAAGAAATCACTGATTAAAGTAATTTTTGTTGACAGCTGTTTGTGTGGCGTCTCTCTCCTCAGGTGGGCAGAAACAACCAGCAGCCATGCTGTCAGTGGACGAGCCGCTGGACCTGAAGCTTCCCTCCGGACGGACGGACGGTCCTGTGAGATTAGGAAAGAGGGCCTGTCCTTCGTCTATCTGCGCCCCTCTCGGCGCCACGCGACCACGCCTGCTGTGCTCGACCTTTCCCTCGCCACCCTCCTCCCCAGGTAACCAGGAGCGCCGCAGCACAACGTACAAGCTCTCTCCTCCAACACACTCATGACATGCCTCCGCTGCTGCCGTTTCGCTGTGATTAAGACTAGCACCGTGATAATGCAATAGTCTAATAAGTGGATTTTATGTTCTCACTTTCCCAGTAACTCAATATTGCAAATCCAATGAACGGTAGCTCTCCCCTGTCCTCCAATAGACGGGCATTGTCTCCAGATTTGCCAGCGCGGCTCGTCACGAGAAGAGCGTGACGCTGACATTAAGCTGTCCAGAAGAAGACCACAACATGGCCTCTGTGGCGGTCTGAATGGACTCTATAACCTCGTACTTTACAGCCCAGGGGCTCAGTTATGTGCAGAATATCTAATGCGTGTTAAGTAAAGCCCGTCTGCCACCTGTGATCCTCATTTGTTCAGTGAAGCTAAATGTGCTAATGATCCTAAATGGAGGCACAAGGAGCACCATGGGTAGGAAAGATTCACAGCTGAACGACGGGCTTCACTAGAAAACTGTGCACGCAAGCAAACTTAATCAATATGTTTATAATATTGAATCGAATGGCTGCTGTGTGTCGTATCTGAAGGGCTTCCTCCAGGATTTTCAGCCTCTGGATCGTTTTGTCTTTTGAGAAAATCCACAGACGCGGTTGGCAACTATTCAAACACCTTCTAGCCGGAGACCCGGGTTTTTTTTTTTTTTTTATAAGACTTTATTAGGCTGGATAAGAATAGAACATTTTTATGGAGCGTCTCGAATAAATTTGAAAAAAGAAAAAAGAAACATTTTTACACACTCGCCTAGAGACACAGTTCACACTTTTAGCTCAGCAGCTGCAGTGAAGATTTCAACATTAAAAGGGGTGTAAATAAAAACTTCACATCTAAGAAAAGCTTTTAAGGGCCTAGTATTTATAGAATACGGTCATGAGGAAGAAGGAAAAGGATGTGAAGAAGAAGAAGAAGAAGAAGAAGAAATTCCCCTGGTTCAACTTAAGGAGGTGGTTGTAACAGCAAAGCCTCAGTGTTACACCCATTGAGCAGTATAAATAGTGGTCTAAAAAGTAAAGTGCAAGGTTTTTCTAATTGCATTGACTGGTTTCATAAAGTCTGATTGTACAGTATATAAGCTTATGAGAAAGTGAGCCTACTTCCCCCTTGATTTATTACCTTAGCCACGAGTTTCCTGATGAGTTTATGGTCTCGTTCTAGTTTTTATGTCCCTGTTTTACCTCGTTTTTCCGAGATCTGAAAGTTTATCCAAACTGTAATGAGCTCTCAGAGATCTTCTCCAGTTCAGGGAACAAAAGTACACACAAAAGGCTTGTTATAAATCCAAATGTGAACTAACAGCAACTTTCGCTTCAGTCTGACAAATGTAACATCATCCTTCTTTAATCTTTAATCTCCAACCCAGATTCCCGGTCTCCCTCTCATGAGCGACCCAGGTCCTGCTTCAGCCCTCCAGCCATGGACCTCAGCCTGTCACCTTCGTCCCGCCACGCCTCCTCCCTCTCCCCGTCTCCCTCCTCACCCTCCTCCCTCTCCCCCTCCTCTCCCATGGAGTCCCCTCACAGCAGCAGGAGCCCTCAGCCACATCTCTTCTCGCGGGTGAGTCCAGGTGGTTCGCACAGTCGTATATCGAGGGAGACGTCACATCCGACGGTCAGCACCACAGTTCCGCGTTTCATCGTTAAAGTGGGCTTTTAGATTTGATTTCACATATTGAATTTGGTGCACAGTGTGGCCTCGTGGAGGATGTGGAGCACTCAGAGAGCCTCACATTCTCCATATCTGATTTGGAGATGTGATTAGAAAGAAACCTTATCCGTTCCACTTCTGTGATTTGCAAGCGCTGTTACACACTGATAGCAAACGCCGGCGAGGTCAAGCCTCATAAATGATCGTCGCTCACAAATAAAGAGTCCTGCGGGGCTCTGGCATCGCTCACATAAGTCGAGTGTTTGTTTTGATTAGTGAAACAATTCGTGGGAGAGGAAGTGATCTCATGTGGCAAATTACAGCCTGCATGATGCAAATTTGGTGAAACAGGACCCACGTTTTATGATTTCAGTCCAGTCGGGTTCCACTGAAAAGCACTGAAACGTCAGATATGGATGTGTCGCAAAATGAGCGCCGTGCAGAGAAAAGACAAAAAAGAAAAGAAAAGACAAGACAAATAATTCTCACAACACATAATCAAGCCCTGTACAAGGAAAAGATGATGATGATGATTTAACAGCTTTTCATTAAACAAAAGTGCCAGAATAACAGATAAAAAATATTTTTTTAAATAAAAAATAATAAGTAAAAGCATGTCTATGTCTAAAAAAAAATGCAAAATGGGAAAGTAAATAAACTGTTGCATAAATACAGTCAAATTAAATCAGAATTATCCATTTATATATATTATATATATATTATTATTTTACAATTTAATTGATGCCCAGATTTATTTTTCACCGTTATTTTTGATGGAACCTTTTATTTATTTATTTATTTATTTGTTTGTTTGTTTATTTTTCTTATTTTGGCAGTTTGAATCCTCCATATATGATGGATGAAGTGTCGCTGCAAGTTAAAGGAATAGTTTGACATTTTCAACAAATATGCTTATCTGCCACAAGATCTGCACCACTCGCATTCATGTGCTGTCAATATGATGCTACAGCCAGCAGCCCGTTAGCGTAGCTTAGCATAAAGACTGGAAACAGGGAGGAAATCTTTTTTAAAAAAAATAACGTTATAAATGCTAATCAACTTGGAATATGCCATCGTTCTGTAGCTTCATGATGAGCGATACTTTTCACTTCGTCAAACTGTTTACACATCGTCATTTTATAAGATTACAGGTGCTTTAAATTTGATCGGAATGAAACCTTTCTGTCACGTAGAGGTAATCTTGAAGGCAGACCGCTCTGTGCGTCTTCATGTCAGCAGTTCATCTCGTCTATAACCACAGTTCTTCTCTCCAGCCGGCCACTTGATTGTGTCTGAATGCGCTCCGCTCTCCTTCAACAGGACTGAATTGAATTGGGATCCAGGGAGTCAATCTAATTTGTCGGTGCAGTGTCTGCACACAGCACACAGCCGTCCAGTGACTCTGTCTAAATCAAATTCTAGCCATTGCTAGAGTGGTAAAACATGAAACACACGGCCTCTTTGTTAGAGCATCAAATCCCCTCTTTTGGCCCAGATCCATCTTTCAGCTCAGAAAGTACCAATTTTAAACTGTCAAACACATTAAAGTGGGCCGTGGGAAGCTCATTATTTCCCCCAGACATGCCTCAAAGATGTCTTTGAAAGTGTCGGCAGCAGCTTTTTTTATACATTATAACTCACTTAGCTGAGCAGTGTGAGTTTCCCCTCCGATTGTAAACATGCAGAAGCGCAAACAATCTGTAAAAAAACACCTTGAATTTATCCTCCGGTTTTTGTTTTTAGATATAAAGCATTGGCATTTAGCCAAGCAGTGCAACTAAACAACAAATCTGACAATATTAAAAGGATCATAAAGCTCTAACAAGCGTGATCATCCCCTAAATAAGGCAAACTAGTGATATATTGATATTTCCGTCTTCTATTAGATCATTTTTCTTTTCAGTAAGGTCAAAGGTGAGGCACCACAGGGTCCAACACTAGGCCCACTCCTTCTGGAGGCTTGCAGTTATGTGTTTAAAAAATACCCGACGTCTCCGCCTCTGACTCACGAGTTTGAGGTCGTCCTCCTCGGTTGACGTGCCTCTCTTCGTCTTCAACCTTTCCGCAGGAGCCAGCTCGTCATCGAGGTGTGGAAGGCAGAGCTTCACCACAGGGCTTTCCGTTCTACCTGCCGATCGGAAGTCCGCCGAGGGCGTACAGCTTCCCCTCGTCCATGTTCATCAGTCAGAACCGAGAGAAGCAGGTTTCACCGGAGCCCTCATTGGATGGTCAGCTGGCCTGCCGTTGGATGAAGGTAAATGCACACAGAGGGGCTCATGTCAGCGGTCTTCACAGATTCCAGGTGCAGTTCAGCGAATGATGCAAAATGCTGCAGGCTCCATCGCATTCACCTCACAGTCATCTCACACAACATACAAGAAACAGTCTGAGATGAACATGCAGCCCTCATCAGTCATAAACAAGTCAAGATGCACTGAATTTATACTGCAGGACAAATATTGCAAAAAGGATCATTCTGAGATTTTAAAGACTTAACTATGAATTATTACAAGGTGCTTCACAACATGAAAACTCAAGCAGCACATGATTACATAAAAGTTATTGTAACATTGATCAAGAGCTTCAGTTAAAGATAATATGTTAAAGTTTTTATGTTTCCGTGCATTCATTCAGGACAAGACACTTGTGTTTCAAATTAAAGTCAATGATGTTACTTCAAGTCATTAAGTACAAAACAAAGGAAACACTCGATGTGAAGCCACAGAAAACAACCTAAAGAATACAACATGCATGCAGTCAGTCAGCTGAGCTCAGTCCTGCATCACTTCTCTGTCCTGCAGTGCCACCTGCTGTTCGACTCGCTGCAGGACTTGGTGGATCACATCAACGACTTCCACGTGAAGCCCGACAAGGACTCCGGGTACTGCTGCCAGTGGGAGGGCTGCGCTCGCAACGGGAGAGGCTTCAACGCCAGGTGTGTTCACGCTGTTTGGACCGAACCAAGTCACTGTAAACATGCAAACTGACCCGTCTTAATACAAACATGTGGTTTGGACTAGTGTGACTAATCTGTGCACATGAATCTTAAACCTAAGATGACTGAACACAAGCAAATTAACAATATTGAGTTAAAATCCCTAATTTTTAAGTGTTATTTTTTGCATTTTTATTAAGCTTTGGTTTGCAGTATTGTTAAAAAATGTCCAGTAAAACATTTATAGATCAGAATAACAAAAGCAGCTCATGATAATAATCACTTAGTTATTGTTGATTTGTTGCTCGATTAACTGATTTATGTTTTAATTTTTTTAAAAAGTGTCATAAACAGGAGGATGTCGACCATAAGCACCCAAAATGATGTCTGGAAAATTACTCATGTTAATAATAATATCACTAATAATACCAGTAAAATAATACAATACAATATAATATATGATATATATATAATATTATGTAAAAGTGTTATTTACATTTACACTAAAAACAAATAAATTACATGTACACATTTAAATATCAACACAATGTGAGATAACTTAACTCATACAAACACGTGAAGATAAACACAATTACCTCAATAAATTAAATATATATATATATTTAAAAGGGCTTAGATAATTATTAATAGAGAAGATGCAGATTTTTGCACAAAGAACTTTTTGTTCTGGAGTTGACGTCAGCTGAAGCTCAACAGCTCTTCAGTCGAGCACCCAGACAGCAAACAGGAGCAGGATCCTGGTTCCTGGTTCCTGACAACTGATACAGCAGGTCCATTAGAGTTTCAGGCAAATAACACACAAAGTAAATACAGCCTCATATTTGAGAGGCTGAAACCAGTTTATTTTATAACTGTATACACAATACACAGTGTTCTGAATACTGCAATTGTCATTCATTAATATTTTGTCAATTAACTTGCAACGATTAGTTTACATCTACTTTGCACTGTATGTTAAGTAATATTAATGTTTATATATTCTGTATCTGCTTTTTCTCAATGTTTGTTTCAAGTATCTATCAAGTAAACATCTTCATCCATAGTCATCCTCAAGTAATCTGCTCATCTTCCTTTAAAACTTTTGGGCCTTCGCTCACATTTAGAGTAAAGCTTATACCCACCAACCGTTCAGTCATGTTTAAAGGTGCACTGTGTAAAATATGGTAAAGATTTTTTTTCATTTAAAGATCCAATTTGGAAGAAGGCTTCCGTACTTCTGCGTCTGTCAAGTCAAGGACATTTGCCAAACGCAGAACAGGAAGTACTGTAGTGTCAGCAAAGAGGAACATCAGCTGAAAACAAAGATGAACGATACTGCAGAGCGTACAAACATGAAAGAGTTGAAACCGCACTTTACACAATCAGCATTTGTGTTGTATTATGTTTGGTGCGGCTCAGATATCATCCGCCACATCCTCAGAAAAAAAAGACCTGGTCATCTTAAAAGCAAAGTATTGTGTGTTTGCGTGCGTACGTTCTGTAAACACATTTTTCTTTTCCACGTTTCATGTTTCACAGGTATAAAATGCTGATCCACATCCGCACACACACCAATGAGAAGCCGCACCATTGTCCCACCTGTAACAAGAGCTTCTCGCGTCTGGAGAACCTGAAGATACACACCCGCTCACACACAGGTGAGTCCCAGGAAGAAGGGTGCGGCCCGACGGCCGATCGCGTGTTAAAGAGAGTTCAACCACTACAGCTCGCAACTCTGTTCTCAGGGGCGAGGGGGACATTCGAAAAATGAGAGGTAGGGTCAGAATTGGAAATGGGATTGAGTCAAAATCTACCTTTAAGTTAAAGAAGCAGAAACATCCTGACTTTTAGTCCCTGGAAGAGAGATGGTGTGTCTTCACTTCGTCCCCCGTGTACAGAAATGTTACGGAAACAGAGTCAGGAGAGTCAATCAGACATCACACAACCTTGTTATGGCATCAACTAACTAATTAAAACCAACACTTCAACATACATCAGACTAGAGACGCTACGACAATCAGAGGAGAAATCTGGGCGGAGAGATACTTGGTCGATCCTGAAGGTCGGCCCAGATCATCTGTTACCTTGAGGGATTAACAGGTCCAGTCTTAAACCACCAGAACTGATCCAGACCCATCAGCTGTAATTTTCTATTACGTCAGTTCTTTCACAACGATCATTGAGAGAGATATCAGCGAGTGGCTGACATCTGCGTGTGATACGGCCCGATTTCACAGTCGGTTAGGACACTAAAAGTCCTGCCGTGTGAGCCCAGTTCTACTTGGGGCCTACACTGCATCCCGCCACCAGGGAGCGATCGACACTTTATACCGTCAGCGGATTAAACCATATTTCTCTGGTGAACGCCTCCACACATTCGCTTTACAATGCAGAGTTTCAGTCTTCTAGTTGTTCTCCCTCACTACCTGTGAGCTGATCTGTAAAGTCGGTGGACCCTCAGACATTTCGCCCAGTGTCATCATCAGGTCGGAAATGTTTTCTTGACCAGTTCCTCAACGTTGTGCCTGCTATAAGAGCTTGGTGCGACTGCGACACAACACTGTAAATGGTCTATTAAATAGCATATTAAATAAATTCACAACAAAGTAAAAGATTGCATCAACCAATTGACTTCAACTTAAACTCTTTCAATATTCTGTCAGACCCCCGACATGATGTTACAAAAGAGAGTTATTGAGTTATAAAACAAGAGTTGCAGATTTGAAGTCTTATATATATATATATAAAAGTTCAAATATATATATATATATATATATTAGGGCTGTCAAAGTTAACGCGTTAATAATGTGTTAACGCAACGTCCTCTTAACGCCGTTAATTTTTTTAACGCGCGATTAACGCTCAGTATATTTAAAAAAAAAAAAAAAAAAACGCGCATTGTATGATTTACGGCCGTCGGCGACACCCGTAGTCTTGAGACAGAGGGTGGCAGAAGAAGAAGAAAGACAATCAGAAGAAGAAGAAGCAGGGTTGGCGGTTCGTTAAAAACACGCCGGACTGAAAAGCAGCACTCGCTGCAAACTCCTCATCTCTGCTGTCACTCACGGTGGCGGACATTTGTTTCGCCATCGCCCTGATCATTTTGCGGGACACTCTCTCGTGTTGTGGCCGTTTGCTGATAACTCATCCCCGCATGTTTATCTCAGGCTCCTCGCTAGCCTTCTTCCTCCCTCCAGCAGGCAGAGTAACGTCTAGCGGCTGCTTCTCCCGAGTTTTCCTCTGAATATATCACGACAGAAAGTTTGAATTTCAAGTCGTACTTTTTATTGTTTTGCTGCACCGGAGCCATGGCGATCATCAGTGTGATACTGACTGACAGAAAGCAGCACACTGCGTGAAAAAGGCGAAGAAGAAAAACGTGCAGTCTCAGTGGACACCACTTGCAAGCCAAACAGACGGCAGATGCAGAGAGCCCGTCGCCCCCCCTTGCCAAAAGCAGACAACCCTGGATTTATTTTCCTGCATGATTTGAAGTGTTGAATAAACGTTTTCATAATGAAAGCATATTTGACCTTTCTTATGTTGTTAAAAGTATTAAGAACATGAAAAAAATACAATAAGGTACATTTAGAACAGAAAAAAATGTGCCAAAAAAATTGCGATTAATATGCGATTAATCGCGAGTTAACTATGGACAAAATGCGATTAATCGCGATTAAAACAATTGATCGTTTGACAGCCCTAATATATATATATATATATATATATATATATATATATGTGTATATATATAAGACCATATGTAATACCATATAACTGACAAATTTATTCTACATTTGTTTGTTTCTGTGAGTGTCTGTCAGCAAATACAGCTGCAGTAACAAATAAATTAATCGACATCTGTTTTGATAATCAATCAATCAATCAATCAATCAATCAATCAATCAATCAATCAATCAATCAATCAATCGGGGGGTAGAGTCAAAATTCTCTGATTCCAGCTTCTTAAATGTGAATATTTTAGCAAACTGAATATATTTGGGTTGTGGACAAAGCAAGACATCTGCTGACGTCATCTTTTGGGAAAACACAGATTTTCTGACATTTTTACTGTTTCTATCTCTTCTCTCACTGTCAAATAAAGGCAAACGCCAAAAAATTACCTTAAAAAACACTTTTAAATCCCTTTTATCTGCGTTTCAATTAGGGCTGTCACATTAACAGACTGTCACCATGGTTATCGTGGACCAAACACATTCACAGTAACACTATCATCATGACGTCAGTAAAAGAAACAGCTCTAAAAAAAAAGCTGATTCTTCTTTATCTTTGTTTACTTATCTTCTGTAAATCTGTAAGCATGACTGTAAAAAAATAATAGATAAATAAATAAATAATGAAAAAGGTCAGTCAGATGAACTGATAAAATAAGAAAAATAAAAACATAGATCCACGACATCTGTGCAGGGTTACTCATGCTGTATTATCATATGTGTGTGATTATCAGGATATCAACATTTCATGTTTTAATAATGAAGATTATTGTCAGTGCCGTCATAGCGTGACAGCTCTTTTTTCAGTCCGTCACCAGACACAGCAGAGCTTTACACTGAAACAAAGAGGCGGTGAGTGGGGTCATTCTCACAAACAGCAGACGGGTGTCAGGAAATCATCGAGGAACAGGTTTTTAATAATGGGGCAATATTTACACAATAGGTAGCACTTGAGCGGGAGCGTTTTCGAAACCTGACCCTCAGGTTGACGTTGCACTTCTTGATATGTGAGTCTTCAAATATGGAAACCTTCCCACCGTTCAAATAGCGTATACAAATGCAAATGTTGCCTTTTCTTTTTGCATACAATACCTCGGTTTGAGATCCTTGTCCTCTTTCTTGGAATTCCTGTCTGTGTACACAAGGAACCGTCTGATAGGATTGTATATACAAAGGGCAGTGAAACTGCAGGTTGTTGAAAAAACATAGTTTAGCCTTCTACTGCGAGCTCACACATCGAGCTTTTACACATCTCATCCTGAGGAGAACCACTTTGCCTCTGACAGCAGTTGCGTCACGTCGTCTGTGTGCTGTGACAAACAAAGCACACAAAGCCTGAGTCAGGAGCAGCTTTATCTTCCTTTCACTCGATGGGAAATGTGACACCTTTGAGTACTTACGAAGCAGTGACGCAGGATACATTTTCAGGGAAACAATCATTGCCTCGTTTTAAAGGTTCACCTGGAATTTGACAGAAGTTAGATTAGAGACTGTTGTGATTGGAGGACATGACCTAACAATCCACGACTACTTAGCGGTGATTGCTACATGATCGTATGAATGCTACGACGCTGTGGTTGGTGACGAGTCAGCAAGTTTTATTTTGTCCTCATCAAAAAAAAAAAACCCCACCTTCGTCGCTGCAGTTTCCAGCTCAGACCCTTTGATCACAGTCAGGATTACTTACAGAATTACTTTCTCTTAAAGTGAAAGGCACCATATGAATAGTACTTGAGTAAAGATATCTAATCTTAAGTGTGCGTAAGTACATTTCAAAAGTATCAAAAGTACAAATAAAAGTTAATTATACATATATTTGTGTACACTATAGGTCTACTGATAAGCCACCTGGCTGGTTAGTGGCTCAGAATCAGTGTTTTTTAACCCGATATCGATTAAAAACAATATATATATAGATATATATATATCTATATATATATAGATATATATATATATTTGTAAATTATAAGTATGTTTTCACCAGTGTCTGTTTCCACATGATTTGGATAGAGGACGGGTTTCTGCCCAGAATAAACCTGATACACTTTTGTTGCAGATCCAGATAAAGGGACAGATCACTTTATTTACAAATTTTCCTCAGAGAATAATGTATAGATGGCTGGTATCTGAGTACAAAAGGCCCTGGCGGAGGTATGCGCTCTACTGACTGCCATTCTGGTTCAAAAGGTAAAATATTTGCCTTCCAAATAGTAGCTGAGTGGAGGCATGAAGCTGAGAGCAGGAAATGGGAATACTCATGTAAAATACAAACTTGTAGTAATAAGCATAGAGCTTGTACGTAGTTACATTCCATCGCTGGCCACAATGCCAATAAGATATAAATAATAAAATCAGATAGGAGGGCAGAATGTGGCAGAATGTGGGTGTTTTGTCCTAAACTGTGACTGATACTGTCTTTCTTTTGTTTCGACCTGCAGTGGAACGTGTCCCTGTCTGCTTTCTCTGGCTTTGTTTGTATTTATTTGACTGTAATCGAGCATTGTATTCATTCTCCTGTCCTTCTAACTCTTTGTTTCTTTGTTCTTATCTCTCCCCGTCTCCGCCTCCTCCAGGGGAAAAACCCTACATCTGCCCTTACGAAGGCTGCAGCAAGCGTTACTCCAACTCCAGCGACCGCTTCAAACACACGCGCACCCACTACGTTGACAAGCCTTACTACTGCAAGATGGCAGGCTGCCTGAAGCGCTACACGGACCCCAGCTCGCTACGCAAGCACATCAAGGCACACGGGCACTTTGTGGCCCAGGAGCAAGGCAATCCGAGCCGGCTGGGGACGGGTCTGGGCCTGCCCGGGCACCAGAGCACCGCCGAACTGCCACCTGTAGGCGGAACCCACATCATCATCCCCGGGGCTGCTGCGGCTCTACTCGGAGGCCTCGGGACCTCTTTGCCTCTCTCTGCTTTTTGCCATGCCAGAGCCCTGGGCCACCACGGGGCACCGCTCTTCTCCGTGGGTGGAGGCGGAGGCGGCAGGATGGGCCCGCTCGGCCTCGCAGACTCTCCTTTGTTGCACTTTGGACTTTCAGCTGCGTCGATGTTGGGCCTGGGAGCTCTGAGAGGGCTGGGACAGATGGTGGGCAAGGTGACGGAGGGCGAGGAGGAAGAGGATGACGGAGAGGAGGGGGAGGTGCTGAACCTGTCTGCAGGGGTGGGGTCCAGGCGAAGCGACGCTCTGTCCTGGGTGGTCGTTCCTCCGAGGGCCCTCCTCCTCAAACCAGCCGTCGTCAGCTAGAATGTGCACTCAGCATCGCATAGAACTAGGGAGTGTGTGTGTTTTTTCCATGTTTGCATGAATGTATGTCCGTGTGTGTGTTTGCTCACAGCCATAAATGCAGGATTATGATGAGTGTGTGTGTGTGTGTGTGTGTGTGTACATGTGAGGGATCAACGGTCGCCTGCAGAGCCATAAAACAAACACTTCAGTCATTCCAGAAGCACCTGAAGACAGACTGAAAGACTAAGACGTCTTTGTGTCGACTGAACAAAACCTAACCTACCCTTTTATGGGCGTTGGGTCGCTAAAACTGTTAAAGGGCCAATTCACACAAATTTCAAAGAAAACACGCTCATCCCAAGAGGTGTCTCGCCATGCAGATCAGTTTTTATCAGCTGACCTTTTTGACTCATCCTGAAAGCAGCACTAAAATGTCGCTTTTGGACTGTAGGTCCTGTCGCAGCGTTATGAGACTTACAAATCAAATTCCGGAGGTGGAGGAAGTTTATCAAGGTGGATATCTCGAAACCATGGACACAAACAACAAACAAACAGCCTCATACTTTAACAACTGAATAGGTGAATCACCAGCGACTCCCAAATGACATCACCAATCCCTAAATAACATGGCTAGACACTAAAACTACTTGGTTAGGTTTAGGGAAACATCGTGATTCGGATTACGAAACGTACCCAACCGACCACCCCTTCTTGTTCCCTACCTGCAGAGTTTATTGCTCTTTATACGACTTCACCTGACTTACTTCACTGCTGCCTTAATTATTACGACATCCACTAGCGGCCACAACCTAATGAGAAACATACATACGGCTCGTTTCAAGCTGTTGTTGACCTATGTGGTCGTTTTTTTCCGACGAGGACACAAAACCGCATCTATCTGCATGGCCTGATGGGATTTGAGTGAGCTGACCCTTTGATATCCCTCGATTCTCCTCCTGTTTATGGTCAAGAAAACGTTTCACGGCAGACAATCACCTGTGTTAGAGTTACTAAACCAGGTCATGAAAAGAGCAGGTACACTAACCACTTTGTAGTTTTTTATGTTCGACAACCCCCATCGACTGCTTCTACAGACCCACTCATGAATAGATACGGGGAAAGGCGGGAATATGGGGAGCAATAACAGATATAATCCATACACAACTAAACGTAACGTAACATTTAGGAATACGCAGTGTGGCAATTAAGATCCATCTTCAGTGTTTTTCCTCTCAGGCGAGGTTAAGAGTTTGAGCAGGTAAGGGGTTCAATTTTCATTTAGACACCAACTACCAAAAAAAAAAGACAGTTGGTGTTATTTTAAAACCACAGTTTACAAGATATTCATGTGTTTAAGATAATTCTACACAGTCGTCTGGTCAGAAAACGGGTTTTAGGTGATTTGGACTCACAGTCGTATTAGTTGCCACCGAGCAAAAAACCCCGTACCTGCCTCATTCTCGAGCCCACAGCACACTTAAAGGTCCCATATCATATTCTCAGGTTCACTGAGTAATTTTAAGGTGTCTGCTACAAAATGTTCGCTGAGGGCCGTGACTGTGTGTGGTTCACAACTTTAAGGAAGTTCCTGGCGACTCGTTTAAAAGGAGTTTCTGAATACAGGCTGTGTGCATTTCTTTGCAGATTGAGCGTTTTGACGTATGTATAAAAAAACATCTGGACCTGCTGGACAATATGGGACCCTTAACAAGCAGCCCCTTCAAGGAAAACTGAACCCCAGGAGGTTAAATGCCACACATCATCATCATCATGCTGTAGTAAAGTGATCTCAGTGTTGCTCTCAGCTGATCTGTAGCTTGTTAACACAGAGAGACCTCGACTTAGTCCGGGACATTAACGACACTACGATGTGTGACAAGAGATTACAATCCACACAGAGCTAACTTGGTTTGACCATGTGATTTCTTTCAAGTCGCAAGGAGACAGAAAAGAAACTCTTTTGACGCAACTGAATGTAGTTTTAACGTAACTCCCTTCGCTCGCATTTTATCTCAGCCTGTTTGCTCTTCCATTCAATGATTCCCCCCGACAATGATCTGGACAGGATCAGCGCTGCCTCTCGACGTGGCATTGGATTGATTAGTACAACGTACGTTCCGGAACAAGGTCGACAAAGGTGTGTATTAGGCAACGATGAGTACACATTGGCTTCAGGTGAATGTTAAAACATGAAAAGGTACATAAGAAGAAGCCAAACAAACAGTCGCAAGTATTTTGTAAAGGGTGAATGTTTGACAATGGCCACATGCGGCCAGTATCTGTGTTGATTTATCTTGTATTCTCGTTTGCACATCGATTTATCCTCGTCAGTATTTCAAAACGTGTCCAAGTGCCTTGTGTTTCCCGCTGAAATATATCACACAATATATGAACAAGTATTTACACAAATGTAAAGTGTATAAATGTAGCCGACTTTTCATTACATTTTAGGAAAACTGAAATTGAATAACTTGACAACAGATGTGATTTGTACATCGGGGCCACCGCAACACTTTCCAAGGACGTCACCGGTGTTGACGACTATGACAATGACTCAATGTGTCAATAAACACAAACAACTGAAAAAAAAACTAAAAAATGTCTTTCTCCTGTTGTGCTCCGGAGTCTGAAGGTCTTTTTTTAACGGTGTGCTTTCCTTCCATTCATAAAAAAGACGGTGAGCATGAAAAGCCTTTTGTAAGCGGGTTCAAATAAAATCCTCACATCCCAAATCAGCTTTAAGTTGATGTCGCCCGCCTCCTGGCTTCTCCATATGGTGCCATCACAAATTAGTGTTTATTCAGGAAAGGTTGTGGACTTTTAGGAGGATGAGATCACAGCCGGGATGTAGGAGATCGGAAGGTTTGTCGCCTACGTGTCGTGGTGGTGCAGAAAGACAGAGCTGTGGCTGATATTCAAAAGAAATCGTCTGGACATTAATTCCTCTCGTTCTATTCGTAAAAATGCTTCTGGTTATTACATCTGTTTGCATTGAACTTATTAACTGATGCAAGTACATGACAAACAATCCCTCTAACCTTAAATCAATAAACCCTTTCACAGAGCTTACAAAGCTAATGCGAGGCGCACCACAGGACCGGATATGTGAGTCACATAAAACCACCTCCGTTAAGTCCAGTCTTCATTTCTACATCGTAGTAAAGTTTTATGATTAACTGCTTACATGCGGTCATAATTAAGATCAAAATGAATCGTACTGTAACTTTTTAATTCATCGAAAATGGAAAAGTAAAATGAAATTATTCTGAAAGTATGAATGATTAAAAACAAAGATGGATTCCAGATGGGTTTATGACTCAGTAGAGACAAAGCAAATGTTGTTTTTCTTCCTCTGATGGAACGTCACAGGAGATAATCCCACACCAAGCTAACATTGGGAAGCGCCACATCTGTCCTGACTCTTGATGAGTATAATGTCACTGTCAGTAAGTGAGGAACACATTTTCTTCAAACACTTCAGTCTGTAATTCAAGTTTCTCTCCATGTTTTTTTTTCCATTTATCACTTCGACTTGTTGCTCTCTCACATGAAGCTTCAAGTCTGCTGATTCTAGAGTTGGATTTCTTACAGATTCAGGTAGTTTTTGTCAAAGAAACAACAAGACAAAGTGATGGTGATGACACAAGGCAGACCAAGATCCCCCACACTATCCCAACCCGCCCCCCTCCACCAGACTAACCCATCCCCATGTACCTCCACCCCAACCAACCTCCCTCGCAGAGACCTTCACTCTAAGACCATTACAGTTGTCATATGCCATATGCTAGGATTCAGACTGCTGCACTGAGTTTGTAGTTTTAAGGAATGATATGAAGGGTTCCCATGTTTTATTGAATAGTTTGAGCCTGTCTTTCAGCGCGTACCTTATCCTTATCCTTTCCAAATGAAGTGTGTTAGTTAAGTCCTCTAACCACATCTTAGCGGTAGGTACAGTTGTGCTCTTCCATAAGATGAGGATTAATCTCTTTGCAATTATGAAACAATAAGAGAGAAAACGCTGTTGTGCCACACTTAGTTTCCTAAAGATCTCCGATATTCCGAGTATGATGAGCAGAGGCTCAGGTTTAATTGAAGTATTCATGACCTCAGACATGATGTTACATATATCGATCCAAAACAGTTGGACCCTTGGACATAGAGCAAAACTATGAAGAAGTGTTGCTACGGAGGAGTGGCACTTATCGCACACAGGTGACACCTCTGGGTATATGTTGTGTAGTTTCTCCTTCGAGTAATGAAGTCTATGTATAATTTTAAATTGGACAAGGCAGTGTCTTGCGTTATCTGATCAATGATGTATGTTTTCAAGACTCTCTTTCCACAAACCATCTGGGATCGGTTCACCAAGTTCCTCTTCCCACTTATGTTTATAACTTTCAGTCGAGGGGGAGCTCATCAGTAAGAGGGTCTTGTAGATGTGGGATATCAATTTACTTTCGTTAGGAGACAGTTTCAGACAGTCATCTATTTTGGATTGTGATTCAGTCTCAAAGTCTCTTAGGTATTTCCGAACATAGTCTCTAACTTGTAGGTAACGAAAGAAGTTATTATTCCCCAGCTCATACTTCCTCTGTAACTGTGTGAATGAAGCAAAGATGCCTCCCATGTATAGGTCACCAATACACTGAACAGCCCTCTCATTCCATTTAAGAAAGGCTCCATCCAGGCTAGAGGGGGCAAATGTAGGGTTTCTAGCGATGGGTAATAGAGGAGAGATTGGTTTGAGATTAAAGGTGGCTTTGATTTGTTTCCAGGTACGGCTCATGCTATGTATGATGGGATTATTATTATACAGGGACTTATTAATCACAGCCGGAGCTAGTAGGACTGCGGCCATAGAATATGGGTGGCAGTCCTCCCGCTCCAGCATTAGCCAATCAGACATTGGTATTGACGTGTCTAGCCAAAAGGTAAACATCTTAATCACTGAGGTCCAGTAATACAGCAAAAAGTTCGGGAGTCCCAATCCCCCCTCCAGTTTTGGCCTACAGAGATGTTTTTTGCCTATTCTGTGAGCTTTGTGTCCCCACAGAAAAGGAACTGTAAAGGAATCTAGGTGTTTAAAAAAGGATTTTTTTTTAGAAAAATTGGAATGTTTTGAAATAGGTATAACAATTGTGGGAGAAAGATCATCTTTATAGCATTAATTCTCCCGATTAGAGAGATTGGGAGTGTGTCCCAGAATAGGTGACAGTTAGTGTTATGCTAGCGTTAGCCACAAGAGCTAACTAGTAAGCTCCAAAACATAGCCACCTCTTGGAATATCTTGATCCTCCGCATCAGCAGCGCTTACGTTCATTCAAGCGTCCTCCTGTCTCGTTTCAGTCGAGCCTGATGCCGAGAGGCATATTCCTCTGCTTTTTTGGCATCTATGAACGAGATCTGCGTGCCGTTGTGGGTTATCAGGAATCTGGCAGGATAGAGTAGGCCATACCTGACCCCGGGTCTGCCCCGTAGCAGCTCCCTGGTGCGGTTGAATAGTGCCCTCTTTTTAGCCACGGCAGGCGGGTAGTCCGGGAAGATTTGGATCCTTCTACCACCATGGGAGAGCTGTTTCGCCGCCGCAGCTTTGCGTAGGATGTCCTCAAGCGTGTGAAAGTAGTGTAGCCTCAGTACAAAGGGTCTAGGTGACTCATGAGGTTCGGGTCGCCTTCGGAGGGTCCGGTGCGCTCTATCAATGAGAGGTTTCTCATCCAGGGACAGCACATCTTGCAGCAACCCGGTAATAAAGTCTCTCGGTCTGGGTCCCTCGGGGATTCCGATGATCCGGAGGTTGTGTCTTCTCGAGCGTCCTTCTAGGTCTTCGCATTTCTCGGTTAGTTTTTCTACTTCAGAGTTCAGGCGGGTGACTTGACGTTGAAGTGCAGTAACGTCATCCGACTGGTGTGAGGTGGCCCTCTCTATCTCTCCAATAGTGTTAGCATGCGAGGTCGCGGTTTTCTCCAAGGCCTTAATGGAAGTTTGCAGTTCTTCTTTAGTTGTCGCCAGTTCGCCTCTCAGCACGGTATACACAGCCTGTATACGGGCATCGATAGTGGCGCATATGTCATCTTTCATCTGGGTAATTTCATTTCGTAACGCAGTAATAGCAGCTAGCACAGCAGGGTTTGGTGGGTCCGCCTCCTCACTCAGGTAGTCGGGCTCCACCGCTTCAGTTGAGTCCGAGGGTTGGTCAGGCCCTGATTCTTGTTGGTCGTTCTTTCTGGCTTTTCCCTTTTTTGACATCATTCTTTTCCTTTTAGGTTTAGTCTTCCACTTGCTTGAGCCTTCTTATAACACTCCAAAGTACATTCAGACGGATATATAGGTATTTAGTGTATTAATAAACGAAAAGTTACCGGAGCTATGTAAAACACATCTCACTCCTTCATTGCTCAACAGCGCCCCATTCAGGTGGTTTTTTAAATGTTCATTAGCTTGACTTCGGGTCGAAGGGCACAGCTGACGCTGGCTCAAATATCGGCCCTGACTCACCAGATAGGAAGCCACAGTCGCCTGCAATAAAAGGGCAGTTTGTAGTGTGGACTTTGTCATTATACAGTGGCTGGTCTGTCAGGTTTACTGTTTTGTTATCGTGTGTCTATTTGTTTATTGCTAGGTGAAAAGAGAGAGAGAGCTGATCACTTGAGGGATTTCTATGCTGATCTTTGGACCTGGTGGATATAAATGAAGGAGTGAAGATATGAAATGAAGTAACTTAGCTTAACTAACTGCAAAATTGTGTTTTACTGTGTTGACTTCTTAGTGAATAAAAAAGTTTTTTTTTTCCTAAATTCCCAAACGAAATGCGGACCGTCTCTTTAAAAAGTCTCCATGTGGTACCTATAAAAACTCCCATCACCAGATTTAACTCAATCAACTGGATGCATATTTGCTCCTTTGTCATTAGCCGACCTTTGTTCTCTTCACGTCAAGTTCAAGCTAATGAAACACTGACATACAAAATTTGCATGAAAGCGCTACTTTGCAAGATTAGCGGGTAAATCAGATAGTGATGCTTTGGGGCAGCGGCCGACCTGACCTACAGTATGGCGTCATATTTATGTCATATGTCGTGCGAGCGGTAAAACATACATACTCGCAAATTATCTTATATCACACGCGCAGAGTTAACTGCCGCGCGCACTTTTATAGTCCTCGCCCGCACAAACTCAACAACCGAGAGCATACAGGGAGATGCGAGCGAGTAAAAATACACAGCAAGAGCTAAAAGTGCATCGTGATGGGTATATTAAACTCTACAGCACGCGCACAGGGAGGTGCTTTGCGCGCGCTGGGTTGATGCAGCTCTCTCCCTCTCTCCCTCTGTGCGCTCTGCTCGCTCGAGTCACAGACTTTTGACAGTTTGGGGGCGGAACCAAGGGTCCAGCCTGGCCCTCTTATGATTGGTCACAACGGCAAACAGAAACACTGTTTTTTGCTGATGACAGCTTCCGCCACAGACAGGAAGTTGTGTGTTAGCGGCAAGTTGGAAGCAGAAGAAGACGACGAAGATAAATGAAAATTTTAATTAAAACAATTTAAAAAAAGAAGAAGAAGAAGAAGAAGAGGAAGAGGAGGAAGACACAAGACAGTAGCTACAATGGCGGTGACTCCTGAAGATTTGCATGTAAGTAATAACGTTATTAATGGCATTGTTTAAAAACCGAGCAATTTACTTAACATTGATCTCCGATAACATAACAACAGCAAGGGATTAAGGGATACTGTAATATCTGTAAAATAGACTGTTGCTATGAATAAGAGACCTTTTTTTTTTTAATCGTCACCTATTTAAAACGCCAGCATATTTATGTATAAAGTATTTTATAAGTAATCATAAAAAGAGTTATCGTAGTTCAGATATTTTTTTTTAATCCAATGTTTATGTAATGTAATTTATGTATGCTAAATGTTTACAGTAATCAAATCAATAAAAGTGTATTTTTTTACTCAAACAATCTGTCATTATCTAAAATTCATATGTCCACTAGTTTTAATTTTCTAAGAAACACATTTTGACTACATGTAGGCTAGTATTAATGTTTGTCTATCAAATCTAGAGGGTGTTTGTTCCTGCATGAAAAACGTATTACTAAATACAGCTTCAGAGCTTAAAAAAACAACACTTTTTAAAAAACATGTTTTAATCACGCTGTAGCGTTATAAATACAGTATAAGATTTACTGTTACATTAATAGAATCCAGGTACCCAGCGGATTCTCTTATTGAAACGTTTAACTGTAGATGATGGGTAAACATGCGTGATTAAAATGGTATAATGAAAAATACGCCATGATGATAATGATAACATTGGTGCATGACACCCGGGGGTCAAAGCCAGGGGGCGCTTTCAAAAAGGATATTGAACGGGAGACAGACGATCAGCCACCATGAATGGTCAAAGTCCTCAAGTAAGTTTATTGTTGAATGTTGCTACAACTCAAAACACATCTCTTATATCATAGTATTACCATACTATATTGTAGCAACATTATACAATAAACTTACTTGAGGACTTTGAGCAGCAAGGGTGCCCGGGCCAGGATACGAACCGGCGTCCAATGATGTAAAACTAAATGACAGACGGATTGCTTAACCACTGGACCATCATCACTATAACACCTTTAGTGCGGTATTTATACTATATAAAACATAGCCTGCTAACATTGGATTAAAAAAAAAATATCTGAACTACGATAACTCTTTTTATGATTACTTATAAAATACTTTATACATAAATATGCTGGCGTTTTAAATAGGTGACGATTAAAAAAAAAAAAGGTCTCTTATTCATAGCAACAGTCTATTTTACAGATATTACAGTATCCCTTAATCCCTTGCTGTTGTTATGTTATCGGAGATCAATGTTAAGTAAATTGCTCGGTTTTTAAACAATGCCATTAATAACGTTATTACTTACATGCAAATCTTCAGGAGTCACCGCCATTGTAGCTACTGTCTTGTGTCTTCCTCCTCTTCCTCTTCTTCTTCTTCTTCTTTTTTTTAAATTGTTTTAATTAAAATTTTCATTTATCTTCGTCGTCTTCTTCTGCTTCCAACTTGCCGCTAACACACAACTTCCTGTCTGTGGCGGAAGCTGTCATCAGCAAAAAACAGTGTTTCTGTTTGCCGTTGTGACCAATCATAAGAGGGCCAGGCTGGACCCTTGGTTCCGCCCCCAAACTGTCAAAAGTCTGTGACTCGAGCGAGCAGAGCGCACAGAGGGAGAGAGGGAGAGAGCTGCATCAACCCAGCGCGCGCAAAGCACCTCCCTGTGCGCGTGCTGTAGAGTTTAATATACCCATCACGATGCACTTTTAGCTCTTGCTGTGTATTTTTACTCGCTCGCATCTCCCTGTATGCTCTCGGTTGTTGAGTTTGTGCGGGCGAGGACTATAAAAGTGCGCGCGGCAGTTAACTCTGCGCGTGTGATATAAGATAATTTGCGAGTATGTATGTTTTACCGCTCGCACGACATATGACATAAATATGACGCCATACTACAGTACCAAGAGAGTATTATACAAGCTGGGAAAGGAGACTGGGATTGTCAACCAACGCAACTATTTGGTGCACAAAAATAAAGGTGTTAGCGCCCGCGGCTAACCGAGAACAACCGCGTTCAATGAACGATCGTTCATGAACTTGTTCATATTTTGGGCGAACGTGAACTGAACGTACTGTATTCTGCCTGATGAACGTTATTGTGAACGCGTTCATTCTGGCGTTTGTGAACGGCGCGTTCACTCAGTTTAGCTTCGTTCAACACAGTGCCAGATTCCCATCGAGCCTTCCAGGCAAAAACCGGCTAAAACGCACCGTGAACAGGCCTTAATATGTCGCGGACAAACACCCAATCCGGCTGTTGTGTATAAAAAGGACGCTGGACGAGAGGTTTGTGCAACTCGCTTTACTTTCGGTCAAAACGAAACTTAACTATTTCAGACAGGAACAGCTGCATACCAAACATGCAGTGAGGCATTACCAAACCAACACAGATTAATTCGTCCTGAACAGAACACTGGCAACACCCAAAACACCAGCCTGCACAGAGTCGCACCGCCGCATGCGTCATCAATGTGGAGACAAAAACAAATGAAGGCTTCACATCTGTTTTTTTTATTGTGATAAATCTAAAAAGTTCTGCAGTGATGTTGAATCTCATTTTTTTGATGCTGCTAACTGTCCGTTCTCTTTCCCTTAAACATGTTACTTGCTACTATGTAAACCCAGAAGATAATGCTCTTGAACACGTGATGAACTTTGTTATCCTATGCAAAATGTTTTATTCACAAACAAAAATTTGCAAAATCACGACCTAAATTTGCTCCATTTCTCCTGGAACTGAGCTCTTTGCTTAAATCTCTGATTTTGTTAAATAACAAAAAAAGTAATACCTTACTGAGTCATTATGAAACGTTTTCCCTGAAGCCACTGTATGAACTATCTATTTATTTATTATTTTGTTTTTCCCCTTCTTCTTTATTTATTTACTTATTTATGTATTTTTTTATTTTTATTTTTTTTTATTTGTACTCCATCCTGTACCACAAGCCTTGAAACGGCACATTGAACTAAAGAGCCTTTCAAGGTCTGTGCGAGTGAATAAAAAATCAAAAGACATGGCAACAGCGAGCCAGAACAGATCCTCTACCCCTCAGATCACATTAACAGTGTGCAGTAGCAGCTCCGCTGTCTTCATCTCCCAGCCGCAGCTGGACAACCTGGTTTTGTAGAATATTGTCAGAGCTGCAGTTTCAGTGTTAAAACTGATAAAATGACTGCTGTCTGTGGTTCTATATGGGCTGTGGCAATCATTTAGAAAAATAATAGCTCGCATCAACATATTGAAACAAAAAAAAAGAACTATGAACTAGTTCATTTATGGAACTGCGAACTTAGTTCAAATTTTTGAATTACGAACAATGAACTGAACTAATTCATTTTAAAATGTGTGAACTGAACTTTGAACTAGTTCATGTAGAAAGTGAACTTTCCCAACACTGTGTGCAGTAAAGCCAAAATCCCAGCAGAGAAACTTGAAACATTACACAATGAAGGTTTAAAGGTTTTCAGTTCTCAGTCCTGATTCTGCAACCTGGCGCCTCCCACAGTTTCTGAGTGCGACACCGCTGTCGTGAATGCAAATCAGACGTAACTTCGAACAAAACCCATCGCGTCACGACAACGTTGTGTGTCGAAAATCCGCGACCCGACCCTCTCAGTGAAGTCACATCAACATGACTTTCAAACTGTAATTTTAAGGTCATACAGTGACATAATGTTGCTTCGACGTCCAGAAACTGACAATATGGTCAGTATAGTTTTTGTCGAAACAAAGTGATTTTGAAATTTCCATTTGTCAGCGAATCAGGTCCGAACCCCTCGTCAGTCATTTGGTCAAATATGACCCTTCGCAGTAAGTGAATAAGTGGACCGGCCGCAGAGATTTTGCAAACGTCACAGTTTGACAGTCTGGATCGGTGGTTGTCAAGAACCCCCTCATTACAAGCCACTGTAATAAGCCGAGGCAGTTCAAGGACACCTGGAGACATTTCCAGCCATTTTACCGCCGACAGAACTGGTAATTTGTGTTTAAGAGACACCTCTAAAAAGTTTTTGTGCATTCAAAGGAGCGCTGTGGACATCTCCAGCAGTCTGTGTGGCAACCAAAAGCCGCCATATTTCCCAGGCGGTCGGACCATCTCCATCCACACCGTGGCGATCAAAACAGGCTTTTTTTAAAACCAAACCGTGTCTTCCTGACTCTCACCAAGTGGTTTTGTGCTGCAACTCAGAGGATAATTAAAAGAAGTCAACCTAAACAACAGAGTTGCGACATGAAGCAACAGTTTTAGCGTGGCTGTGTTGTTTTTTTTTGCAGAAATGCACTTGGCTGACATTCATTCTGGCGACCTGGTTGGAAATAATGAATCATCATTTTTGCTGGGAGCCCGCTGGAGACTCCTCGAGGACCACACTTTGAGAACCACTGGTCTAAATCGCAGCCCTCCAAGTCAGAAGACGGCACGCAGCCCGTTTCCTAAACAACTCGTCAGCCAAGTGTTTTCATAACGCTGATCCTGGAAGACGAAACGTGTGCATGAATCTGCAGCACAACAATCGGGGCCTGCTGTGTGACTCTCACGCTGCAGAGAGGGCGGCCGCGCTTTTCAAACAGCGGTTAGCACTAATCATCCTTCTCAAGAGACAGAAGTAAATAACAGTGTGGTGTTTCCAGCCTGAACATCAACAGGAATGTGTCTCCTCCCTTGTGCTGTGTCACTGCGGTGAAGCCCCTTCCCTTCCTCCTCTTCCTCCTCCTCCTCCTCACACACACACACGCACACACACTTGAAGAAAAGCGACCACATGAGGACTCCATGCAGTAAATTTTCAGATTACAGCTAAGTGGTGGTGGAAGGGATGAGCTGCTTTTAATTTGGGGGAAAAACTCCAAACCAGGATTTTTGTAACCGTCATAGTCCCTGTGTGTGTGTGTGTGTGTGTGTGTGTGTGTGTGTGTGTGTGTGTGTGTGTGTGTGTGTGTGTGTGTGTGTGTGCGCGCCATGTAAAGCCAGGTGAAAACACTCCCACACAAAACAAACCTGAACAGTTGACCCAAGGTGTGAAAACTTTGAAACACTCCACTCCCACACAACACTCCCTAACCCTCCTCCACCCCCTCTCTCTCTCTCTCCTCCACCCCCTCTCTCTCTCCTCCCCCTCTCTCTGTCTCTCTCTCTCTCCTCCCCCCCCTCTCCCCCCTCTCTCTGTCTCTCCTCCCCCCCCTCTCTCTCCTCCCCCCCTCTCTCCCCCCCTCTCTCTCTGCCCCCTCCCTCTCTCTGTCTCTCTCCCCCCTCTCTCTCCCCCCCCTCTCTCCCCCCCTCTCTCTCTGCCCCCTCCCTCTCTCTGTCTCTCCTCCCCCCCTCTCTCCCCCCTCTCTCTGTCTCTCCTCCCCCCCTCTCTCTCTCCTCCCCCCTCTCTCTGTCTCTCCTCCCCCCCTCTCTCTCCTCCCCCCCTCTCTCCCCCTCTCTCTCTCTCTGCCCCCTCCCTCTCTCTGTCTCTCTCTCTCCTCCCCTCTCTCTTCCCCCCTCTGTCTCTCCTCCCCCCCTCTCTCCCCCCTCTCTCTGTCTCTCCTCCCCCCCTCTCTCTCTCCCCCCCTCTCTCCCCCCTCTCTCTGTCTCTCCTCCCCCCCTCTCTCTCTCCCCCCCTCTCTCCCCCCTCTCTCTCTCTGCCCCCTCCCTCTCTCTGTCTCTCCTCCCCCCTCTCTCTCTCCTCTCTCCCCCCCTCTCTGTCTCCCCCCCTCTCTCCTCCCCCCTCTCTCCTCTCTCTCTCTCCCCCCCCTCTCTCTCTCTGCCCCCTCCCTCTCTCTGTCTCTCCTCCCCCCTCTCTCTCTCCTCTCTCCCCCCCTCTCTGTCTCTCCCCCCTCTCTCCTCCCCCCCTCTCTCTCTCTCTGCCCCCTCCCTCTCTCTGTCTCTCCTCCCCCCTCTCTCTCTCCTCTCTCCCCCCCTCTCTGTCTCTCCCCCCTCTCTCCTCTCTCCCCCCTCTCTCTCTCCCCTCTCTCCCCCCCTCTCTCTGCCCCCTCCCTCTCTCTGTCTCTCCTCCCCCCTCTCTCTCCCTCCCCCCCCTCTCCTCTCCCCCCCTCTCTCTCCTCTCTCCCCCCCTTTCTCTCTCTGCCCCCTCCCTCTCTCTGTCTCTCCTCCCCCCCTCTCTGTCTCCCCCTCTCTCTCTGCCCCCTCCCTCTCTCTGTCTCTCCCCCCCCCCTCTCTGTCTCCCCCTCCCTCTCTCTGTCTCTCCTCCCCCCCTCTCTGTCTCCCCCTCCCTCTCTCTGTCTCTCCTCCCCCCCTCTCTGTCTCCCCCTCCCTCTCTCTGTCTCTCCTCCCCCCCTCTCTGTCTCCCCCTCTCTCTCTGCCCCCTCCCTCTCTCTGTCTCTCCTCCCCCCCTCTCTGTCTCCCCCTCCCTCTCTCTGTCTCTCCTCCCCCCCTCTCTCTGCCCCCTCCCTCTCTCTGTCTCTCCTCCCCCCTCTCTCTCCCTCCCCCCCCTCTCCTCTCCCCCCCTCTCTCTCCTCTCTCCCCCCCCTTTCTCTCTCTGCCCCCTCCCTCTCTCTGTCTCTCCTCCCCCCCTCTCTGTCTCCCCCTCTCTCTCTGCCCCCTCCCTCTCTCTGTCTCTCCTCCCCCCCTCTCTGTCTCCCCCTCCCTCTCTCTGTCTCTCCTCCCCCCCTCTCTCTGCCCCCTCCCTCTCTCTGTCTCTCCTCCCCCCTCTCTCTCCCTCCCCCCCCCTCCTCTCCCCCCCTCTCTCTCCTCTCTCCCCCCCCTTTCTCTCTCTGCCCCCTCCCTCTCTCTGTCTCTCCTCCCCCCCTCTCTGTCTCCCCCTCTCTCTCTGCCCCCTCCCTCTCTCTGTCTCTCTCCCCCCCTCTCTCTCTCTCCTCCCCCCTCTCTGTCATTAGTGTCTCACATCTTATTAGTGAAGTCAATGTCGTGTGAAAGTTTGTCAGAAGCAGCTCGGTCCTCGCAGCTGAAGCCGGCCAGCACCGCTGTGTTGGGGCGGAATTGGTAAAGAAGCAGGAAGGGAAGGCTCGTCATGGAGGAGAGCGACTCAGGTGGGACTGTGCCGAAAGGGTAAGCGCTCTTTTTTTCCAAGTCAAACATGTAGTCTAGAGCAGCACATCGGACGGATAACTCGCTCTGTAGTTTAACCATCGGGGCGGACTGACTGAGAGGATATCTGCTCATCAGGTGCGGATCCGTGCGCTTCACCTGGAGAACCTGTGGAGAACAGACAATCAATGAATGAACCAAAAAACGTAATTTCTCTCTATCTGAACGTGATAAGTTGTCCCGCTGTCAGGCTCCGCTTCCCCTCCAGCTCCGGGTCGATCCAGCTGCTGTCTGAATTGTCTTTTTTGACAAACCCTCTCACACTTTCTCCTTGTTCCTGCCTTCATTTTATTACAGTATAGTCACACAAAAATACGCTATATTATTATTATTAGTAGTAGTAGTAGTACAATAGGGTAAGATGAGCCACTTGTTTGACATTTGTTGATTTTACTATAATAATAATGTGTATTTGTTTAAATAACAGTTACTATATATACACTTCAGGTTGTTAAGTGCCCATGGAAACTTTAAAAAAAAGTAGTCCTTGCAACTTGCCCAAAGGTCGAGGTACACTGAGCTCTCCAGCTCTTTTTTATTATTATACTTCCTTACATACAAATCAAACCGTTTGAGACCAGTTTGAACATCCTGTCAGCAGTGACGGGGAGACTTAAAATACACGTAGTTGAACTTACTGGTAGTTAAACTGCATTCATGTTTTGTGCTGCGTCAAGTATTTTAACTAAATTTAAAAATGCAAGACCATTTTAACTACTTTTTGGGTCATTTTTTGTAGTTTAACTACTCAATTTACAAACTACAATTTTGGCCAATAACATTTTTTATATATGTATATATATAAAGATCTATATAATATACATTTTATTTTATTTTTCTTTGAAAAAAGGCATGAAACATGTCATGACATGCTGAGCCAACGCTTGCTCTGGCAGCACTCAGATGCTTCACAGTGGGAGGGTCTTTGTGCCGAGGAAGGCAGCGGTCATATGGCACAAGCATGTCACGGATGGTGGAGTTTTACACTGGTGTCCCAGCCAGTGCAGCATGTGAGAGGCTTTTTGGTGTTGGTAAAGATGTTTCTCGTGCCAAACGGAACCGGCTGTCTGATTAAAACTTTGAGAGAATGCTCATGCGTGGTGTCAACAAGCGATTCTGCCCTGGCATCTAGTTCTGAAAAAGTCAGATTTTGTTCTTTAAAAAATAAAACATGAGTTGAGAGGCATATTTCTGTTAGCATGTGAATTTAGCATTTGTAGGCTATTACATTTTGTTTCATATAAACCATATACTGATTTATTTAACGCTGAGTTAAATGAGTATAATGAGTATAAGTAGTTGCTAAAGCTACGTGTTTTTTTAGCAGTAGTCTTACAAACTACATTTCTCCAGGGGTAGAGATGTAGATTTAACAAACCAGGCTGAACTACATGTAGTTTTGGAAGCTACGCTTGCAAAGTAGCTTCCCCATCACTGCCTGTCAGCCAGTAATGGGGAAGCTACATCGCAAGCTACCCCATGGACTTCATTATATGTTAATTTAAGTCAGTTTAAGCTACAAAACAAGGTTATAAACTTTTATAAGTGTGTGTTTGAGCCACCGAGCGAAACACATTTGTCAGAATGGGGCTTACGCTTGCAAAGTAGCTTCCCCATCACTGCCTGTCAGCCACTGAGTCATTTCTGTGTGTATGAAAGAATGAATGTGTGTCACAATGTGCTTATGTGTACAAAGTTGGTGTGTGTCACTCCCATTTTGACAAATATGTTTCGCTCGGTGGCTCAAACACATACTTATAAAAGTTTATGACCTTGTTTTGTAGCTTAAACTGCCTTCAATAAACATGTAATGAAGTCCAAAACACATCTATTGTATTTAAGATGCAAGATTGAAAACTTAAGAGAGATTATGAATGTACTCGGAATGACTTTTCCTTTTTTCTGGCTCTGGTGTGGTTACCACTCTCACCCATGTGCTTCACTCCAACATGGATTGAGTGTTGTGAGTATACGCCCAGTTCATGGTTACCTAGATACAGGGAATGGCTCATTTAACCCACCATGTCGATTTCCACCGTTGTCCCCAGTAGGCGATTTGAGGCGGGATGAGGGGGGATTCCGTCCCCCTTGTTAGCAAAATTACCAAAAAACATCCCCCTTGGTAACCTGCCATCACTGGGTCCGGTCAGTTTTCAAAATAAAACGCCCTGCACAGACTCCTGATTGTATAAAAACTAAAAAATGACCAGATCAACAAAAGTTTGCTATTCATGTTCTAAAACCAAAATGTTACTTTTTTTGTTAGCATTTCTAAGTGTGTCTGTTCAGAACAAGGTGGCTATGTTGTGTTGCCAGTTGTCATTTTTGTGCTGGTTTAAAGTTTAACCATTAGTCAGGTAGCTGTTACATTTGCATTTACATTTTACATTTTTGCAAATACAGATAAGTCAGTTGGGCTCTGCTATTTTGCACAATGTTCATTGTGTGTCCTTCAAGGAATTTAGACGGTAAAAAATTCACTGCATACGATTTAAAGGTGTATTTATTCATGACTTTAATACAGTTATAAAAAGACAAGTGTAGTAGGGAGAGAAGGAAGAAAACTGGTTAAAATGGAATTGTAGAATTAGAATTAGAATTAGAATTAGTTGTGGTTAAGCCGCACTGCAATATCCTTTGGGAGGTGCACACAGGTGTGTCGGGGCAGGGTGGTGCTAGCATTGGGCCTGTTAAAAATTAACAAATCACCTACTGGTTTTCCCAAACCATGTGTTGGTTGTCTTTGCTTTGTTTTCCCCTCAGAACTTTGCTCAGTTTGGTCATGGATGTGTTGAGTTGTTGGCACCACTTAAGCACAATGTCAGCCGGTGGTTCCACCATTATCAGCTAAAAGTTAAGACTAAGACATGTAAAAGAGAAAGGGGCCGTCCCTGAAGGTGAATCTGGTGAATCATGTGAAAGAAATAGATTAAAAAACTACCTAAACTGAACACACAGACACTTCCGAATGCTGCAGGCTGCTGTGTGTCTCTATGATCCTCTTGGCTCCACTGTGACTACACATCGCTAATTATCACTCAAACCCACTGGAACGTGTGTCTTGCCCGCCCAATCAGAAGCTAAGACAAAAATGTGTAAATGTGTCCAGCCAATAGGAGAATATCACACAACACAGCGCTATTATTTCCATCTTTTGATTGTGTGGGCTTTTATTTTGAAAACAAAAAGCCATGCCCCTTCATGCTTCTTGAGATACAGTTACTGTGTTGGGTTTTTATTTTGGAAAGCAAGGATAATCCCTAGCTTACTACTCTCTATGGTGCTTTTACTTTGAAAGCAAAGGTTCTAAGGCCACATCTAATGTATGTAAATCATTCTGTATTCACCATGGATCTATGAGGGGACATCTGGATGCAGCGTCAGCGGCAGAGCCCTGTTAAATAAAATGGAGGCTGATTAGTGGCACGTGAAGCCCAAAAAAGTGTGACTTCCTGGTTATTAAGTAACTGGGATAACTTCCTGGTTAGCCCTCCGCTAACTTAAAGTTCGTCTTCTACACTTTCAGAATGTTATCGGACCAATCCGATCAAATCGTGATGATAACATGAGACATGTTGCAGCTGCTTCTCTCGTCACAATGTAAGCTTAAAGGCTCGCGTGCAACACGCCGCGCTGTAATTACACGCATCGGCCACTATGTCAAATCGACTTCAAAGCTCGGCGCTATTCCTGGGGCCTTGGTATGTACAGTATTTACAGCGTTTATGCATGCGTGTGTGTCTGTGTGTGTGTCGTTTGCCCCCATTTACTTACAGTGTAAAAATTAGAAATAGTTATAACACAGTGAGACTTTATTGATTCCCGTAGGGAAATGAATCATCTGCATTCAACCCAGACACACAGAATTTAACTGGAGCAGCCTGAGGGAGAAACAGCAGTATCTGACATCTGATTTTGATTGTAATATCGCTCCCCTCCAGCTTATCATTTGGCCATCTGGCCCAGGAGTTGGAAGCGCAACCTGCCTACCTATTTTTTTTTGCCCATTCTTTTATAGCAAACTAAAACCGGCCGTCAGCCCGGCCAATAACTCGAGACCATCGGCCTCAACGCCCGTCAGCATGTCATGTTCCGACCCACGAGCACCAAGTCATTCGTCTGTTATTTAATCAGTGCTCAGTACCGATGGGTCGGATCAGACTCATCATGAAACATTTTGATCTCAAGGACACAAATGTAACATTTCGTTGCATCTGAACGAATGTGGGACTCGTTGCTTTGGACCTCGCTATCTTTGGCCTCGGCCTTCATTTTCATCTCAGCATAGCAGCTTCAAGGTTTCTTGACTGATTCTTGCATAGTTGTGATGCAATTGTGCTGATAAAATCTGTCCATGGACAGATATCCTTAAAACTAAGCTTTGGTGTCGCTGAAGGTGTCTCCAGGAACACATTTTTCTTCTTCGGTTGGTTCAAACGCTACAAAACATAAAACCCAATGGCATATTTGAAAAAAAAAACAAAAAAAAACAGTCCACTTACTAAATATTTACAAATAGGTGAACACAAAACAAACTGTACAAGATCAGAATAGCACTGAGAACAAGAAACAAAACAGGAGTCTGAAAGCCGAGTAGCTGTTTCCTTCTCTGTAAACAAATCAGGACTGATGTCACAAGTCACAAATATATCATTTACAATATGATGATCTAGCATTGTACAACAATGTATTTTACACATAACATTTCCCCCCATAACCAAAACAAGTTAATATGCACCAAAATCACAGTGACAAATAACAAACATGTTCATGTTGATGCACAAAGCGCCCTTTTTAACGGAGGAAGTTGTTGCGCCTCTGTTTTGCCTATGAATGTGTGATGACAAGATGGCCGTGCAGCCTTCAATCAAAGGGCGAGTGTTGATAATGTTTGTGCGAATACATGCGCACAGCGAACAGTGTGCGTGCTTGATTACGCTACTGGAAAACAGTTGAGGAGAGAGAGGGATAGTTACGAGGCGGCTGAAGTACTCGGTGAACCAATCCGAGAAATGTGCGGTCAGTCGGTCACAAAGACACACACACACTGCCGTGGTTGGTTCTTACAGCAAATTGCATTTAGTCAGTCGAAACTACATTTAAATACTTGCAACGATTGAAAAATGTGAGTAAAGCAATAGTCTTTTAAGCTTTTTAGAGGCCGCAGTATGATGATTTAAACTGAGAACTCCTCACGATTCTGACCTAAATTGGCTGAACAACTTTAGAGCGAAATGTTTCCTTGTCTGCTGAAAGCAAAAACAATTGCAGCCCTCGTCCGGCCCCACCACACTGTATTTACTACAACCACCAGCCTTCTGGTGTTTAAAATAAAAACACCACGCATCAGGAGCTTCTCATGAGCTGCTGGTATTTGGTGGCAAATCACTGAATACATAACACTTTGAATGTCATAGACAGAATGGGATGACATTCTGGTAAAAACCAAAAAAAACACCAGCAAAACTCCAAAACTATCAACATGGGCAGTGTTTTTGCGAGGGCACGACCGATGCTCGGTGTTGGAGGGTCAATACCAATAATAAAGATAAAGATGTTCCCTTATTGATCTTTCTTGGGAGTAATTTGCAGGGAACACAGCAGTACAGAGGGAAGAAGTAGCAGCACAAGAGTCAGTCTACAAAAATAGAGACAATAATAAAGAGATAGTGGAAAGAATAAGGTAACAATTTGAATAAAAAATAAAACAAAAAACTATTAGAATAAAGAAACACATACAGTATCTGTCCTTGTGTGTACATATTATCAATATATCAGCCAATATTCTTTCTTACACAGTTACATAAACACACTTTTTTTGCAATGATCCCTCATGTGTGTGGTTTTACACAACACTTTGTCAAAGATTTGTCAAACTTTAACAGTAAACTTATTGTCCAAAATGACACGATGGGACTCAAACACATCTTTTTCTAAATTATAATCTCAATTTTGCTTCTCATGCTTACCTGACAAACGTTATGATTATATATTAATATAAGCTGTCGAGATTTCATACATCATACTTCCTGTTTACATCCCCCAATATGTTTTCACCAGTTTTAACTTTACCTTTTTTTTGTCCCTGTAGAGAACTCGTTTCCAGCCTGTTGTGTCGTCAGAAGAAGTCTTCGTTTCAGTCCTGGTTCCAGGTCCTGCTCGTGCTCGTTCCAGTGCTTGTCTTCTGTTACGCTCTGTCCGACAGCTCTCTATCATGGACTCAATTCTATGAGCACTACCAGAGCTTTACAAAAAGGACCAACAAGGTTAATTCACATCCTGGTTATCCTGTCCATCCAAAACACAGAGAAAGACTAAGGCATATCCTTAATAGCACAGGAGGGATTAAGGATATGTCACCAAGTACCACTAAGTACCACCAAGCCTATGCACCTAACTACCACTTTATTATGGATAACCAAGACGTGTGCAAGACCTTGACCCCTTTCCTGGTCCTGTTGGTTCCAGTGGCACCTCATAACGTGGCAGCTCGAGACGCCATCCGGCAGACGTGGGCCAGGAGAACTGTGGTTCAGGACGAGGTGGTGATTACTCTGTTCATGCTGGGCCTCCCTCAAGGTGATGATGCCGAGCAGGTGCAGGAGACTCTCAAACGGGAGAATCTGAAGCACCACGACCTGATCCAGAGTAACTTCATGGACACTTACCTCAATCTGACCATCAAAACCATGGTGATCATGGACTGGCTGGCCACGCGCTGCCCTTCAGCAGCATACGCCATGAAGATTGACTCGGACTTGTTCCTGAACATCGACAACCTGGTGATCATGCTGCAGAAGCCGGGCATCCCCACGGAGAAATACCTGACGGGGATGCTAATGTGGGACAGGCCGGTCGTGCGTTCGAAGGACTCCAAGTGGTACGTCCCTGAGGAGATGTACCCAGACTCCACCTACCCGACCTACTGTCTGGGCATGGGATATCTCTTCTCCAATGACCTTCCAGCGCAGTTTGTGGAGGTCTCAAAAACAATCAAGCCCTTCAACATTGAGGACGCTTACATTGGGATGTGCATGAAAAAGCTAGGACTTCAACCCACATCACCACCAGATGCCTCCCAGTTTAAGGCCTATAACTGGAAATACGATCGCTGTGAATACTCTAGGATCATCACCTACATTCTTGCGTCTTCAGAACAGTTGGTGGAATACTGGACAGACTTGAAGAAGCCAGGAGATCCCTGTAAGTGGATCCAGTGAAGACAGAAGTTTCATTAGTGTGCATGTAAACGTGCTTAATGATGACTGCTGATGTTCTGAGAGAGGACTTGGGTGACACAGAATTGGGGAGGGTAACTTATTTATAGATTTCATCTGTTTGGGTATATAATTCCCATATCATCCTCATTTTAGAAATGAAAATGGGCACTTGGGAAATTTTATTCGTTGGTATTTAAAACTTTTTGTGGCTGAAATATTGTGAATATTCCTTTTTTCTCTGTGCGTGGGAATGGTAATGCCTGAAATTAAAAGGTACCCCGGGAAAGCTTTTGACCACTATTGGAGCTTTGACAAGCAGCTTATTTATTGTTTGCATCTTGGTCATACATGTAAGTTTACAAAGGCCGACATTAATGCCTCGAGCACTGGGATTGCATGGATACACATTTTTGCTAAAGTAACTGCAGGACGCTGCGTGAAGGTAACAATGAGTCATATTCTGTGCCAGGAAGAGCACTTGAATCTAATGAAAACAAATCCAGGGTTGAAAAGAAAACAAGCCATATGGGACCTTGACAGAAATGCGTAATTGTTTACTACTATTTCACTATCTGTTTTAAAGATAAATGTACAGATCAAAAATTGTACTATTAAAGGGGCCAAACTATTGACACTGCTTTGAGCAACATGTCTCAGTTATTTATAAAAAGTGTTCATTGTCATGGTGAGTGCTATATTCGTGCAGTAATCACTAAGAGTGTTTGGTCAGTTATTGACATTTTCTGCTATCCCTACCTTGAAAAGAGGCGGTTTTGTCTGCTCGTAAACACTCAGGGAGCCGGTTCCTCCTGTTTGCTGCCATGTCGGAGAGGAACTTAGCTTAAACACTGACAACGCCTAGAGCTGCTTTAAGGTCAAGCCTTCACGGTTTGGTGAGGGTCAGGAAAAGATCATGCTTTGGGTTAAAATGACCACGTAAGTTATGTAAGGTACATGACATCAGTGATATCCTTTACATACATCCACTTACGTATTTTACGTGCTTATGTATTTTGAAAACAATTTACTCTGGATCACAAATGTCATAGAGTTTTTATCCGTGAGGTTCTCAAAGGGAAGTCCAGGAACTCTGTAAGTTAGAACCTGACTAATACTGCACAGTTGGAGCCCATACGATATCAGGGAGTCAAATAATTCAGATGGAGACAGATTCAGATTGCAACCTAGGCTTTTAGACCTTAGCGTAAAAGCATAATTATGACGAAAGAGGCACTTTTAAGATTTACTGTATTTTCGTTTTCGGGTCAAACTCATTTTCAATGGGAGTGCTACGGGCACTTTTACGATAGCATCAAAATCTCTATTTTTAAAACACTAAGAAGACTCGACACGACATGAAACTTTGCTCGTAGCATCACCAGGGTCTCTACACGTGAACACGAGCATTGAGAACATTGTTTGTGTACACAGAGTTTACTAAAAAGAACGTTTCTGAACAACTCACGTTAGCAGTAGCTTGTCCCACTCGCCACCGTCCTGCCAGCTGAGGAGTATCGATCTCAGAATGTGACGTAACCTGGAGGACAGTTAAGGTGGAACTACTGTCTTCTGGCAACAACTATCCACGCGATATCTCATGTGACTTTTCTAGTTTGTGATTTAAATATTGTTTCTTATATGAGGCTCCTTTTTCAACTTCAAGGTCAATATTGTTTTTCGCTAACAACACAACAACGGATTATCCGTGCATTTATATGGAACTAAGCTTTAGGAGCGTTCCACCTTAACTGTCCTCCAGGTTACGTCACATTCTGAGATCGACACTTCTCCACTGTTTGTGTACACAGAGTTTACTAAAAAGAAGTTTTTGAACAACTCATGTTAGCAGTAGCTTGTTCCACTCGCTGCTGTCCTGCCAGTGGAGAAGTATCAATCTCCAAATGCGACGTATCCTGGAGGAGAGTTAAGGTGGAACGCTCCTAAAGCTTAGTTCCATATAAATGGATAAATCGTTGTTTTGTCGTTAGCGAAAAACAATATTGACCTTGAAGTTGAAAAAGGAGCCTCATATAAGAAACAATATTTAAATCACAAATCAGAAAAGTCACTTGAGATATCGCGTGGATAGTTGTTGCAGGAAGACAGTAGTTCCACCTTAACTCTCCTCCAGGTTACGTCGCATTCGGAGATCGATGCTTCTCCAGTGGCAGGACGGCAAACTGCTAACGTGAGTTGTTCAAAAACCCTCTTTTTAGTAAACTCTCTGTACACAAACAATGTTCTCAATGCTCGTGTTCATGTGTAGAGACGCTGGTGATACTACGAGCAAAGTTTCACATTGTGTCGAGCCTTCTTAGTGTTTTAAAAATAGCAATTTTGATGCTATCATAAAAGTGCCCGTGAGCTGAAAACGAAAATACGGTAAATCTTAAAAGTGCCTCTTTCATTGTATTATGCTTTTACATGAAGGTTTGACTCATATACATTCACAAAAAAAAGCCTAGGTTGCATTTTGGCGAGAGTTTTGCTTTAACTAAAAATGTAATGAGAAACCAGAGGCCTGTGCCAGGAAGCAGGTGGTGTTCATGATAACAGCTCAACACTCGTAAAAAAAGTCCAGTCATTTCTCTGGAAAGTGGGAGTAGGAGACCCCGTGAAGTGTGTGGGGTCAGATGAGGTCTTTGTCATTTTGCATTCTCCTGTTGGCTGTGTCGAATGCAATGTCAAAGCCATTTCCTTGTGCTTTTTTTGGGGCTTTTTTTTCATACCGATCATGTATCATTTTACAACAGAGGCAGATTGAAACACTAAAGCAGTGTACTTGTTATGAGATACGACACTGCCGGGGTCAGACGCTGAAAGGACGAGACTAAAACTGTCATTCACACGCTATGAAAACACGTTCTGACACGTTCATTTAATGGAAGGTACAAATAAAACTAGTCAGATATGTACTTGTGCCTTAATGAAGAGGAGGCAGTGGTACAATGTCATGAGCCTCAGCCTTTTGTCGGATTCCCAGATTCTGTGTATTAAGCCTGTCTTTTGCATTTTAACTTCTTCTTTTTACTTTGGTTTGCTCTCTTCCCCTCTGCTGTCAGTGCACTCGTCCACGTTTGCGATTGGTCACATGCTCCTCTAACGCCTCCTCGTTAATGCGAACGCGCTCGTGGCTAGATATGGAAAACCTCGGTCGACCTATCGAGTCGATGACCTTCTTCGCGTGACCACTTTGCGTGCATTTTGATTGTTAGCGCTATTGAAGCCAAGCGATGGAAACATAATCCTGGGAGTGTTGAACGCGCTCGAAAGGGATATTTGGCACGTCATCCAGCTTTCTGAGCATTTTTCTGTTGGTAGAGAAAAGAGTGTCGTAGATGTTTAGGAATCGAGACACAAATGCAGACCGACTGTGTACAGGGCTGCAGGGATGTGAATAACAAGCTTTTACATGTTCAACGTACAAAACACCAGCACGACAATAACTGGAAAAACTGCAATATTTGAATGCGGACGACCTGGGGGAACCTGTTGTTTCAGCTTGCTTTCATATTGATAGTGTGTTATCTGTACTGTACTGTACAAATGGGCTCGTCAGTGGAGTATTGAAATAAACTAAATCTGAACCTTAGTGTAGCAGCAGTAAAAATCCATTAAAGACGGTTTTTAAACGTTCTGGTTGCCCTTTCTCTGGACTACGTGCTGACTGTTTTGAAAAATAAGGCTTCCAGGCTGCGTGAGTAAGAGGAAGAAGAGGAAGTGCTGTATAATTTCCTCTCAGATAAACTCAATTGAAGGAAGAAAAAGTACTTGGATGTGATTCCTGTGAGCCCCCCTTCCAAAAAGAAAGGAAAATACCAACAACTAAGAACACGGGAAGCTCCACGGAGATCTGTCCTGGTGTCTGTGATAACCCTCAATCACTGGAGCCTTCGATCATCCTTTAAATCCACACCCTGACACTTGAGAAGTAGCAGCCTGATTGTTATCGTCTTAGTACCGTTTCTTTGTGGTATTCAGTCTGAGTGGGAGGTTGGGTGATTTTAAGAAATTCAAAGGAAGAGGTGCGTCTTGCGGTGACTCGTTCAGACAGAGTACACACAGCACAGAAGTATGAGGATGTTTACTTTTACTTCATTTGTCACTGTCGCAATACTCAACCTTGACCCGCCATTACACTCCTAAAAGCCAAGCGGGCTCATTTCAGCTGTTGAAGAACTTTTCAGAAGCATCACTGATGATCTGATGAGGGCTGAGGACGACCGGTCTAACTCGTCTTTGAGTAACAACGAGATGAGCGCTCGTAGCCATCGCATCTGATCAGAGATACTGTAGATTGTGACACTGTTTTATCTAAAGGAACATTACGTGCATATCAACAGTGTCAGGAACATGTGATATGTGATAAAACGTGTTCTGCTTTCCTGCTCGACTGATAGTAATGATGATAATAATGATAACAGCAGATTGTGACAGTGAAGTATTATTTTCCTGTAATTGTAGATGTCATACAACCAAACAAAGAAACCTCTTTCTTTAACTGTTTACACTGCATTTATGAAACGATAATGATGTTATTTTAGGAATTACAAGCTTCAGTAGTTTTGTTTTTTTGTCAGTGACAGAATGTAACTAAGTGCATTCAGTTAAGTAAAATATGAGCTGAGCGGAAAAAAGGAAATAAGCAAGCAAGGAAATGTTTGTTTACTTGTACTTGTTTATTTCCCTTTTCTGCTACTTTACTCTTCAAACCTGCTTCATCTTGAAAACTAATATTGTTTTTATACTCACAACATTTATTTGAGAACTTAAGTTGCTAAAGAGCCAAAGCAGTGCATTTTTACATTATTCTAGTGGCAATTAAATGTTTAAAAAGAACAACAAACTGAGTCTGATAATTGGCCAGGTGGCTAATCGGCTGAGACGAGATGGTTTTTTCCAATGCAATATTTTAACAGGTATCTTATTTACTCTAGTAAGACGTCTGGGTAAATTTAAACACTGATCCTTTCAAAATGGTAAATGTGAGATTCGATGCAGGATACAGTGCACGTTTCCTTAAAAATAAAACATACTTGTTCTACTTGTTCGCTCTCTGTTGGGTGAGCAGAGGGGGAAGTCACAACCTTTGAATGCAACAGCCTACTTTATGCATATAAACCCAGTAAGGAACTTTTTTATGTTCTTCAGCTGGTGAATATGCAACAAGTTTGCAAGCTTGTAAATTTGGAGTCCAACTTCTAGCAGGTGTTTTTGTTTTTACAGTTTTATCGTGCTCGTACAGTAGATCTATGATGTGGAAAAACTTTGAGGGTAATTTTGACTTCGCTTTTACTTCACTTTCATCACATAAAGGAGAACTGGTTAAGCCTCAGTTGTGAACAGAGTCTTGCATAATCCTCCAGCGAGGAGAGGAAACCGTCTTTCATTCACTATTATCACGGGAGTCTGGAACTTCCTCAAGGCCTCCATTTTTATCCGAACCTCTGCACACTCAAAGCCTCCCGACGTCGAGAATGTCAACTTTAAGACAGCCAGAGGCCTCACAGATTAACTACGACGTCAGTGCAGAATGCAAACTTTCATTTCACCAGAATCTGCGTGTGTGTCAGATGAGTTTTAGCCTTTAAAAAGGAGCATTAACAAGTGTTCCCAGATCCGATTGGCACATATAACAAACACTGTAAGTTTCACTGCTGCTTTGTCGTCAGCTGTATTTCCTCATCATGCATCTCTGACCTCGGATCCTGTTACCATGATATTTGCAGACAGTTGAGTCAGATATGGACACAAAGACACTGTGTTTGTGTTAAGTAATGCGGGTTTCATGTAATATACTGCGTTCATTTAGTCAAGAAGCTCTGGTCTCATCCGCAAACGTGTCTGGAATAAAGATTTGAATTGCAAAGTGTTTAAACAGTTACGGAGCTGAGAAGATTCACTGGACAGATATCTGCTTGGTTTTTATGAGCAGTCAACACATAATGTGACGCTAATGGTGTCTGAACTGATCATAAATCTAATCTGGGTGAGGTCATTTATGAATTATGTCTTTTGACTCCAACAAAGTTTATCAACTTCATTGGACTCGGATGACTGAGCCAATGATTGGGCGACATTGGGCACAGTGGGACATCTAGTGGTGGAAGAGGCTCATTACATCGTCCCAAAGTGAGTTACTGTCGTATTTAATCTGTTGGGGATTATTTGAAATGTTTGGAGAGGAAACATAGACATAAGTGGAGTGATTTTGTTACAGTAAATTACTATGAATACTTGATTGTAGGTATATTGTTAAATTCTTTATAATACAAAGGTACACACACCTACACAGCCACATAAAAACAACCTCTCACACCTTTTTGAAGCGGAGATGAACCCTTAACTATTAAATATTACGTCTACGTCTAATATAATGTCTTCTAATGCGTTAAGAGGTTAAAACCCTGTAAACAACAATAGTTACTGCACAATCCATTAACCTCCACGACCACTGAAGTGCTTTTATATCCGTGCCACAATACACCCGATGTGTTTCCTACTGTGAGGCGGTATAGATTATATATTTACACCTTATCATAATATTTTCAGAAGAACAAACATATCATAAATACATCCTGGATTGTTTAACTGTTACAATGTATAAATTAGGTGAGTCTAAACACTATCACATGGGGGGTGCTTACAGTTCTGATCTCTGATTGGACATTCGAGAAGTTCAATCTCAGCTTTATTAATCGATTCTGCCACATGTGCGGGATAGATGATCAATATTTGGTTCCTTCAGATCCACAGCATGAGAGGAAAAGATGAATATATACACAGATCAATACATAAAGTGTAAAGCACGTGTTAACCTCTAGTTTTGTTGATTTTGAATTGATTGTTTGAAGATCTACAACCATTAGATCTTATTGCAGGCTGTCCCACATCAGAATAATTCATTTTAAGACACTAAAGACAAAGAAAAGTGGCCTTACTTTTTGCTGGGAAATAAATTATTGAGCCCATAAGAGAAATAAATTATTAATTTTCTGAGTATGGACTTAATATTTTAAGTATCTGTCGGGATGTTTTCTGTCTCCTGCTGCGCTGCCCAGGAAGTTTCGGATTACACTTGGCCACTCAACAGGGAAGTAAGGAGCTCGTGTTGGGCGGTGCTCGGTCTCACAGCAGGTAAAGGTGGGCACTGCAATGGCCGCCAGCTCTCTCCACACGATCGGTTAACCAGCGATAATACGGCCACTGACCTCCAGGAGCGGGTCTGACGACAGGAGAGGAGACAGCAGTGCGCTTAAAGAGGGGAGAGAACGCGTGAAAGGTAAAGACGAGACGGAGGTAACGTTACGCGCGTCTGTGTGCGCAAAGTTTCGACGTTTTTTCTTACGCAAACCTGCGTAGATACAAACTTTCTGTTCATCCAGCAGAGAGAACCAGTTCTCCTCACTCACTGCTCTGCAGGCTGGGCTACAGATCCCTCCTGGAGTCGGCTGGGTGCTCTCGGTGCTCTCGGTTTGAGACATACCTGCGCACAGAAACTTTAAAGGTGGAGCTGCTGGAAAAACTTCACACTGAGAGGAGCTGAACCACAGCAGCGTTTCTGGTTGAAGGTGCACTATCTAGATTTGGGGAATAAATGTAAACGAGAGGAGAAACTGGGAGAGCGTTGTGCCGTTTTGTTTCCCCACCAGCACTTTTGGCCGCGGCGAGTCAAACCGAGCCGCCGCTGGTTTGCTTTTCCGTTAACCGAGTCGAGCTGAGCGGCGATGGACCCGTTCCAAACGCCCCGCGGCTGTGGCCAACCCGAAACAAGCACCCGTCTCTCCCTGAAGTCGATGAGCAACTCATGGCTGTGCAGGAAACCTGAGAGAAAACGTTTTTCAAAGTCAATGTGTTCATCTCTCAGTACAAATCTCTTTAGTTTGTCATGTCCAACATCGGCTGTTTCTGTGTCACGTTTGGTTGCTGCTGGTGAAAACATTTCCTGTAATTCTGCTTCATAATAAAAGCTTTTAAATGACTAAATAATGGGGGGGGGGGGACTTTTATTGTGAAGAGGTTATAGGAAATGAAACGTGTTTGTAACTGAATTAGCAGAGCCACTTTGTTAGCAGTGATTCTTTTAGACAGTACTACAGGGATCGGGACCAGAGCGTCTTTGGTTTAAGACACACCTTTAAGCAGGTAGCCCAGTTGTGGTGGAAGAGCAGATCCCTGCCGCACCGAGTCAAACCGAGTAGAGCCGGGCCGGCAGATGTAATGGAAAAATGGCAAAGGTGTTTACAGAAGCTGTGGACCGGATGGGCCAGGACGACCCCACAAACAGACAGTTTATGTAGTGGCCAGACCGTGTAATCACATCGCCACGTGATGCACTGCACCCCAAAAAGACTTGCCCACGAGCTAACATCGTGAAAGAAGTGTCTGTAAAACAGTGGATACATTTTTTTCACAACCTCTTCGAAATGACTCGTTTCACTGTCGTAACAGGAACCATTCGGTCCAATAACATTTGGAAAGTCCAGAAAAGCTGCACAATTAAATTATTTGATTCCCATTCAAGTTAGGGTGCTAAACTAAAAGCTCGCCGGCTCGGTCGGCGGAAGTCTCTAGTGCGCGCGTTCAATCGGCCGCACAACATGGACGATCTGTTGCCGAAAGTGCTCTTTCTCTTCTTGTTTACATTTATTCCCCAAAACGACATAGTGCACCTTTAACCAGAAACACTGCTGTGGTTCAGCTTCTTCCCGTCAGAAGTATTTGTTGAGTTCCAGCAGCAGCAGCTTTAGCTTCATCCACAGGAAGTCGAGCCTTTTTGGCTTCAAAACACCAACGAGCAGCTTCCATAGGATTGATTGTGGCTCCGCCTCCAACACTGTGTCCAGGTGTAATACAGTTGCTGTGTCTCAATTCAGGGGCTGCATCCTTCGAAGGACCCGGCCTTTGCTGTCTTTAAAGGCGAGTCCTTCAGAGAGACTTTGCTAACCGTGTCAGCCGTTGTTAAATGGGACGGTCTTGACTTTGGAGCATTTCCTGGTTGCGTCACCAGATGTTTTTACCCTTACGTCACGATTTCTGCAAAATGTTCTGCAAAAGTGACGATCTACACCACGCAATGTCGCCATTTTCTCCCTTTCTTTCTTCTTTTTTGGGCGTGCAAAGAATCTTGGGATATGTGAGGCCACGAAGGGTAGTAGCGGTGCATCCTCCAAAAAGAGGGAAAAGAAGGCCGCATTTAGAGGAGCCTTCGAATTGGGACAGCCTTAACAATTTGCATGTGGTATGAAATCATCAAAGAAAGTATAATACTAAAAAGGGGCGTGGCAGTTGATTGCAAAACCTTTCCACTGGTTCAGAAATCCTATGAAAACAAACAGACTGTTGGGTTGATTCAGTTCAGAGTGAGGCTTTGTTCATCAGACTGGTCTGACAGGACGAGATGCTGCCAGCCTCGCTCGTCCACTCAGACTGCCCTTTGTCCTGAAAACACACACACACACACACACACACACACACACACACACACACAATTTAAATACAATCATTTTTTGAACAAGTACAAAAAGGCTGTACAAACTGATATTATTATATTTTAGCCTTTAAGTTCACCTCAGAATTAAATACTGTATTCTTTGACTGTATAAAAATAACAGCAAAATGATTCAGTTTTAATTGTTGATTTGCCAGCAGCCAGTAAACACAGAGAAGAAGAACAACAACCTATTAAGTGAGCTTTCATATTAATTATGCAAAATGAGGAAATGACCGTCGAGCATTGTTACACATGTGGAGATGTTTCAGGTTTACGTGGGCTGAGCATGAGGACAAACATGTGTATTTGTGTTTGCAGAGAAGTCATCTACAATCACAAAGAACTGCTCATGATGTTTGTTTGTATTTCAGCCCCCAGTGAGTGTTCATCAGTAGATTAGAGGAAGAGGTGGAGCTCCGATTTCAATCGAACGCATACAGGATGTGGGCATCTCATTTCCCCTTTCGGTAGAGACGAGTGGTGGAGCACTTGGCGACGCTCAGTTTGTGCTCATGTCTCTTAAACTCCTGGCGGATGTATTGATCTCAGGGGTCACTCCTCGTGAGCGGGGTGGAAGATACGCTGTGAGTATGAAATTAGAAAGTGAAGGTTAAAACAACGGCTGTCAGCAACAGAGCAGCGCAACCACTTCCTGAAAGTCAGCAGAGTAGCAGCGCTTCAGACTGTCACACAGACTTGAGTTTGTGTTAAATGGTTTGATGATATTGTCTGTAGCTCTCCTCCTCAGACCAGCTGATATTTGTTCAGGTTGGTAGTTTTTGGTAGTTGGTAGTTTGGCGTGTGATGTTGACTGACCTGTGGAAGCTGATGTAAATGAAGCAAGCTTGGCAAACCTCCCGAGTCAGTAGTGTTGCGTCGTGTTGAGGTCTGCGTCTCTCTGTGTTGCAACTTATTTGCTGAATCTCAATTCAGGGTCTGCATCCTTGGGAGGAGCATTTGAAGGCCAATGACGTCACAACGCCGCGCGAAGGCTCCTCCAAATGCAGCCTACAAATGTGGCCTACAAATGCGGCCTACAAATGCAGCCTACAAATGCAGCCCACAATTGCGGCCTTCTTTTCCATCTTTTTGGAGGATGCACCGCTACTATTCTTCGTGGCCTCACATATCCCAAGATTCTTTGCGCACCCGAAAAAGAAAGAAAGAAGAAAGAAAGAGAGAAAATGGCGACATCGCGTGGTGTAGATCGTCATCAAACCAGGAAATGCTCCAAAGGCGAGACCGTTCCATTTAACAACGGCTGACGTGGTTAACAAAGTCTCTCTGAAGGACTCGCCTTCAAGACCACAAAGGCCGGGTCCTTCGAAGGATGCACAGCGATAGTCTGAGCAGAAACAGAATATGTGTACGGGTCAGTCGTGCAGTTGGCTCGCTGTGATTGGCTCAGACCAACACGCTCAAGTCAAATCAAAGACTTGGTCTCAACATATTTTTGAAGACTCATTACACTTGAGAGCTTGTGTACCTGCGTGCTGCTCCAGTAATCACCTTCAACACAACATGTTTTCAGTGGATTTAGTTTAAATGGCCCTCAGGAGCTCGGCATCTAAATTTACACGTGCAGGGTTGGAATCAATAATTTGTTGTAAATCAGCTGAAAAGTGTTTCTGCGCTAAAGCTCAACATTTCAAGTTCAAGGCTCTCGTACAGCCGACAACGGAACATGTGGGCTCATGTGAAAACAGGATATTGTTGGTATAACAGAACTAAGATGCTGCAGCAGCACTCGTATAAAAACATGATTCATTATAGTCACTTGAAACAATATATTGACTTAGATTTCAGACGTTATGTCTTGATATGGCCTAAGATGTTGTCTTTCCCTCGCTTTAAAGGGCTGCAGTACAGTATCGTGTATTTCTGCGCTCACCAGACTGTTCTGATATACTTGCATTTACCCACTTTGCCATTAAATCCACATTACTGATGATTATTTATCAAAAATCTTCCCCACAATCTTCTCTCATGCCTACAATTTTATCTGAATATCGAGATATGTGGTCGAAAATATCGCGATATTGTATTTGTAGCCTGGTCCGAGTATTTACAAAGTGCTTTTGAGGAGAATTAAAAACACTGAGATACATGTTGTGTATCGCAATATAGCCGACAAATACCATGAGTTTGTTTTTAGGACCATATTGCCCGGCCATGCTGATATTCTTCCACTAATATTGAGGAACACCATGTTCTTTCCTGCTTGCAGTCCTGTTTCTTTTCTCTGCCATCATGTTATAATGCAAGTCTCTTCTCTTTGCAGTGTCAATGGATAACTGGAGGAGAAACTTCAAACGCATCTTCATCTGCATCCTGGGAGCAGTGACATGTTTCCTCTTATATTTCTACCTTGATGGGAAGTCGGGCACCTGGGAGGCTCCAGGTCAGAGGACAGTATCAACACGACCATCATCATCAGCAGCAGGAGCAGCAGTAGCAGAACCACAATGGGAGGATCCCGGGCCATACCACGTGGCCTATCCACGAAACTACAAATTCATCATGGATGACACGCCGACCTGTAAGGACACGACTCCTTTCCTGGTCCTGATTGTTCCGGTTGCGCCCAATAATGTGGCAGCTCGGGACGCCATCCGGAAGACGTGGGGTGGTGAGAAGCTGGTTCTGGATCGGCACGTGGAGACTCTCTTCATGCTGGGCCTGCCTGGAGGAGCTGATGCGGAGCAGCAGCAGGAGAAGCTCAAGCAGGAGAACCTGCAGCACCACGACCTGATCCAGAGCAACTTCCAGGACAGCTACCGCAATCTGACCATCAAGACTATGATGATGCTGGAGTGGGTAAACGCGCGCTGTGTCAACGCGTCTTACGTCATGAAGATCGACTCGGACATCATACTCCATGTCCAGAATTTGGTTAAACTGCTGCTCGATCCCGGCACAGCCAAACAAAACTACATGACCGGTCTGGTGTGGTGGCACAGCCCGGTTTTACGAAACTCATTCAACAAGTTCTACATGCCGAGAGATGTGATTGCTGAGCCGGAGTACCCTCCGTATCCTCTGGGCATGTGTTACATCATGTCCTTGGATCTTCCCGGGAAGATCCTGGGAGTCTCTCCGCAGATTAAGCCTCTGTACATTGAAGACGTCTACCTGGGTTTGTGCCTGAAACGCCTGGGCATCTCCCCCACCGACCCTCCCGCGGACACCATGTTTATCGTCGACCCCCAGCATCCTCTGAGCAGCTGCAGCCTCTCAAAGCTGATCGCCGCGACGACGACGAGCATCGAACAGATGACGAGTTACTGGCAGAGGAGCAAAGAGCCCGGAGCTAAATGCTGAATTTACGGTGATGGAAGAAGTTATACTATGGGACTACTAATATTTATGATAAATTAAAATGGATCAGAAACAGTATGTACATTTTACAGGTGTGACAGATGTGGGGATTTGAACCCTAAACCATCTTTTCTATGAAATACGCCTTTCAGCCAGCTGAGCTTTTAGGCGTTCCTGAGCTGGATCAGCTCTCGTAGAGATTTTAATATCCGATGGAGTGTAAATGACAGCAGACTGATTCTCTACATCATCACATAATAAACATTTGGAAACACGGAACTTTACCTCTCAGGTGATTCCACTTGGTTTATATCGTTGCAGAGACAACCAGATCGTTTCTGTATTTCTCAGATTAGCAGCTGCCAACACGGAACAAAGCATGAGTATATTTATTAATTTACTGTATAATGGAGGCATGAAAACAGACAGAATTGGGGCCACCCGGACAGGATCGCCTTCATTTTCCATGAAGATTTGGTGACAGGTGGCAGACGACATATCGAGGTGTAACTGATGTTTATAGGAACTAATCTGACACGCACTTCCTGAGCACATTCTTACTTAACGCAAACCTGTGGCAGCTTTTTCTTTATAGCTGCTCTTTGATCATCGATGACTTTGACTGGACACAATCTAGTTAATTTAACTCTATTTAACTCTCGTCTGTGGGTGATGATTATTGTCTGTGTCTCGCTGTGATGTTGTGTTTATGTATTTTGCTCTGACGTCTCTGTTCAAGGAGATCTATTTTGATTTAAATGAGATCATGTGCAAAATTCAGAAGTCTCTGATTGTGATATGATGTCATATGACTGTAAAATATGTTTCTGGTCTGTTAAATCAGATTGTTTCGTGCGTGAGATGACAGACTGGAGTTCAGTTTGTGCTGCGCTCTCTTCACTTGACTCAAACTCGACTCTGAGTGGTCGTAGTTTCCCCTCCGTCCAGCAGAGGGCAGGCTAACATCTGGTACGATCTACTGGATCAAGTCTTCTGGATTTCTCATGGAAAGTTGCCTTCAATTACACATTAATCACTATAAAGGTGTTTTAATGCTTGTGATCTACTGTTTGTATGAATAATGTGTAAATTCATATTGGTAAAGATATAATACCCTGTACAGTATTCTGCTCTGTGATTGGGAATTTTGTAATGTTATTATAATTTTTTAAAATGTTTTCATCGGAGGATCTTCCTTAACTGATCAATATTGATCTGGATCAATCATCGTTAGAGCAATCACAGTAAAGGTTTTCATCTACATTTCACCTCAATTTCCAATCTTGGTCTGATTTTGCAATACTGGAGTGCCACACAGCGCTGTGGAGATCAAAAAAAGATCCGAAAAATAAAATCATGCAAGTTGCAGCAGCAAAACACCTTCGGGCAAAATGAGAAAAAAGTCTGATCAAACACAAATAAATGTTTAATGATTAAAGTTGTTTGTTGTCGTTGCTATCTTGCTCTAAGTGTTGCTGTGATATCTGTGCACACTGCATGACATGTCAGAAAGGAAAACAAAGGTTTCTGTTGTTGTTTTATTATAAGTAACAGTTTGATTTGTATGTTTTATCAGTGTTTTTTTTTTTAGGTTTAAATATTTCAGTAGGGTCTACACAGGCAAGTACTTGGCGAGGATATAATTATATAAAACTGATAAGCAGACTTAAAATGCAGATTAGTAAACACTGGATTTTGTCACTACAAAATCAAAAAACGGTTTAAAAGGGGAAAGAGTGAACTTCACTGCAGGATCATCGTCTCCTCACCTCTCAGTCGGTGACCTCACCTTGGCTCCGGGTCTCTTCCTCTCTGGCATGAGCAGCGTTCTCTCTCTCTCTCTCTCTCCATGTGTTCTCATTCGTCTCCAGCTGTCTATGATCTGTTCTCCCTCTGTCAGATCAGGGAGGATCCCGGCCGGTCAAAGGCCCCGCTCTCCTTCTTTCCTGCTGACTGTGGCTCTGTATAAATCACCCGGATGCTGAAAGCCCCAAACACTGGATCCACACATTATTTACTGTTGCGGCGCCGTCTCACATCAGAGATCCTCCTCGGTGGTTGGCACAGCGGCGTAAATCACTGTGGCCGCTGTCCCACTGTGCAAGAAGTGTCATTTCACGCTTCCTGGTAATGATGTCATACAACTGATGGGTGCTGGGCCTGACGACCATTGTGATCAATAATCAGAGACGTGCACTCAGGTCACTGTTTTCACGACTTGTAAACTGACTTGACAGAAAATAAATGACACAAGACTCGTTACTTGATTTGACTTCAGACATGATGACTTTTATGTTTGTGTTAATTTAATGTTTTCCATTGAACCTTTTCTCTCGTTGCGTTTTAGTCCGACTGTCACTATGTCAGTGTTTTATGGAAGCACAGAATGACCCGAGGGGCGATTTCTTTCAATAACATCATCTTGAGAAAACAAAGATTATTTTCTGCTGATAAAGGGTTAATTTTTCTTTTTTATAACAATAGAAAAAATAACCTAAACACTTCACGCCACTCCTAGCAAGTGTGCAATATTGTTGTTGCACCTCCCTTACAGTAGCCATAATCTAAATAGTCTCATATCAAATCAATATACAAGACATTCAGATGGCAAATGTTCATAATAAGTTCATGAAGTTTGCTTTGAAAATCCTAAACTCAGCCACGAGACCAGAGTGCGTCTGGATGTCACGGCTCATTCGTATGAATCTCATCTCAACAAATTATCAGGAAGCGGCCACATGTTCCCCTTGAGATAACAAAGTCATTTGTCTTTTGTCTGACTGCATTTATTAATCTAATATTAATCATTACAATGCTAATTCAAAGATAGACAAGTCGGCCAATAACATCATCATCACACAGTTGTTCATACGTTGTGTTCTCTCCTTATAAAGACTGCATGCTGCAAATATCTAGATGGTGACTGGTGGACTTGACTTTCCAAAGAAAGTATGACTAACAGTTCAGCCGCTTCGGTATGATGGGAGAAATTAAGCCATTCGTATCAGAGAAAGTCTGATCTGTGGGCGCAAAGTGAAGTAGGATCAGATGGTGAGTTATGAAGGTGAAGACGCTAATGAATCCCATAAATATGTATTTCACACACAAAGAGCTTAATCTAATTCTTGCAGTCAATAGATTCAGTAAAATATCTGATTTATTTATCATCGGACATGAATTATAGACTTTTAATGTTAATTCATTCAATCTGTTATTAATATGATGAATGCTTTGTTATTAACTGGCCTCTACCTTCATGTTTTTTTGCAAAAATGTCCCCCAGGCAAAGTAAGTCAGTAAGTATCTCTGTCCCACACTGTGAACTGAACACACAGCTCCGAGTCTGGAGTGTTTTATTGTGTTAACAGTCGTCTTGTTAGGCGTCTACGACTGCCATCACAAAACTCTACAGGCTACAATATTTCCACTGCTGAGGCGCCAAGTCAGCGCAGGATTACATGCTTGTTTTTCTTCCTCTTTGCAGACGCACATATTTATATACATATATATATATATATATATATAGATCTCCTTCTCTACTTCCTGTCTGTGCCCACCAGACAGTTTTGTTTGACTGTGCGTCAGCTGCCTCTGCATTACTGGACCAAATTTATTGTCTCGCTGTTTCAGGTATAAACACAAAACCCTCGCAGAGATTACACAGACGCTCCAATTTGTAGCCGCGCAGTCACGACTGCAGAGGAAATTGCTCATCGTCGTCTCCTCTTTTGAAGTTCTCAGACAGGATTGAGGTGATGGATTCCTGTATTATTCAGTGTATGATGTGTGTGTGTGTGTGTGTGTGTGTAGAAGGTCAGATGGGGGATATTATTTATGTTCCCTTCCTTATCTTAAAACAAAAGCTTTTCTCAGTGGTCTGGTCCAGGAGGACGGATCGTCTGAATTACAGCTCCGACACGAGTTAATAAGAACCAGCTCAACGAACAAAAACAGACCAATTTCTGAAGACAGACAGAAAACAACGACTGGTTTTATGATAGAAGGTAATTGACGGCGGCACAGCGAGGCAGGCATGTGTTCTTGTGTCGTAAACTAATATAGATTAATGTACATTTAAAGGAGAAGTTCACCCAAAATGTTTGTATTCAGTCGTTATCTGCTCACCGTCAGGCTGATGGAAAGTCGGGTGAAGTTTCGTAGTCGACAAAACGTTTCTGGAGCTTCACAGCAAAACATGTTGCAGCATTCAGCATCCTAAACATCTGAGAGATAATATAAAAGAAATACAGAAGAAAAAATAAAACAAGACAATACTTCTTCCACCCTGTCAGAAAGGGGTGCGGGCTAATGCTTTTAGCGTAGCAGCTACCGTGAGGAATCTGGCATTTAAAAGGGCAGAAATCATGTCTTTACAAATGAATGTGGGACTTCCAGAGACCTGGATCGTACCGGATGAGCAGCATGGAGCCATTTACCTGTTTTAGTTTTGTTTACATTTTGAAACAAGTCCCCATCTACTTGTTGTTTAGGAGAATGCTGCAAAACTGTTTTGCTGTGAAGCTCCAGCAAAGTTTGCTCGATTACGAAACTTTATCTGACTTTCCATCGGCATGTTGGTGAGGAGATGACTTTGGCTGCACTTATCCTTCAGTATCGTTAGAAACCTCCTGAGCCGTCCGTTCCCAGCTATCGTTAAACAACCACAACGCATATAGAGAAATTATACCACACAACCCCTCCATATTCTCCGGTGCTACCCTGAGACCAGGTGCTGCTGTATGTTCCTCCTCCTCCTCTTCCTCCTCCTCCTCCTCCTCCGCCCCCTGCAGACCGGCTGTCCTCTCTGTTACCCTGAGAAAACAGAGAACCCTGCAGGGCCATAAACTTCAGCTGGTCCTGTTTTGGCCACAGACACACACACACACACACACACACACACACACACACACACACACACACACACACACAGACACACACACACACACACACATAGACACCAGCGGCCAACAGACATCTCTGATGTGATAATACAGATGATGCTCACCTGAAGTCAAGACACAAGTAACACACACAGCTTCAGCTAGCTTTGTTCTCTCTCTCTCTCTCTTTCACACACACTCTCTCTCTCTCTCTCTCACACACACACACACACACACACACACACACACACACAAGCCATTAATGTGAAAGTAAGCCAGACCCGGTGGTGATTTAAGGGTAGCAGACAGTGGAAGGGTTGGAGGCCAAGCTCCAGGTCTCATACTATCTCCCTCCATTCACCAGCCCATAAATAATCCCCACGGGCCTCACGGTGACACGAGGGAAGCTGCAGTTTGAGTTTGAGATGAAGGACAGAGGGAGAGAGAGAGAGAGAGGGAGAGAGACGGAGAGGAGGCGCTGTCATCTGATGAGCTGAGAAAACGAGAGCAGAGCGATGAGAGACAGAAGACAGGTGTGGACAGAGAGAGAGAGAGACATGCAGTCGTCCTGCTGGTTACAGCTCTGGGTTAAATACACAAATTCAAGTACACAAATTGTACAAATAGCTGAGCAATATGATGCTTTGTTATCATTAAAACAGCTTATCTAAAACAATCAGTTGGGTAATCAATAAGTTGATTAGAAAATGAACTATTCAAATCATTGTTTAAGTCATTTTTATGTCAAAACTTTTCATGTTTTGCTGCTTTTCCTTTGAATAATTTTCACGGTTTTTAACTCATTCTTTGTGATTTTGAGGTTTGGACTGCTGAAAAGTCAAACAATTGATAATAGGTGACGTCATATATAATATTATAACCAGCCGAATCGCCTGGATAGGATACGTTCGGCGTCACAACACTCCCGAGCCGTGTTTGTGGGAACAAATCCTGGTGTTTTTAACAAGATCTCTGCACATTTCAAGACGTGTTTGTGGTGACAAAAACAGGCATTTTAAGCCAAACCATGATGTTTTGCGCCTTTAAACCTTACCAGAGCATTAATTAAGCTTTGTGACAAGAGAGACATAGAAAATTGAACCTGAATAAGAAGAAATATAAAGTTTTAACGTATCTATAGTTTTGCAGAAAGTCACAGGCGCCATTTTTTTTTCCTGCTGTTCCTGTTGTTTTTACTTTTCATACAATCTTTGGAGTTTTACTTGTAACAGATTATCTTAACTGTGTCGTATTAGTATGTTTAATTAAGTAAAGGGTCTGAAGGATGCTTCCTCCACTGCTGCTATAATAATCTGACAATTGTTTCTTTATGATTAGCTACCCGGCAGTATTGGCAGATTGGCCATGACTCTAACAGGAAGCCGTCCAAAGATGCGTCTCCAGCAGGTTTGTTGCATCACGGATTCTTCTCAACCATCTCTCGATCCAACAATAACCTCTCCAGCCGCCTTATCAAATCCTCTCTCCCTGCTGTTGCTCTTCTTCTTGCATTTGCAGAATTCCTCCCAACCACAAGGACCCCTGTCACTCAGGTTCTCACGATCCCTGTCGGAGAGTCACTCTGTGGGCTGTGAGAACCACCGGTGGGCTCCCCCCCCTCCCCCGGCTGCCGGAGGCCTCAAGCTGCGGCTCCCTCGACGCGCCGACGCAGACGCAAACAACAACACACACAAACATGTCACGAGTCGACGTATGTTGTATACACGGGGAATCAAACAAGCGGACGTAGCGGCGCACATGGCCTCCTTCTCCGGCTTTTTCCCGCCGACGTCCTCTCGCCTTCTTTTAAACAAACACAGCTGTCGAGGCCGCCGCGCTGCTGGAGAAGCTAAAAATGTATCAGGCCTGAAAGTGTTTCGTGTTAATCATAGCAACTGTCACAGAAATGACTTCTTCTTCTTCTTCTTCTTCTTCTGATGCCGCAGTAGCACTGACAGTAAAGGTGGTTGTGGTAGTTGTGATGTCATTTGTAGATACACGGAAGTCCTGAGAGGCGAAGGTGGAAATAAATCTGGTGTCCAACATTTGCTTGTCCATCTGTGAAGTCAAGTTAACTTCACTCATCTGTGAAACACGGATGATTGTGTGTGTTTGTTATTGTATTACTCATTTTGGCCACACGAGGCTGAAGTGAACTACCACCCTGTATTCTGAGGAGGACTAAGAACAATAATGTTTTCTTCCAGGTGAGTTTAAATGTGTCCAAACAGACTAAACACAAGCGTCTTGTCACAACTGTCAAAAATGATCCTGACGTAAATAATCGAACAACCAGAGCTTTGACAGAACAGGAAATTAATAAAACAAAAAAGGTGAGTTCTTCTCACCTGCTAAAACATTTTCCCTGATTAAAATAGGCAATTTTTTTTCCTATTTTGCCTCTCAGGGCTTCCGTACTTTACAGCAACAGCAGAGAAGTGATATAAGTCAGTAGAGGTGAACGTGTACTTGTGTGTCACAGTTGTTTGCAGTTGTTTTGTCGTAACTGATTGTTTTCATATCCTTTTATTGACTTAACTACTGTGGGAAGGTTTGCTTTGTGTAAACCTTCCCACAGAATTCCTTTGACGTTGTTTTTCCGCCGTCAACATTCTCCACCTGCTCTCCACCTCTGTACCTCGTATATCGAACCCCAACGTGTAGTTAACAGTTTTAAGGGGGGGAACCTTCTCAGCTTCATCACAGCAACGGCAGCTCAAATATATGCAAAGGTCTCTCCGTTGCTACGCTGTTACCCTTCAACACGAGACTATAAATGTGGCTGCGCTTTTATTTTGAAGTTTTGCTTTACGGCCTCTGCACCAAAGGTTTGTTTCAACAGTCACATCATCTCAACAAGCTGCACGCTCTCCGCCTCCTCCGTCTAAACATCAGATCTTTTGGAGGAGTTAGCAATCGAAGCTACCAGCCGGCTCCTCGTGGTGACCTCAGCACGACACTTCATGACCGACTGTTCTTTAATTTGCCACCCGTCTATAATTATAATGTCCTGTGCTATTTGTAATATACAGGTTAGTTATAGATAATTATATGTTATTTAAGGATAATTGTTGCCATAAACTGAATTTGACCCCACCTGTTAACACACAGGCGATCAGATGTGTGACTTTATACGGGTGTGGTAACTATTTAGAAGTATTTAATTCCACTTCCTGGATGGAAAATGTTAAGATCGTTTAAGCTGGTGTGCAGGATTAACTTCTGACATGTGTTAGGGTTAGGGTCGGGTTCGGGTTAGTTTGAGTCGGGAGTGAGAGCGTGTCGTCCTTACAGATGGCAGGATTGACAATAAAGTTGATTTTTTTCGCTAGAACTCCCTCGACTGTCTTTACTGGATGATTTCTGCCCGTTGTTTTGTTCTGCCGCTGCACTTTCCTTACAGTTTTTGTTGCCCTTTGCGATGGCGTCCATCCTCACCAGACGTCTCACCACAGCTCATTAGCAGCGCTGATGACTCCGAGCAGAAACTGCTGTGAGAAACGTCATTAACATCTGTTTGTGGTCCACACGGCGAGGCTGAAGGCCATGTGAAAACAAAACAACACCAGCGACGAGGCGAACAACTGCCGGGTCTCGAACACGGGTTCCCATGGTTGTGTCCTCCCCCTCCTCTCCTCTCCTCCCTCTCTCACACCCCTCCCCCCTGTTGTTTTTCTTCCTCCCTTCTTCCCACTCAGCGCTCAATCGTTAAATTTCACCTTCTCTTTCCTCATTCTTCTCACTTTCTCTCCTATCCTCTCCACTGTCTCTCCCCCCTCTAACCTTTCTTGTATCATCTCCTGTCTTCACTCCCTTTGCCTCTTTTCTTTCCTCCTCCTCCTTTCTTCTCTCAAAGCCTCACTCCTCTCTCTCAGTCAGAGATAAGAGGAGGGATACTACAGCAGCTGGACGATGAGCAACAAGCATTTCCTACAATTTTTAGGATCCAGGCTCTTACATCAGCTAGACGCCTTGCTCAAGAGCCCGTGAGCATGACACAAGAACACCCAGCGGATGTGTGAGGGGATCTTCTGTGGCTCGGAGTGACGTCTGTTCTCCCAGCGGAGGCAAGAAAAAAGAAAGAATGACTTATCCGGTTCAGACCTGGTGACAGGAATTAAGACTAACTGTGCTGAATTTAAAAATGCAGCCACTCGTCTCGCTGTTGGTCTTGTTTATGTGGGACATTTAGAAAAACTTCAATATTACATTTAGACGGTTTTATAAACAGTTTAGTGTGTTTTCATGTTTTCATGGTTATGATTAGGAGGTCAGAGCACGTTGCTAAACATGGTGGTCTTTGCTTTATTTAAGTGTGAAGTGCATTTGTACAAACACGTCTATATGAGTAATTAGCAGGTGTGCAGGGAACTAATTCAATTTACTGACATTACAGTAATTAAAACACAGTATTTGTACTTTTATGAGTATTTTTCAAGTCTGTGATTTTACTCAAATTTGCATGACACCGTTTAATCTACTCAGTTACTTTTGATTTGAGTCCAAATAGCTCAGTATTCCAACAGTAATCATTGTTTTTGAGAGTTTTTGTTCGGTGACCCATACATACAGATGTTTCCACTGGTAGTTTGATATTAGTAGTATATAATTCAGTCATTTCCTTGGTTTCTGTCTGTATGGAGCATATTGTGTTTGTTATTCGCACTTCACAAGACACTTCTCCTTTTTGCATTTCTTCGTTTCTATTCCCTTCTTTTGCAGTTCATCCACCTGCACCGATGAGGTCCTCCAGGTCGCACCCGGTCGAATGGAAGAGCGCTCCTTTGTTATGTTTGAGCACACGTTCACTGCAGGGTTTACGGTTCGGTTCCCCTGCGTCTCTTGTCCACATGTCGAAAGTGTCCTTGAGCACGAACCTTCGATTATTTAGGCCAGCGCCGTGAACCCAACAGCTTCTCCACCATCAAAGTGTGAGGAGGTGAAAATGTGGCAAACTGGAACAAACTCTGGATATTAGCGCTCTGAACGCAGCCCATTTCAGTACTGATAACTGAAACAAAGGAAATGGAAGAAGTCCAAGTGCAAGTGAGCGCGACAGTAATGTGCATGTAAAAAAAAGTGTAATAAATAAAACAAAAATCCCACTGCGTGTCCTTTATGGACTCAACTGTATTTAAAATAGTTTAGTCCAGAACTTTAATATCACAGTGAAATCTGCCTCTCCTGTACCATGTGAGTGTGTGCGGTGTGTGTGTGTGTGTGTGACACAGGTGGCAACTTCATCATCAGCAGAGTAAAGTTCTATTAATAACCCAGAGCCTGAGCAGAGCCCCAACACACACATACACACACACACACACACAGGAAAGATGACACAGAGATATGGAGAAAGAAACAAAAATCGGTGCGTTAAAGAAGAAAAAGTTAGAGAAGATATCATTTTAATAAGCCCGATGGTCCAGAAGATCCCTCAAGGTGGAGAGAGGCAGACACAAAGGGCAGTTAAAAGACAGAGAAAGGAGAATAGAAAATAAAAAAACCAGACACGGTTGCTGTTCTCGTCTTCCTTTGGCGTTCCTGGCTCAGGACCAGGCAGCGAGCCGGCCTGCCTCCCCTGGGGAGAGTAACTCCAGGCTTGAATTCCTTTGTGTTATTTCATGTTTTCCTCTCCTGCCACAGCAATTTCTCCCCTGAAAACTCAGTCTGTGTACCAGCCCTCATTAAACAAGGAGCTCTACAATTGTCCGAAACGCTGTAAAAACACTCAGCATGGACAGCTGCGTGCGGTGGACGGACTTTGCATGCAAACACATAAACACGTACGATAGGAGCGTGCACCCTGAAGCACAGGAGCACACACACACACACACACACACACACAGAAGTTAACACTCGCTCTGCTGCGTCGCTCTGTACTTATTTACACTCCTGCAAAGCAACAAGTTTGAGGAGTTTGAGAGTCTGGGAGCGACCAAAGGAGAAAAGCTAAGGTCATTTCCGCTGTGTTGGGGAGGTCTGTGAAGGGTCAAGCCTTCCGCAGCCCCGGCTGTGTGAATCACATAAACACTCAGACTCAAACACTCCCCGACGGCCGCAGCCCTCCTCTGGTGCTCACGTCGCAGGAGCCACACTCAGACTCGGTTTTACAAATCAGTTTAGACGTGCAAATGTTGTTGTACGTCTTGGATATCCATCAGCAGTTGTAATTTTGGGCCCTTTTTTGGATAGCGAAGTGGATAGAACAGAGCCAGACAAACCTCAGTCCCCTTCAAAATGAGTATTTAAACAAAAACAAGATTTTTATTTGGTAAATACTCTCATATTTCAAACGTCATGGCCACAACTCAGAAGGCAGGTTTCTTGTCAAATATTTGAAGTATGAAGTCAAACTGGAGATAACCCTGATAACACTGTCAGGGGGTATTTTCTCAGACTCAGTCCAGAGACACAGAAGACATGAAACAGCTGTTTTCACAGGCCGAGCAGCGACGATTACCAGTAAACTGACATGTTTGTGTAAAATTTGTGAAGTGCCCCTCAGAGTTACTTTTCTTTTCAATGTAATCTCCCAGTGTCCCGGTTCAAACTGCTTCAAAGCCGTCTCCACACTGCCACACGTAGGCCGACGTGATTCCAATACTGTATTGTTTTAATTTCACTGTTTTCTGTCTAAATAAGAGACATTTTATCATTTTAGATGTACGAAATGTGTGTATAATCCTAGAATGTAAACTCAAAACCTCCAGTCATTCAACCCTCCAGAAGTCAGAGAGATATTCGTCCCTCCGTCCTCCAAAAATAAAAACAACTGAACCACATACACTCTAACCAGACGTGTCAATCCCCGAGTACGTCTGGGCTGCCACGACGACAGCTAGAGGAAGAAGCTAATGCTAACGTGAGTTGTTCTTTTCAGTAAACTCTGTGTACACAAACAATGTTCTCAATGCTCGTGTTCATGTGTAGAGACCCTGGTGATACTACGAGCAAAGTTTCATGTTGTGTCGAGTCTTCTTAGTGTTTTAAAAATAGAGATTTTGATGCTAGCGTAAAAGTGCCCGTAGCACTGCCCATTGAAAATGAGTTTGACCCGAAAACAAAAATACGGTCAATCTTAAAAGTGCCTCTTTTGTCATAATTATGCTTTTACACCAAGGATTGACTCGGGTACATTCACAAAAAAAGCCTGGGTTGCATTTTGTCGAGAATTTCACTTTAAATACACAACATTCAGTGCTATTTGATAACATACAGCCTACAATGTGGTCATTTTCTTGAGTCTCGTGTGTGTTTTGCATCAAAAAATGAATGTTAGCATCATTTTCTAACAAGATGATGACGCTCTGCAAAACAGACTTAGGCAGCGGTGTGTTGAGCTAAATGCTAACATGCTAATGTTAAACAGCTACAATGTTACTGTCACTATCTTACAGTATTGTGAGGCGTGTTGGCATGCTAGCATTTGGTCATAAAAACCCAAAAGAAATGTTCAACCTGATGGTGGCGCTAGAGAAAAATGTAAGATGATCCCCTGCGTCTGTAGGATTCGTCCTCTGGGGATCATGAATGTCTGCACTGGGTTGTATGGCAGCTCAGTTGTAGTGTTATTTAATGATGTTTGTGTGAGGGTTGAAGCGCTGACAGTATCCATTAAATAGATGATTAACTACACAGTGAAACCTTTAATCTGCCGTCCTGATTAATCTGAGCTCAGCAGCCGCCCCGTCATGTTTGGAGCGCCGATCTCTTCCCATGAGAAAATACCACTTTAGTGTTTCCTGGTAAAACTGGCACGTCAAACACGAGTGAGGAGGATCCAGGTTGTTGTGTTTGTTTTCTCGCGGTCCCGTCAAAATCTGTTCCTCATTCTCAACCTCACGAGTACGCTTGCACAAACACACACACAGCAGGCACACACACAAACACACAAAGCAGCTCTTTAATGGGACTGATCCCACAACCAGCTGGCTTCGTTCACCGAGCTGAGGACACTGATATCAAACACAGTGGAGGAAGAATCAAATATCATTAAAGCAAAAGTCTCGCCAAAATGCAACCAAGGCTTTTTTTATGAATGTCCCTGAGTCAAACCTTCATGTAAATGCATATTTACGACGACAGAGACACTTTTAAGATTGACCGAATTTTCGTTTTCGGGTCAAACTCATTTTCAATGGGAGTGCTACGGGCACTTTAGCGATAGCATCAAAATCGCTATTTTTAAAACCCTAAGAAGACTCGACACAATATGAAACTTTGCTCGTAGTATCACCAGGGTCTCTACACATGAACACCAGCATTGAGAACATTGTTTGTGTACACAGAGTTTACTAAAAAGAAGGTTTTTGAACAACTCACGTTAGCATTAGCTTGTTCCGCTCGCCGCCGTCCTGCCAGTGAAGAAGTGTCGATCTCAGAATGCGACGTAACCTGGAGGACAGTTACGGTGGAATGCTCCTAAAGCTTAGTTCCATATAAATGCACAGATAATTTGTCTTTTTGTCGTTAGCGGAAAAAAAATATTGACCTTGAAGATGAATAAAGGAGCCTCATATAAGAAACAATACTAAAATCAAAAGCTGGAAAATTCACTTGAGATATCGCGTTGTATTGTTGCCGGAAGACAGTAGCGTTCCGAAAACGAGAATACGGTAAATCTTAAAAGTGCCTCTTTCGTCGTAATTATGCTTTTACACAAAGGTTTGACTCATATACAGTCACAAAAAAAGCCTTGGTTGCATTTTGGCGAGAGTTTCACTTTAAGTCTGCTTCTCTTCCTGGTAAATTCCCTGATTTTGTCAAACGTAGCATCTCTAAATTTCCCTCACAGCTCACTGTTAGTCATGTTCTCTCCTCAGTAACGTCCATGTAGGACCTCACCGTTGTCAACGTGACGACTCATATTCAGTCATGAAAGGTTGACCATCTTGTAAGTACCCACGGGAGGAATGCCATTAACCCTTTGTTGAGAGTGATTTGACAACAAATTTGACAATTGAGATCAATTAGTCGGACGAATGCAAAACAAAACATGCAAAGAACGTACGACTATAAGACAGAACAGAGGGCACAACTTGAATTTGGTGAAGATAATGTAATGTAGTTGCTGATTTTCATGTGTGTATGTCATAGAGTGTGTCATATATTCCTATATGCATATGCAACGTGCAGGTTTGTGTAAGGAGGACGAAAAATCCCTAAAAAATAATACAATTAAAATAAAAAGTCATGAATTTTGTAAATATAAAAAGGTTTCAAATAAAAGAGATGTGATGAGATAGAAGATACACATGTCTGCTCATACAAACGTGTGTTTATCACATATTAGAAAACACTGATGTAAGTCTTTGGAATGGTCCTTTAGGTCATTTGTAGACTCAGTTGCAGTTTATAGACACAGCTAGCCAAAAACTGAAGTCCTGCGATGATTCTTACTTCCATAAACATCATGAGGAATTAATTTATTACCTGTTAGAAACATTACAGATCTCTGTAGTTTTTGGTGTTCTTGCCAATGTGCAGTTCTGAGCACGTTGTCCCACAAGCAACTCCAACACCGTCATTAAAGTTCCATTTTGGTGGAAATCAGAAACGCGTTTGGAATTCGCGTTGGACCGAACCGTCGCTGACAACATCTGGTATTGTTTGTTTTTTTAAAAAAAATATGCGATTGTGTAACAGAGTCAGTCGAGAAGTATTTTCGCAGTAAATCACATTTTTCCGAACTGCTGCCAGATTCAAACTGTTGCACCGAATCTTTGAGCCAAACGTGCTATAAATGGAGGAGGACTTGTTTTTTTTATTCTGATTGGATTCCTTGTAAAGTTGCATTCCAGATGAATGAAAAGACAAAGAATTTGCTTTGTTCTTCTGGGGTCAGGTCCAGTTTGTGTTCTGTTTAAAGGGGCAACTCCACCAATTTTACACCAATTGAAGAGTACGACTGCATAAGTGAGGAAAGTCTTTGTCGCTCCAGAGGAAGTTCCATGTAATCTAATCAGTTTCCTCCAGTGATGTCACTCAGCGGCTGAGTTGCATGCCAAGTTTTGTATCAATAACTATACATCATAATGAGTCCAGCAGTGTTATAAGAGTGCATGTGGAGAACAAAACCTGGTGACAACATGACCCACAATGCAATTTTGCAACTGAGCATAATCACCAGAAGCAGCTATCAAGATATTCTATGTTTAAAAATGCAAACGAGGCAATCCAATTATACATGTGCATATTTGCATATAAAGCAAACAGAAATCTGAACTAAAATAAACACCTACATGTGTATTTTTGGACATTTTCTTTCCAATTCTCTGAAACAACACATGTAATGGAAGCAACAAAGCCCCCAAATCTCAAATTTGACAAGTGTATGAAAATAGAAATGTTGTTTTCACTTCGCAGCGTCTTCCCCTCGCAGACGATCTATTTAAAGCGTCGTCCGCAGAATCAGACACATCACCTTTGGCTCACCGCGGGCCCGTTCTGTTGAGTTTTTATTGTGTGTGAGTCATGTAGATGGAAACAGGATTTCATGCGGACGCTGCTCGTGCATGCTCTGACTCGTCCGACTGACCGTCTCATTTTTAGACGCTCAGATGTCCCCGCAGTGTTTACGTGCTGGCATCTGAGTATTGGATGTATCTGCAGCGTGCTATGTTTGTATTTAAACGCCGTACGTCACATCTTGTTTTTCACTATTTCTGGATATTAATGTAGCTGCTGGTGTGTGTGTGTGTGAGCGACACCAGTGATGCTGGTAGACACACCTCGCCTGCCCGGGCCGCGGCCTCAGTGGAAACGATGAGAGTCTCAGGTTTCAGCTCAGCCCCGCGGATGAATTTAGTGTCTCCGTCCACAGCTCGTTTACAGCCGAGGTGCCGGGCGGAAGCATTTGGTTAGTGGTGCACCTGCAGTCACTTTCCCAAGACGGAGTATAAATACACGGGCTTAAAATGGAAATGCAAACTTGGTAGAGTGAACTGTAAATTGGAAAGATATGTAGTGGGTCGGTGAACCTTCGTGACGGAGACGGGATGGAAATCTCCAAAAGAGAAGAGCTGGTGAAAAGAATCTCGAGCGTTGTGTTCGACTTGTTGGTTAAAACTGTTCAGAGTAAATTTAGAGCCGACAACGAGTCAGCAGGTTCTGTTTTCACAGAACTCCTGCTCCCTTCAGCAGGAAACACTGATGCTTTATGGGGATTGAAACTGTGGCGTTTTAATCAGATCAAATAGTTGAAACCAGATCGCTGTCCTTTTCTAAATGTAGTTAATTGGGAACAGCTCTACGGAACAATTTGTTCGTTCTGATCAGAGAAGTAATGCGGCTATTTACTAGCAAATGGGGCTCGTAAACAAATATTTAAGGCCGGATTAATTGATGGAATGAATTTGTTTATATTCTGTCATCCAGCTGAATATTCTGGCCTTGGGTTGCAGCTTCAGTGGAAACAAAACTGAGTCATTTCCTCGCTGCTTTATAAACCAAACTCGACACATGGCACGTTATTTTTCTTGTCGCTGGCTTTCTTTGGTGTTCGTGTCGGTTGAAGGAATGAAGGAAGATGAAGCTCCGTCTTTGTCTGCTCAGGTTTCCAAGTGTAATGGAAGCGCTGGCCTTCAGATCTCAACATCCGTCTCCTCGCAGCCATAAGCTCCTCGTGTTATAAGGTCATTTCCTGCGGTCGATCAGGGATTGTATCCTCACGTCGAACACAGAATTGCACTTTCAGGCGTCACGTAGTTCATGATACTTTGAGTTTGAATCGCAGCATTCTCAATATTTGCGGAAACATTTTGCACTTGCCTTCAGCTCCGCGTGGCCTTTTAGTGCCTTTCATCTTTTTTGGGGTTTTTTCACGGCTGTCTCAGTTCACAGTCACGTTTTGATGAGCATCGTTTTCAGACGCAGCGGGGAGCTATTTTCAGCTAAAAAAAAACTGGACCGTCATTAAACTACAGGAAGACAAAGTTAGCCACTGTTACGGAGCTTTTACCAGCTCGGTGGTCAGATGTTTCCCTGCAGGAGCTGGTGGAGACCAAAACCAGAGAGATAAGAGACAAACAATCACTATGAGACCAGAAGCACAACTGTGAAGCAACACTGGGAGCTTATTTTCCCTTAAAATAACAGCGTCAGAGTCATTTTGATGGTGCAGTGTGTTGTATGACGGTGAATTGTGTCTCTGTCTCAGCCACTCCAGCCCCACTACCGCTTGTTTCTGCGCTCTGTCACGTGAGTTTCAGAAATGTTTTTTCTGTGACTGTTGGATGTGTATATTTGCAACTGTTTGCTTGATGTAGCTCGGGGGTAGAGCGGCTCGTCTAGTGACTGGAAGGTTGCTGGTTCGAATCCCGGATCCCCGTGGCTGAGCTGAGCTGCATGTCGAAGTATTTGAGCATCAGTGTAATGTGAATGAATGTGCTTTGAGTGGAATCAGTCGACTGGAAAAGCACTAAATAAATGCAACGTTTGTCAGAACGGGTTGATTTCTGAGTCAAACACTGACACACTGGGATGGCGTCCAGTATTTGACGAGGTGGGACTGAGACTCAAAAATCAGCTTATGTGACAAATAACACCTTTAAAAGACGATAATATGTCAATGCTGTGGTTATAACACTGCCCCCAAGTGGTCAAAAATCAACTAACGCAGCTTTAAGAAGATCAGCTGCAGAGCTTTAATATGTCCTGCGGCAAAAAAAAAAAAGTGTCTTTGAACACAACGCTGAACTCCTGATTCACTTCACATCAAACTTTTACCGTGAGTGATAAAAAAAACAGCAATACTATTAATTAATGAAGGGAGATGAGAAGACAGCAACATTTACAATAGCAGTAAGAGCTTCACTGTGCAAAACGACCAGCAAGCATGTGAGTGAGGCCGTTTTCACAATCATCTGATCGAAGTGGAAAATCTCCTCTGTGCTCGTTAAACATCTGATTTGAAGAGGCGGGGCTTGCGAACGTGATTTGTGACATCACAAAGAAGCTGATCCTGGTCCATCAATTAAAATGTTTGTAATCTACAGGCATCTTTCTTTCATCTGTCTGAAGTAGATTATTGCATATAAGTCGTTTTTTTTAAAATCATGCACTTCAAGAAAAAAGTCAAAATATCCAGAATAAAGTTTTCTCTCTTCAACACTTGTTTGTTTTTTTTCCCCTCTGAGCAGACACAGTTTTGGCACAATCCCTTCAAAGTCCTATTATTGACCACTTCACTGCGTTTATGAGCTGAAAGACAAATAATTCAGTTGTTACTGAAGCTGATACTTCATCTACAAGAGATATTTTTTTAGGGCTGTTTGATGCAAAAGTTCTCAAAAGTTCAAATGTCAACTTTATTAATTACATTTCCACTTATTTCTAGAAGTGCATGATGAAAACTTTCCTTCCCTCCTCACCTGTGGCGGACTGAACACCATCTCTCCTGCTGCAGAGACTCTCTGCAGGTGCAGCCCGCCTCGGGAGCGCGCACGGGTTTGGCGCGCCCCCGGCCTCCTCCGGGCCCCTCCCACTCCCCCGGCCTGTTTAAGTGCTCGCCTCCTTCACTTCAATGAGCGCTATTGTTGAGCAGTCTGTGCGCCTCTGAACGCCGGATCCTCGCCTCTGACAGACGGACGGAGCGGACCGTGTGTGTGACTCACCTCCCGGTCTGAACTTCGTGCGGACTCGAGACTTTTGGAGAGTTTGTGTTGTTGCTGCGCGCAGAGAGACCCGCAGACACAGTGGATACAAAGTGTGTGTAGGAGCTGCTCCAGCGGACACTTTGGATAACTTTTCCAAGGTAAGCTTCTCCTGCGTCTCTGCTTTAATTGTGATTTTTTTTTTTTTTTAATTCTCAGTTCACAGTAACGAGCTGCCCGCGCTTGAAGTAAATCAGTTATTCTGTAAACTCTGACACCCGGAGAGGCTGTGATGAATTGATCCGAGCCTCGGCTCCTCTCACATGTGAAAGCCTCCCTTGTGGTCGGTGCGTAACGCCGCATTCCTGTCCCGGCGCACGGGTCCGTATCTCGGGTCAGGATCTGCTCGGCCGGACGCGCTCGGCGGGGACGCACGGACAGGAGAGACACTGAGGGGAGTGTTCCCCGCTGAGAGACGCGCAAAACAGGATTAGCTCTTATCGTTGTCGCCGCCTCAGACCGTGTTTGAGCGGAATGTTTCGGATTAGAGGTCGTTATCTGGCTCCCTCCACGGGCTCTCCCACTCCTGGGTTGTTTTCACCTCCGATGGGAGACTTTAATCCGTGTGATTGGCTGCTGATCCCCCCCCACACAGACGAATCCAGACATCCCCACCGGGCCGTGGAGGCTGTGTGAGGGTCTGATGTGGTGACTTTGTGGTGTTTGCATGTAGTTTGTACCTCTGCGAGTGCGCCTTCAGCTGCAGACAGGTGTGTTTACTCATGCACAAGATGTTGAGTGTGCGTTAAAGAGTAATGACAGTGTTCAGCCCTGTATACTTCTGAGCTCCAACAAGTACACCAATCAATTACCTGAGAGACGAACTGAGAGAGAAATCAATGCACAACTGTTTTACTAGTCGTTTAATCAATTGATCTGGTTCAGCCTTCTAACATGTGACGAGTTAAATGTTTATTTCTGTGGTTTTAATCTGATTATCTTTGATTTTTGGACTTCTGGTCACCTTGGCCCTGGGAAAAGAGCATTTCTGACTGTTTTCTGACATTTTACATTAATCAGTTGAGGGAAATAACTGTGAAATTGATCGACAATGAACATAATATGGACTAGCAGCCCTGCTAGACCTGAAGACCTTTTATTACCACAGAATCTTACTGTTAATTGGCTGTAATAAATGCAGAGAATTGCAACGACTAGTCGCTATTAAAGATTTTAGTCAAGAAAAAGACTCCAAATAATCTCTAGATGTGAGAAAATGCTGCTTTTCTGGTTTCAGGCTGTCGCCAAGTGGGTTTTTTCACAGTTCCCGCCTATTTCAAAGAAAGAAAAATAAATCGATTAATCAGAAACAATTCTTAAGTGATGAATCATTGATGAAAAAAACCACGAGGAAATACCAAGCTGCAGCTGCGGCTGGGATATCTTCAACAGTGACATCTTGCAGCCCTGGTTTCAAAATGTAATCTTTTTACTGTTAAAGACGAGAATAAACTGTTCAGTTACAGAACAGTAAGAAAAGAAAATCATCTCTCTGATAATGTCTGATGTAGAAAAGAAGATAAAAACACTTGTAAGTGATGTTAAGTCGTGTTTAGACTTCATATAAATCTGCATGTGTGGTATACAGTTGTAATGATAGATAGATAGATGGATAGATAACCTGCAGTTCTCCATCATAAGATAGTGCTCACATGTCATGAGGAGGGTTTGTAAAGTGTCGCTGTGCTGTTCAGAGAAATCTAATAACTCCAGACGATGAGATGCTGCTGTCTTTATCTCCCTCTGAACAACCTGCTGCCTCCACTGTCTGAGTCTGAGTACAATAACAGCTCTCCAGATTAATACTGGCCGGCGGGCACGCAGGAAAACAAACCCCAGCGTGGAGCGAGAGTATGGGAAAAGCAAAGAAAGGTGGAGTAAAGAGGGATGGAGCGGAGCGCGTACAGGAGAGAGAGCAAACATTCCTGACTCGGTGTCTCGGCAATTTAATTAAGGTTTTGGTGAGATGCTGCAGCGAGCACCTCGAGGTGAAGGCTTAAACCCCGCCTCCCCCGCCGCTTCCAGCTTGGACTAATCCCAAAGGGGGTCAGCTAATAAGTGTTCGGGTCGTGCCACCATGACAACTGAATCGAGGGCGAAACTCGAAGGACAGCTCCCCCAATCAGGGAGTTAATAACCACCATGAAGGAAGTTAAGAGGTACAAGGTGAAGAGGATGGAGGCGTGTGTGTGTATGTGTGTGTGTGTGTGTGTGTGTGTGTGTGTGTGTGTGTGTGTGTGTGTGTGAAAGAGGATTAAATTTCAGTTGTTATCAGCCACATCAACTTAAGGCCCCTCCTCTTAGTGGGGTTTAAGTGTGCCCTGTGGTGCTCTGATGTCACACACACACACACACACACACACACACACACACACACACACCCTCCCTCTGGGTCACATCTCGGTCACTGTACCACTTGTTTGGGTAGATTTTTATGGGGGAATAAAGTCGCCGACACAAGTGGCTGTTTAGATTTTCCGACACTTTGCAACTGCTTCCTGTTGAACACGCCGCTGGTTTTAAAACTCTCGCTCCTCGACGTTCTCGTCGTCGTCTTGACCGTCGCTCCCTCCCCGTCCTCCTCCTCCACATCATCTCCAGCGTGTCTGACGGGTGCAGATGTTGACATTTACACCACCGCGGCCGGGCTCGTTTCCAGCCTCACCCTTCTTGCCTCTCTCTTCTTCTGGTTTTTCCCTCTCAATCTGTTTTCCATCTTGGGGTTTTTCTGCTGTTCGCCTAATATTTTCTGCAGGATTCGCCTTTTTATGTGACACACTGGTTCTGAATGGAATCCGTGTGATACCCAGCCGCCCCGTCACCAGACTCAACATTGTTATTAGACCCTCAGATTACATTCAGTGACGTCGTTTCTTTAACGTCTAGTGCAAACCTTTTTTAAAGAATACTTCCCTCTGTGTGCGTGGAAACATTGTGGTTAAAGTCGGGGAAAGATCACGGACTTGGAACAAGTATTTTTAGAGTGCGGCAACCAAAACATTTGTTTCACGTTAGGGACAGAGAGCACTTTCAGTTCAAAAAAGGCGAAGAAGAACATTTCTGGGCAACAAGACTGAGCCCCTGTCTACGTTATTGTGAGGGAGCCAGAACTTTACTTGAAATCGTCTCCTGGACATAAAAAAAACAGCATGTTTAGTGAAATCCAGGCCCTCATCATGAAGATCTCTCCTTGATTTACTTTTCTTTTTCTCCTGTGTGTGTTTTCCCACAAAAACCAACTCAAGAGTCGCCAAAAACGAGGCTCAGCTAATGTTAATATTCCATCAGCTCTTCTGTTTACAGTGAGGAGGGTGACGCAGCATCATGTTGTCTTCACTCTGTGAGTCACCAATTTATGTTTATTTTCATCATCAACAAATCCGCCGGTTATGTTCACCATGAATCAGTGAATCGCTTATCTGCTGAGTCTTCAGCGTGTCCAGAGCGATGTCTTCAGATCACTTCTTCTGTTCAACCAACAGCCCAAAACCCGAAAGACTTCGTTTACCAACATAAACGACGAAGAAAAGCAGCAAATTCTTCCATATAAGAAGCTCGAACCCGCAACTGTTTGAAATTCTTGCTTTAAAAAAAGACAGAAATGATCAATTAATTCGTATTTTTTTCAATCAACTAACTGATTAATCGACTAGTCGTTGCAGCTCCATATTTTTGTTGACTAGCTGCAGAAGCAGGCTCAGTGACGACACTGTTTAAAGTCACGATGCGTAGAATTGAACGACTTCTTGCTTTGCTGCCACCTGGTGGAAGCATCGAGAATGACGCAGTGAAGCAAAAACTGCCAGAGTGCCTTAAAACTGCAGTATTTTTATTGATATTGTTTCATGTTTCTGCTCACAGAAACTGGAAATGTTGTATAAGAAAGGAAAACAAATCCACACCTGTAACTTTAAACAAATCGGACAATCGCTTCTAGGTTAAAGAATGACAGATTGATAGAAAGAGGAAAAAAAATACCGTCTCCTTCGTTTAGTTTTTCAAGCACAAAATCAAACTGCACGTCTAGAACAAGCAGAAGAGCTCTCGGCGCTCCCTCCTCTCGCTGCACAGATGTGGATGTCGGGTGGGCCGAGCGGCTTGTCAGCTCATTTGGGAGCGTTTAAGGAAGCGGGGACCACGCAGATGGAGCGGACGTCCAGCGTCGAGCCTCCGACTGCTGATAAATCATCCTGCTCAGTTCGGTCGTTACGCCGCTCGGGGCTGATTTCCTCCTCGTGAACAGGCCTACCTGGAACTCTGCAGCCACACTGAAACCATTTACAGTAACAAGCTGCTCTGATAATGTGAGCTGACGATGCCTTGTTTCCCCTCGTTGCTCCTTTTTATCCTCAAGACATTTGGCAAAGACGTTTTTTTTCCAAATTATCCAGCACCGGCTAACGTTGTGTGACATCTCTGATTGGCTGGTTTTCGTACAACCAGCAGTCCAAAACTCAAACTTTGCACAAAGATCCGTGAGAATCTGGAACCGGAGGATGTTTGCAGTTCTTTATCTGATAAATGACTCCAAATGATGGCAGTTATTTCTGAGTGTTTGCTAAATTTGGTTTCTGTTTTCAGCGTCATAAAAAGACTCACGTTACAGCTTTACAAGGTTCTTTGACACCAGAGGAATTCTAGACTCAAACCTACAACAGGCTGAGACTTAACATGCTCACCCAGAGGGGGAACCGCTGCTTTCCGAGAACCCGAGCCCCCCTCTGACCCCCGGGGAGGGTTTAGGGGGTTGCTACTCCTTTACTAACCCATGAAGCGTGTCTCTAAGTACCTTCCCCCCTCATCCTCACCGCGTGTTGTATAAACACAGTGGTTCAGTAGGAAGGTAAAGAGCGTGACACATATAGACTCCTCGTAACATTCCTCTGCGGTACCAGGAGACACCAGGACACAAAGATGCCTCCAACGGCAGGTCTGTGGTCAGATTACCCAACGCAGAAATACCAACCTAAGATTATGACAGCAGTTAACCTTTTAATCACCTCATAGCAGCGGTTTGTCCTTTCATATCCCTATAATGATTTTAAAGAAGTGTCTACATCTTGTGCAGAATATATATTTAGATCAGCTTCATCTTAAAACACAAGCAGCGAACATCAGTTTTGAGTCGGTGCCGACTGCAGATATCTGGATTCAAAGATCCAACATATCACACATGTGCATCGCCCGTGCCTTAACAGTTTGGCTGTCACTGTCATGAATAGTCAAAATTCAGTTTAATAAGTTCCAGAAAACTAATTCATCTGCTTCAGTTGCACCTCCTGATCGCGAGCTGGTATCTGCAAGCAGCTGGTTTGCTAACGTTAGCTACCTGGCTACAAAGCAGAGACGGGCTGAAGTAGAACCTGAACACTGTTCTGTTTGGTCCGATGGCACGATACCACAAGATCATGATAAAACTGGAAGCCCGTATCAGCGTGTCAGGTCTTTATTTCAAAGTAAAGTGACAAACACAAGCCAAAGTCAAGCTAGAGGTGATGGGACTGTCGTGAACGAAGTTCTAATCTCCTCTACATTTCTTTTTGACTTGATTTTCGGTACTGACATCATACAAATCATGCAAACACAAAGATTTCAAGTAATCAAAACAACTTTTTGACTTTAAATATCAGTTTTAAAGTCATGTTGATGGCAAAGTGTTTTGTAAGAAGGTGAATGGTGTCTCCATCAGCCCCTACGTTAGCGTCTGACAAACTGTTACGGCATCTGGATTTGCATTTACGACAGTTTTGTTGCGCTCAGAAATTGTATCGGGATTGCCAAATCGTACCAAATGCCAGTTTCTACATAATGTTGCTTTAACTTGATTCAATATAGTGCATCTCAAAGTTAGAGCTCGTCTTTGGTTTATCCCTTCTGGGCTACTGTAGAAACAACATGGCGAACTCCCTCTGTAGCTATGAAGGGCTTCAAGTTAGCGACGAAACATCGATTCTTAGTTTCAGACTGTTATACCCACAAATCCTACACACTGGACCTTTTAGTTGAGAGCTAGATAAAACAAATCATTGAGGTAATTCATAATCCGACGATGAATTAATTGCGCAGACTTTGTGAACCCGGTGTTAGAGACGTCTCTCTGGCCGTGTGAGAACCACAGAGCAGCAGCGACTGTTTACACAGAGAGCTTTCATATTCCGACTCGACACCTAATCTGTCTCCAGTCTTTAAGATAACACATCCCCCTGCCTCCATCCTCCATCCTCCACCCTCCACCCTCCACCCTGCAGCCATAACTCCACCTGAGGGCAAGCAGAGGTGAGTGAGTAGGTGTGTGTGTGGGGTGAGGGGTGGGGTTGTAGATTAGGGGAACCCCACCTTACAGCCCCCTTTCTGAGCCCCTCTCTCCTGCTTTTTCCCCCCTGAGGGCACAGACACACACACACACACACACACACACACACACACACACACACAGGCACACACTCTTTCATCCCCATTCAACAGCCCTCATTCCCCTAAACACACACACTCACACAGGCTGGATGTAGTCGCTGGCCCGAGGGGGGCTGCAGGGCCTCACAAAGCACTTCAAAGGGTGGAGGAGGTCTGGATCTACGACGTCCTGAACAACTTGGAGGCACAACAGGTGAAGACAGAAGCCGTGTGACAAGCAGAAGCTGGCCGGCCAGTGTTGGTTTTCACGGACGTGTGCGCCGCGCGTCGTAATGTGTCGGGACGTGTGAAAAGATCCTTGAGCCGCGGTCGCCTCAGGTGGAAGTTTTGGGGAATGTGCTTTGTCCTCAGGTGTGTCGGGCGTTCAGGTGCACATGTGGTGTCACGTTCCCGTCTAGCCTCCTTTTGTCGGGCGTCTGTGCAGCAGCAGGTCTGTGTGCGCACGTTTGTCATGTTAACTTGCATTATGTTTTGGTAGTGAAGTTAATGCAGTTCATTTAAAAGGTTACCGACAAGATATTTTATCAAGATAGATTTATGTCTTATAATATGTCTGATTTAAAAAAAGGGAAAAAAGAAACATTTTATTACTTTATCACCCACTCAGGGACATACAGGAATTATAACACTTACAAAAGTAAATAACATCTCTCCATGTTCTCTATAAAGTAACACTTAAAAGTGGTACAGCAGAATTGACGTGACGTAGAGATAACATAGTAGCTTGTGAGATAACTGCCAATCAGATTTCAGCCCCCCCCCGGGTTTGTTCGTTTGGTCGCTAACCGAACAAGAAGTTCACAGTACTGGTGCTGATTGACCTTATTAACTTCATCCACTGGTCGTGTTCAGCTTGGATGAATTGATGAGTTTGAATTTAAGTTGATGGTTTGTCTGAGCCTTCGTGATGAATCTAAACATAACATTGTTAGAAATATGTCAGTGCTCGATACTTCCTTCTCCTTGCTTCTGGACTGAGCTGTTGGCTGATTGGTCGGTTGAAGCTGTCGTTAGATGTCTCCAGTCTTCAAGTTGTGATGTGACCCGACTGAGAGTTTATTTAAAGTCTCGTACTATTTGGATCAGTAGCAGAAGGGGGGCAGAAAGGTGGATGAGATGAGTGGAATTAAACAGTTGGTTTCCCAAGAAAGTCAGGCTGCTGAGAGATCTCTACTTTACTAAATTATAGACCACAGGGTGTAATATTTATTGCTTAACGAGACGAGATCTGTGAAGAACCCCTGTGGCCCGAAAGAGGTTGTGCAACAGTTCATCAGTAGACCTCTGATGAATCACAGCCTCGGCTGCAGGTGTAGCCTCGCACTTGTCCTTCAACAAATGCGTTATCTGATTTATCTGTTCTTGGCACAAGAGTCCGACTCCTTGTGCACAGATTACAGGTTACAGACACAGGTTGTGTTGGTAGGTAACAGCCTGAAGTGTTTTTGCAGCAGCTACTGTTGCAATACTCCTTCATACAGTCTTCCAGCCACACTGCTGCTGAGAAAATCACCAATACACACACACGTAACGACAACAACGACACCCACACACTCAGGATATGTCACCCATCAGCCAAACCGCTGGACATCACTGATTGCAACAAGAATCCAGGTACATACTGTACTCTTCTGCTGATTCTTGCAGAGTCAGTTCCTTTTCTCTCCGTCACACACACACACACTCACTCCTTGGAGGCCTCCTCGCTGCAGCTGGCAGGGGATTAAGAGGTCAGGAGTCAAAGGAGGGGGGATCAGTCAACCCGCGGACCTCGACAAGAAACTGACGACGCAGAAGAAACACAGGCGAGGAGAGGCAGACGGAGAGAGAGCGTTTAATCAGCCTAACATACCCAGCAAGAAGTCTGCCCTGCTGAGCGAGTACCACACAAGACAGTATGTTCGGCGGTTCATCGCGGCGCCTTGTTGGCGCCGAGCCGACCGTCTGATGATGCTCGGACCACCACGGAAAGACAAACAGATCAAACCAGCACGTTCGGGCTTGTGCGAGTTTTCAACTGTTGCTCGCTTGTTTATCACGATGAGGGCAAGAGAAGGCCACGATTTCAACACCCGGCTCGGTTTTAAATGTCAGGGATCTGGCTGGCTTGAGGCATTGAAAGCAGAGATGTCTTACGGTCGTCTGTGATAAAGGAGCGCCAGAATAATAAATATTAATGTAGGTAGAGACTCGGTACAGTTAGCTATCAAGAATCAAGGGATATTGAACACGTCCATAACACATTTTAAGACACAAAATACAGCTTTGAGATTTTTCTGGAGCCCGACAACATCTGTGTCCACTGTGGCAACAATGAGCCCATTCAAACATGAACGACCCAATAAATCACGAGAGAAACGGATCAAAGGGACGGACTAAACGATCCAGATAATACAAACTATCCCAATAAAACTACTGTGGAAGTGAAAGTGTTTTTGTACATTAAACAGCTTTGTCTGGTGCTGCAGTAAAATAAAGAAAATGCACAGCAGAGCGACATATTCTCATGTTTGTGGGGGCGATACTGCATTGTTTACTTTGCTGTAAAAACAGGAACTCAAATATTAAAACGTGCAGAGAGCTGAGGATAATTATGCTAAGCAAACAATGTCCACAAACAACTTCAGACGGTCGTGAATGTTCAGTATGAACACATAAAGTTGTTGTTTTGGTCGACTGGGCACACATCACTCCCTCATCGTTTGCAAATGGCATGTTTCGAGCAAAAAAAAACAACTGAGCTTTCTCTTATGAAAAAGACAAACAGCTCATTGTGTGGTCATATTTAGGGTAAAAAGTCCAGAAGACGGAGACAAATCAGGTTTATATGGTTAAAAAACAGGTCACTTGCAATTTATAAACAGTCCCTCCGGCTCTTACAGCCAGCGCTTCCTCAGATGACACATCATTTCTGAATTGCTTTTTGCACTTGACTCGGCACTTTGTTTTAACACATCCTCTGCCCGCTGAACCCGGAGAAGCAAACCGTGGCTGTGGGCGAGTCTGTGGTGTTTTTAATTTGGACATCTTGTTCGCAGAGGAGAAGTGAAAGCCACTTCAAAGAGATGGCAGGATGATCAAAAGTGGTGCTGCGGCGGCTTTTAAAGCGCGCTGGCGGGAGAGAAGAGCGAATAGCGTCGGGCTGAGTGTGTCACACTGATTCCCAGAAGTTGTGCAATGTGTAAAGTGTAGATAAGCAGAACGCGATGATTTGCAGACCAGCAGTGTTTATCAACAACAGCTGTTTGAAGTTATACTTTCAAGATTGTCTGTTTCATACCCAATCATGATGCATGATGCCCGTTACAAAACCTTTTCCCAGTCTTCTGTTGCTCCTGTGAATGTTTTTGTGCCTTTAAATCGAAATTAGACACAGCTGTTGCTTTGTTTGGCTAGTTAGCAAGGAGTTAACAGCAAGCTAACTGAAACTCAGATTACTGAATACGTTGTCAATTAGCATAAAGTTACCACATTCATTCCACAATAAACTTTATATTTTACCGCCTTAATGCGACAAGTGGTGCCACATTTGTTGCTACGTTCTTTGGCGCTATTTGTTTACTTCATGCTAACAAGCAGCTAGCTGCACACATGCCGCTGTGTGAATGCAGAGCAAAGTAAACAGCTGGAGGAGTCATTTGTAAGATATGGCCAGAATTCTGGTTTAAGACATTTAAGAATTTATATGAGTGTGAATAATAAAGAGTGATGTTACGCCAGAGACGTCTATGTAGGCTACTGTGTTGTGGAGATGTCTACTGAAGCTAGCATGCTAACCAGCTAGCTCCAGCCCATCATGTCTCACAATACCACTTCGTACCAGTCTGACAGTCCCCTGTAGTTTGTAAATCGCCTCTGTATTTTATCCCCTGTTGTCAAACTGACCTCAGTCGGTCTTGTTCGAATGTGTCGAGCCAACGATCGAGAGCAACAGTTGTTGGTGACTTTGGTAATATGCTGCTCGCTGTGTTCTTGGAGCTACCTTCGAATACTGGTCATATTCGACATATTATACCTTGGACACTTATACCTTTAAACTTGTCATGTAAATGGGCTGATGATGCGTCAGGTAGTGGCCAGCAAACATACGTCTAATGTTGGGTTTCCAGTAACTTAAACATACTTCACAGAATAAGTGTTTCTGTTGTGTTGGTTTGGACAAATTCATATTTCAAGTATATAAATGGGGAACAAATTATAAATCTGAGGCTCCACTGGACTATTTATTAAGGTTTTAGTGAGAAGACAGTATTTATTTCTTCGTGTCTGTTATGTGTTATCTACCAGTACGTTAGCGATGGCCGCTAGCTAAACCAAGACGCTCCATAAACACAGACAGACGGATGCGAGTCCAAGACAAGCAGTCATCAGGTCGGTCAGCTGCAGAAACACTCCTCTGCACCTCTGAGGAGGCCAAAACACACCAGACTGGTGCTCTCATTGGAACAGATGGGAGGTATTAAACAAACCGAGGTTGCAAAGATTAATGGAGCAATTTCACAGACTCACGGCAGAAAATGAACTTAATATATCTGTGTTGGGTTTGATTGAGTTGCTGGTCAGTTCAGAGACTTCCGGCTCTCACTAAACTGGCTGCTCATTAAAGTTTTGACTGCTGCCATTATTCAAACGGATGGAAAGGTTTGTGTGTGTCTGTGTGTGTGTGTGAGGCGTTCAACAAAAGGTGTTTTCAATTCCTGTAGTTTGCCAATTGTTAAAAGTGATAGATAACCAAATGCACCATTAACTTGAGTTTGTTTTACATGGATTTCTTCATACTTTGGTCTCTGCCTCATTAGAGTGAGTCTCAACTTGACCAGGACAGAGAGAACATAAAGGGTAAACAGCACATCGCAGCTGAGAAAGCACATAACAGCGGACGTGGGGTGAAAACTGAGAGTTTGCTCAACAATGTCCTGACAGCTCGACACACACATACAGTATTTTCATAATTGGCAGCTTGAAGAAAAGCTTAGCCTATGGAGAAGTTAGCCAGTTCTTTGTTTTAAGCATTTTTGTGGCTAACAATGCAGTTTTTTTTTTTTTTTGAAAATGTATGATCTTCCCAAAAACCCTCAAAGAAGGCAACACGATACACAGAGTTTAAATGAAGTGGAAACCTCAAGTGGTCAGGCGCTGTGAAATCCGTTTTTGTGTGCTAAAGCGGATTTTATTGCATGTAGTCCTGATCTGAACTGATTGGACATTGTAGACTGAACATTTGCTCAGTTTTCTTGACAGCCTTGACCTGAAATGATGTCTAGAAAGAAGACAAGGTTTGAAATTGGGGAAGGGCAATCTGACAATCATGACCCACAGTCTCAGTTGCGATCTTACTTCTCAGACTTGAAGTAGCCTATGGATTTCCTTTTCTAACCATAGATACACAACATTGCCTAATAGATATACTCATTCAGTGCTGCTAGCGTTAGCAGCATGATGAATGAAGATATTTATGAGGCAATATTGTTTATTTATGGTTAGAAAAGGAAATTTATGGAGTGTTTATAATATGTCGGCCAAAGAAAAGCCACTTGAAGTAATTCGTACAATCCATATCAATATATTGGTTTGTTCATGTAGCGCAAATCTGCGGATCAGCAAGGTTACAGGAAGTTTGGGAACTTCAGGAAGGACTTAACCTCTTTTTTGTGGACAACCTGCAGTCGAGCTGTCGTTGATCTGTGTGAAAACATGTGCAGCAAAAGGAAAGCGAGTTACTGATGTGCATACATCTGCATTTCACGGCCTGCATACCTGTGTGTTTACTCCCGGCTGTTGTGGTCAAAGCTAATGTGAGGAAATCGGTTCAAATCTGTCTGATTTTCATCTCTTTACAGATTTACACTTGCGATTGCCCCGTTTGCCGCTCAGCTCGGCCTCAGCGTGCTGTCGGCTGGTTTAAACTCAAACATCTTCCCATGAAATCGAACACACCAGATATAATCTTCAAAGAAGCACGCTTTTACTTCCCCAACCCGACTCAAAAATACTTCAAACATTCAAATTGAATCCAAGTGTTCCCTCAAGGTTTAACAAACAATTTGACAACATTCTGGTGGCTATATAAGTATTTGTGACTTTATCGTCCTCTTCAATCTCTCGTCGGTTTCTTTGTATTTTAATGGAACTTTGTAACCAAAACTATGTAAAAACAGCCAAGTCATCCTGTACACGGAACAGCAAAGTTCTTCCATGAAGGAAACCATTATTCATGCTATCAGTTCAAAATCAAATGAGGTCACTTGGGGGCTTCTGTTGGAGTCTGTGCATGGGTGTGTATGTGTGTATACACACGGCATCCGTCCACACAAACACATCATTTATCCCCCTCGTCCCCTTTCCAAACATCCCTCCAGGCCCCGGGGCCTTTTTTCAGAGTCGTGTGTCAGCGCCTGGTCTGCGGCGGAGCGTGTCGTCGCCATTGCTTCACATTTCAGGGCGCAGCTTCACAGAGTGCAGTGAGGTAGCTGGTCAGCAGTGTCCGGTGAATAGTTGTAGTATCGCTTCTTTACTTTTACTGGGTTTTTTTGTCACTATTGACGTCTTCTAGTTGAGGATCTTTTGACTTGACTGACGCCGCCAATTCAAGCAGACTGTTGTTCTTCTGCCACAGCAGCAAGTTTCAGTTTAACAAGATTCCCATTGCAGTTCGTTACACACACAGAAAACATGGAGGATGGGAGTTGGACATGGAGGACTTCAGGAGCTGCTGGGTCGTCCGCTGCTACAGATACAGCGAACACTTCTGTATCTATTGTCAGATGGCAGCAGGGTGAACAGACTGCGGCTGCTCTGTGCAGACATCGCACTTCACCGACATCACTGAGGCTCTGGAGATGGTTGAGATGGTTCTCATCAGGATGCTTTCTTTTGCTTTTCTGCAAGACCTGACATGAACTTTGCACTAAAATTTAACCTTTAGACAAGTTCTCTGGGATGTTGATTCCCAGAAACCTTTAATTATTCACCTGTTCGTCCTCAGACAGGCGTGTGTGTTCCTCAGAGCAGCGTCTAGGTTTTTATCGACAGGCACTTTCAATCTGCTCTATTCATTGCCCTCGTTGGTGCGGTTTGTGATTTAGTAGAATGATAAGTTTTATTAGCTTCATTTAACTGTCGATTATGTGATCTCATTGTCTGCGAACGTGCGATCCGAACTGTTTCACAATCACCTCCAGCTAAAGGCGTCTTTAAGCCATCCCGCTGACTTCACCTTTCATTGGAAGTGTGTTTAGCAACTCAGTGCGAAGCCCCCTCACCTACAGGCATCGTCAGGGCAGACAGTGTCCACATAGTCACCTTACGTTCACCCATAAACCCAAAACTGAATTTAAGTGCTTCACACATAAAAGCAAGAGAGAAAAGAATAAATCTCAAAATCGAGGGGGGAAGAAAAAGAAAACAAACAGACGGGGTGAGACAGAGTGTCAACGTGACCTTTGACCCTGTTCATTAATCACTTATAGGGTCATTGGAGCTGCTTCTTCTGCACGGATCACGATCACATGACCCAGAACTTTGAATACGTTGTTTTGTGTTGCAGTCGAACATTCTCAAGTTTGTTTGTCATCACTGATAGTGAAGCACAGAGAGAGAGAGAGCCTGGTGTTGATTAATGGTCTGTTAAGAAGATACACACTCTGATGTGTGTGTGTGTGTGTGTGTGTGATGTCATCAGCTCATACTTCTTTGTACGCTTGGATAAACATCAGCCATAGTTGTTTATAGTTCGGCATTAAAATTTCTCCTGTTTTTATGCACTTGTTTATGGTTTGTAATCGTGAGTGAGCTTTTCAAACAAAAGTAGAAGATGATGCACAAACTTCACACGATGTCGTGACGAGAAAACTGCTTTTTTTTTCTTCTTTCTTCTCTGGCAGCAGCGTGTTGCTCAAATAGCACAGGATGGACTTTTGTCCAAACTTAAATCAGTTCCATATTTCCCCTGTTCTTGCAGACACAAAGGCCTCTCAGCGGAGTCGCCCTCCCAGGACACATTTTACGCGTCTGTAGCTGCTCCAACACTGTGAAAATAATGTCCGGGATCAGGTCTGGTCTTGTAAACTTGACGGAACAGACGGGCCAGGCATGGCTCCCAACGGCACCACGAAGAGTTAAAGAGAAAAAAAAAATCAGATTTTTCCTCTTTCTGTGTAAAAAGCAGCCTTTGTTTCTGGGTCATGAACCAGCCGAGGTCACCGGCTTTAACCGAGCCAAACAAACACACACACGCAGTTCAGTTCGCACTAATTGATTCCCCTTCCAGCAGAGACAAGAATGAGTGCGGTGTGTGTGTGTGTGTGTGTGTGTGTGTGTTTACTTTAAAGGATCTGTCAGGAGTTTAAGTAAATAGATAAGTGACAAAGTAAACACCCATTCCACACACACACACACACACACACACACACACACGACACACAACAACATCAGGGATACGTTTCCATCCACACACATTAGCTGTTTGTGCCTCGTAATCTGTGTTCATTTTGTGTTCAAGGGGAACCTATTTGCCAATTATAATCAAATTATAGTCAGTGTGTGTGTGTGTGTGTGTGTTGCTGGCAGTTCCTGTAGACGTCTCTCAGCAGTAAATCCGTCCACACTCCCTGACCTAACACTGGGTTAATGAGGTGCTCCAGCAGCAGGGGACGGTTGGTAGAGGTCTTTGGGCCTGTTTCGGCTTGTGTGTGTGTGCGTGTGTGTGTGTGTGCACGCATCAGGACAAGGATTTGAAGCGGGCGCAGCAGAGGCAGCGTTCACGGCGCTGATGTGTTTGCACGGGACATACACGTTCTGGCGTCGTGTGATTGGGAATAACGGCGCCGATTGTTGCCGATTTCCCCGGCGTGAGTCGGCCCTGCCCGTAAATCTGCAGCACTAATTAGTTAGTTGCTTTGGGAGGAGGCAGAAGTCCCATGATAATAACAAGGCGTGCAGGAACCGCTCCAGCATGCACCTCGTAGCTCACGGCTGACGCTGCGGTGGCGTCTAAAAAATCAGGTCTGAGCTCAGTTTTGGCGCATTTTCATGTCCTGAAGGAAAATGATTGACTATAATAGATACACTACAGTGTTTGTAGCGCAGTCTTTGTCTTGAGGTAAACTGAATGAGGTTGTGTAATGTTTATGAACAGGAAAAGCTTGTGAGTTATTTTAAGTCTCCATATAATCCAATGCAAGATCCTGAAAACACCCTGCAAGTGACCTCTGAGAGCCTGCAGGACGTACTCAGTCATAACCGATAGAAGCAGTGTTGAGACTTCTCAGAAAATATAGTTAGTATTACGATATTACAATATACAGATTGTCAAGATACAAGTTTAGCAGATCAAGATCACAATTTAAGTACATTTTGTTGGTGCTTGAAATGTGTAAAATGCCTTGTTAACTGTGTCACAAACATTCTTTCAGTCCACTGTTTTTAAAACACACGACAAAATCCTCAGTTTTAATTGATTCATTGGATTTAATGCGGATGTAACGACTTCAGCAACATATAACTGTGCAGGTGTGTGCTTCCTATTGTGCGTGGCAAGCAGGAGAGCTAATTAAAGTCCAAACACCAGCAAATGTGGATTGAAGCTGAACATGTCATTGTGAATGTTGTGAATTTTGGAAACCATTTATCAGAATCAGAAATACTTTATTGATCCCCACGGGGTAATTTGGTAAATTTGGCCCCTACATCTACCTTTTTTACAATACATTTTGACCACGGAGTTGTTGAAAATGTTCGAGTCAGAGATAATCACATCTAGTTTTACCAAAACGTGCTGTAGAGATAATGTAGAGCGCAGCCTAGTCTTTGTCTGCGACTGTGCAGGAGTGCAGGGCTTAAACAGAGTCAACAGACACGCATGTTGTTGTTCTTCTCATGCATGACGTTGGTTTAGAATTAGGATGTCAGCGTAATGAATGAGGCTTAGAAGCTTCAGCTACTCAGTACAGCCTTAATCCCGTCTGTAGCAAAGTGAACAGTACCTACTATGATTGGGGAGATTTGAATTTGCGTCTCTCAGTGAACGTACAGTTTAAGCTGCAGACACAAACCAGTTCCCTGGGATTCATCCGCCAGCTGCAGACAAAAGTGAAGGAGGTTTTAGTTACGACTTACCCGGATCATTATTTGATAGCTGTGACACTGTGCAATCAAATAAGAGGTGTGATGGTATAAAAGAGAGACAGAGAGTTGTGTCACTAAGAGCCAGAAGTAGATTCAGTGTTTGTTGGAGTGCAGATAAGCTGTCATGGTACAGTATCTGTCGAGACTTGTATAAAACCCGAGACGGAGGCGTCTGCAACCCCAACTCGCCCCCCCTGCAGTCCAGCCCAACCTGTACCCTGCCAGAGGCCACACTGACTGACAGCTGGGCTTAATCAGCATGAAGGGGCCCCTATTGGGCAATAGTCCCGCAGGTGATCATCAGTCAGTAATCAGGCCTTGAAAGAAGGAAAAGGGACGGATGCAAAGATGGATTGATGGATGGATGGCGGAAGCCAGGAGCTAAAGAAATGAGAAGCAGTGACAAGTTAAAGCTGATATGATGGCAGGATGCATCAAGCGAAGAAAGTGCAGGGCGGTTTATTGCGCGGAAAAAACAAGGCCCGTTAAACCCTCCGTGAACCGTCTGCTTACGGCGAAAAAAGCACCAACTGCTTCCGTGGCTTCTGCAAGCGTCTCGGCTTCGGGCTAGATGTCGTTTCCAGATGTAAACAGCTCATTAAGAGGAGCGACATGTGATGGCAAGGCAGGAATTAACAGATCAGAGAGGGAGGAGGGAGAACCGACACTTCACTGTTTCAAAGGTGAAAAGTTTGCTCGTTGAAGTTTGAAGACTTTCCACTGTAGAAAAATGATCTCAAGCTAACGTATTGGAGTAGTTCGCACTGTAAGGTGAATCTTTTGTATTGCTTATAGAGTGAAACTTGCCAGACTTTGTACAAACACTTTGTGTTTCAAGAAAGTACAACTGCTGTTTAAAATGTACGTAGAACAGATGTTAAGTTAGTGGAGGATACATTATGTGACTTGCTCGGGAGGATAAAACAAATGTGTAGTAAAAAAAGGGAATGACGAGATAACAGTTGGCACGTTGAGAGTTGTTGTTCTCCACTTTAAGTCCCGCTGGCACACCTGTGTGAAGGTGACATGCTTATTTCCAACTGTTGACAGACAGAACAGGCTCGGAGCCAGCCGAGTGTAAAGACACACACGCACAACCTTTACCTTTGTGACTGTTTGTGTTACTTGCGTTAAGCCTTCCTGTTCTTGTGGCGCCTCATCGCTGGCGTTCATACTTTTCAGTGGACAAACCGGTGGCGCCAAAAGTCATCCTGGGTCGAGGGGTGTGTGTGTGTGTGTGCGCCCAACTGTGCCACAAGTCAATGCCAAACCAGGCTAGTTAATTCCTCGTCCTGTACGGTTCAGTTTCACAATAAAAGGGAGGCGACTGACTGGTTTTATGTACACCAGTATGCATCTATTACAAGAAACCATATTCAGATCTGTGTGTGTACTTACATGACGAATCTGGTAAAATAAAACAAAACAAACAATGACACACAAACATGATACTCGCCCACTTAAAAATGTGTGCGTAAGATTTGTCGTCACTTTCTTAAGAGCTGCTCAGGCGGATTATCCCTGAACACACAGAAGACATTTGCATAAAGTTCACCCAGTAGACATTTCTCAATAGTTCCGTAGCTGATATATGAGATTTTGTGTGCGCCTATGTGACGAGCGTTTTGGATAACAGGATACGTCTTGCGCTCAACAGTTTGCAGCGGTAATAGAAAAGAAAAAGAAAACCACACATCTGTTGACAAGGGAGGTTACAAAGCATTTAAAACGTGTTTTACTAGCTATGAATGCAATTTGTCAGCCACTTAAGATACGGGTAATGAGTCTCGGTCATTACACGGTGAATTTAAAACAAAACTGTCTCAAAACAAAACTGTCTCTCACTGTGATAGACAGTTTTAGCAGCAGGAGATGGGCTGAAAAAGGCTCTGCAACGAGGACCGAGATCAACCCTGTTAATAAACTCATTCATAACCATTCAAGTTGTTAAAGGAACAATACAAAGAGAGCTCAGCACACAGGGAGCGGAAACACAGGCATGAAGAAATCAGCAGAGTTACGGCGACAAGTTCTGTCGTGCACACTCAGCCCTATATGAATATGATTGAATGCTACTAGTCAGCTGGCCGCCAAGCAGCTGATGATGACCTCAGTGATTATGAAGCATGAATGAAGCAGCTGATTTCAATCAGTGAGTGTTTCCTTCACCGGCACAACGACAGAAGAAGCTGCACGTAGTCGTATTACTGCAACACCGAATAAACCGCCAGTTTATGTGAATAAAACACCACAAAGACCCAAAACGTGTTTTCTGACGATCGACATTTTGACTTGGTAAAGGCGCACTCTGCAGGATTTACCACAAAAAAAGGATTCATACAGAAATAATCCCTCTCACACATCATCAAGTTTTCTTGTGTTGCTGTGATCGGGACAGTTAAGGGAGTCAGAAATTCTGGAAAGACAGCGATGACTGTTGAGTCCCGTCCTCGCCAACCCAAAGCGTCTGCAGGGGCGTCCTGCACCATTTCAAATGTGTGTTTACAAACCGCATCAGACTGTGAACACAGCTGAACTAATAACTTCACAATGGTGTTTTAGTGTTTGTGTTTTTACAGCCAGCCAGCCGGAGCAATGCCAGAAACCCCGGCGATGAAATATCAAAAACGCAGCAATTATCGGTGAGATGAGTTAAACCTGCGTCGAACGAGCCGACGTGTGTGCTGGGAGAGAGGCCTGTTGCTGCTTCAGGGGTAGAAGAAGAAGTAGAATCAGGCACGCACTCCTCTAATATCAGGTATTACTGCAGTTTGGAAAGAATTCAGCAGGAAACCAAAATCACCCACAAGCTCCTCGAGCACTGTCTCCAACAGGCAGGATCTGGTAATTTGCGGGGCGAGGGGTTCGACCTCTTTACAGCCTAAAGTTTCGCAAACCTACAGGAGGTAGTTGAGGTCTGACAAGCAGCAACAGCACACCTTAATGTCACTTTGCATTTTTATCATAGCAGCGGCAGCATAGCTGGCATCTCTGCCATACCTGAGTGAGACACCACAGCACCCAGGCGCCTCTGAAGCAGCCACACGAGCCAAATCCATCAGTGCATCCGGCCAAGGCTGCTGTCAAACCATGATGGATTATTACCCTGTAACCAGCGCTGTTTGCTGCAGTCATGTCAGAAAACAAAGTCAGGCAGTCAACGTATTAAACAAACAACACTTAATTACTGTCAATCTCAAGCAATGGCTGGTAACTGATTAGGTTATCACAGTATTGGACGACATGTGTCAGCACGGTCGTAGCATTCTTGAAGCAGACACTGGACCCCGACCCTGACCTCTGACCCCGACCCCGACCCTGACCTCCACATGGAGGCTAAAGAATCTTTGTACTGTATGTGAAACTACGTCTGGCTGTGTCAAAGAAGTTTTCTGTTTGGTATGCGGGCAGTTATTCCTGTTGATGCGACACAAGAGACGAGAAGGGGACCAGAGTCAGTGGACAAAGTAAAAAAAATAAAAGAAAGGCCTCGAATCAGATCACGATCACAGCCTGAAGAAGTAGTTTCAAATGACAGACAGAGACTGGATGTTACACAACGTGTTGTTAATTTGTTCCAGATGTAACTGGTCAAACTACCTTTCATGTGTGTAAGTGCATGTTTGGTTGTGTGTATTTTTTCAACACTGAGTTTAAAGGCACAGAAGAAGAGATGGAGCTTCAGCGGAGAGGTTAATGTCAGGGAGGTAGATTGTGTGAGACTGAGCTTCACTGTAGACCTAAACACAGCTCCGTCAGCCTCGTTAAAAAGATTGTAAGAAGACTTTGTTCTCCACAGTTTCTTGTTTATTTTTGTGTTGTTTCTGATTTTCTTATCGTGAGTCTCTCCTCGTCCTGACGTAGACTCAGTCACAGTTGTCACAGCCCAGTCTAGACAACAGTTGTCACCTCGCAGGTGTTCACTGCTGCAGTCCATGACTAAGTTGTCGGGGATGTCTCGCCGTCTCTGAACGTCATCATAAAAACGCTGTTGTGTCACACTAAGCAGCTCTTTGGATTATGGGTTGGATTGTTTTCCTCTGGTGTCATCACTTTTTGTGTCTGATGGACACTGTTGTGTGTTTGGAAAGAGTTGCAGGGAAAGCAACTTCACATGTCTGTGTTAGACTTCAGTCATCTCCTGACTTTTCATCAAGCTAAAACTCGATGGTGGGCCATAGTCCAAAAGGAAACACTTGTTTTAGATGCAAAATGGTATTAAGATCCCAATTTTCCTTAATTGTCTGACTCCCTGTGCAATGTGTAATTTCCAATCGTACTCAGATTATGAAAAATAATAAACAATTGGGGGTTCTACATAACTCAAAATCTAACCCTACCAAGTTGAGCCTTCTAGTCTCACGTCAGGCAGCCATTATAACGCGCCGTCATCAGATTATTATTTGTATTCTTAGTAAAACACCTCAACATGTTGTTGAATCGGCACCGTCGTCTGCACAGAGATTCATGGGTCTTCTAAAGACTTTAATGTTAACTTTAATAATTTTGTGCCACCATGACCAAAAGGTTGACAGTCATGGCTGTAATTTGAAGAATCACAAAAACTGTAACAAAAAAACCTGAACATCTCAAACTGCTTTGTTTAATGAAGCGCAGCCTCACAGAGCTGTTAGCTGTTAGCTGTTAGCTCTCAGCGTTGTTGAGGCTTCACGCTGACCTGAAGCTATTTCTTCTGCATTTGATCATCGCTGGTTATGAACCGGCCCTTTGTTTTGTGATGTCGTGTGTTCTGCTATCGACTGTTAGAGAAGAGGCTTTAGGCCGACTGCGTGCGATGTGGAGATTTTCCGGGGTTGCACGGGGGTCAAAGGTCAGGAGTTGTCAAAGAAACTAAGTCCCACAAGTAAATACTTTGTTTGCACCGAATGAAAACAAGCGTAAAAACCCACATCATTACTCCGTGTGTGGTTAACGCTGTTATTTTTTCCATACACTTGCCTGCCTGCCTGCTTGTGCGTGTGCAGACACATCACAGTTGCAACAACACCCCACACGGCACACATATAGTACACACTGCATATACTTTATCTGCTTTTACAATAGCTTTTGGGGGCTAAGAGGTTTTAGAAGGTCTGGAGTTGTTAAACAGATTTTACTGGAAAGCTTTGCAGGCATGAGGTAACAGGATATTCCACTGCGGGGAGTTTTTTGGGGGTGTGGGAGTTGAGGTAAGTTCTGTACCACTAACTCAAGTCCCCCCTTTTTCTTTTCATCCACGAAAAAATGAAGTAATCTCCCGGTGGAACAACTTTCTAACGCGATTTATGATCCCCTCTCTGCTTCTCTGTACCTTCATTCCTGACTGTATCCCTCCTCCTTCCTCCCTCACCTTTCCCACAATCCCTCCAAATCCTTTCCTCACCCTTTTTCCTGAAAGCGGTGATCCTGGATATCTCTGTTAGTTCGCTTCACTCGATTTAAGGTCATCGCTGCAGTCGCTTCACTCAACGCGCTGCAACGGTTTCATTTGATTTTCTACAGAAGAGTTTAACTCTCTAAGTGATGCTCGACAGTTTCTTTATTTGTAGTCCATTAAACTGGAAAAGGAAAACGCATCAGTCTCTTTGAACCAAAGCATGTTGAACACTGAATATGTACCAGACATCAAATGTTGAGAAGAAAGTTAAAGGTTTAAGCTAAAGAGAAACTGTTGTGTTAAATCCATCTGTTATCAAGAGTAAATAAATGATGTTGTTACCAAAAATTATGTATTAGTTGTCCATTAATCCCAATCCCAGCTGACTTTGGGCAAGAAGCAGAGTACAACTTGCCCAAAAAATCATGCCGATTGTTATTTTACGACCTGGTAGACACCATAGTCTGAACTTCATTTGGGCACCAGATGAATCTCCAAGCTCATGATTGGTTCGCTCCAACAGATTCAACTGGATCCTTCTTTCCTGGTCAGATACTGTAGATTTCCCTTCCACCTTGAGTTCTGATGGGTCAGTCACAGCCGTTTAGCTGATACTGGCTGGGTTTGATACTCCGACTTTATGTCTAGGGTTTGTTTAGACAGTCTGTGAGCCAATGGGGTTCGAACATGAGTGACCGCTCAAGCCAGAATCTGTTTCTGAACACATTTGAGGTAAAAACTAATCAACCCAGTCTAAATCTACAAGGCTTAATGTAACTTTGGTACAACGACACTGCTGGTGTTCTGGTTTAAACTGTGGCTGTGTTGTCTGGTGACTCCAGGCTGAATGTGCCTGCCTGCTAGTAGGTGTAGAATTGAATTTTGGATTCAGTTGCAAAAAGGCAGCAGGCCAAGTATCCAGCTACTGTCGCTAAACTTTGACTCAAGACTCCAGCAGACCCTTTGAAGACCCCAGAACCTCTTAGTGCAGTCTTAGCTGGACTCAGAGCCACGCTGGGGAAGTGAACTTTGTCTTTACAAACAGATCCAACAGCTCCCTTTGCATCTCTTTTATCTCTTGTTGTTTCTGTCACCAGTATTCCTGCGAAGAATACCAAACCTCCTCGCCCGGCAAGATCTAACCACAGGAGCTACGCAGCTTCTCTTTGATGCCTCGGCGCTCACCCCTGAAAGGAATGAAGCGCAAAGACGCTACAATGAAATGTTGACAGAGAAGACGACTTGTTGTTGTTGGAAAAGTACTACTGATCTGTTATGTTTTAAGAATTAATCAGGATAGCACATGACGGCAATTGGAAAACCACTTTATTACATAACAACGCCAAATCTGCCATCCCATGATACGGTTTGGAGTCCAGCAGTATTCTTGGAGAGAGTCTGACCCACAAAAATAACACCCAGGTTTAAGTCAGTCAGACTTATCCTTTAATTCTCCTTGTGCAATAGTCTAGTAGCAGTAGTTGGGTTTGGACTTCCTCCACCTCAGTTTCGAGAGACTATACAACACGGTCATATCTGGCTTTTGTCATACACTTTGAGTTTAGAGACGTCGGGCTGTGTTTACAGCAGGTTTTTTGGTGGATGGAGGCGGTCGGCAGCTACCAGCTATTAAGACGCCAGATTTCTCATTCCCTCTTTTCCCTCTTAGTTTACCTCTCACACTCATTATCTATTAGTCTCCCTCTCTCTCTTCTCTCTCTCTCTCTTCGCTCTCCACCTTTCTGTTATCACGGGGGAGGACAAAGGTTTATGTGGGCCTTTCATTCTGTCTCACAGTGAGAGATGGCTGCAGTGTATTGTGGGTAACAGAATCCAGCTGTGTTGTGGATGCTGTGTTTGTGTGTGTGTGTGTGTGTCTGCTGGTGTGAACATGTGCAGGAATGTGTGTGTGTGTGTGTGTGTGTGTGTGTGTGTGTGTGTGTGTGTGTGTGTGTGTGTGTGCGCGCACGCGCGGCTCTCTGCAGGTCTCGGGTGCGTGTTGACCTGTTTCGTGTCACTTTGACAGCCGTGTCTCTCTTTCATCGTGCCTTCCTTATCTCCGCTCATACAAATAGCCGAGGATACGCTGCAGTGCCACGAAGTCTTAGCAGCAGAACACACGTGTCACATTTAATCATGAAGTCACAAAAGAGCAAAGAGAACCGGTTTTGCAACTCCACAAGTTATTCGAGTGCAGTGTGATGCTCCCTGCGTCTGAATGCTGCGGTGGATACAGCACATGGCAGATTCTTGGCTCGGTGATCTCGGTGCCCGGTCAGTATCAAACAACAGAAGACGGCCAGAATGCTAAAAAGAAAGAAGTGTTTAAAATAAGCATGTACAGACTGAGCTGTAATTCATTCTTCTCTTGCATCCTTGCTTCCCTCCCTCCCACTTATCCTGTCTTCACAAGATAGAGGGAATTATGAAGCAACGAGATCCTTTCTGCTTTGCCAATTTGTCTTTCATAAAACAAACTTAACTCATGAAATGCATCCACGAGACATTTGAATTGCAGCGAAACATTGAAAATAAACTGAAATTAAGTTGACAGTGACCACAGCTGGAAGAGGAGCTCGCAGATCACCAGCTGAAGATGAAAACAGCCAGAACAGAAAGAACTGCACGAGATATTTTCTGACCTTGGAAGGAAAAACTGCCTCTTGTCCCGCCCTTGTCCACAGGGAGGTCAGAGGTCAGGTTCAGCTGCAGAGCAGCAGCCCTGAGGCGAGACGGGATTCAGTTTCTTAAACAAGGATGCTGCAGCCGGGTGGAGGTTTGAATCCTCGTCCGCTGTGGCTGAAGTTGTTTCCACTCTCACCACCCGGCTGACTTGCAGAGAGGTTGCAGCTGAGTCGTGCTGTCAGGAGGATTCACCTGGAGGGCAAGTCCTGACACAGGTCTTTGGAACAGCAAAAGCCAAAAGACCACATGTACAGTGTTTACTTTGGATTTGGAGTTTTATTAAGAGTATATACAGGTTTGTGTGAAGGGTAAAACCTGTAATGTTCAGTTTAGTTTTGCCGTAAGAATCCTCAAAAGCAAATCCTTCCAGAACTGATCCTCTATTGACTCAAACATAATTACTGATTCATTCATTCCTCTCCGTCTCTGTCATCAAATTATTCACTTAATGCCAGTGCGCCTGCAGCAGCACCCTTAAAGGAATGACGAGCAGCTCTGATTATAACCCTGCTACTGTTCTATAAACATGACGAGACCGCACGCAAAGACGAATAGATCCGGATCAGGAGCAGAGCATCTCTACATGCACCTCAAACGAGGACAGTCGTAAGCCGGGTCGTGGAAGGAATACTTTGTCATCAGTGGAGTATGCTGCTTCATTGTGTGCAGTCTTAGCGAGGATTATGCAGATGACAATGGTGACGTGACAGCTCTTTTCTTCTGGCTGATGTGACAGAGTTGCTTGGTGACTTGTTAGGAGGCATTTTTTAAAATCCTCCTACAGAATAAAAGTCACGCTGTCACATAAACACTTGAAGCACAGTGACATTTAAGTGCCTTGGTCACATTTAAGAGGCAGGATTTTTGAGAGATTGCAGCCTGTCATGTTTCAATATACGTAACGTGTGATGTGGAGACAACATATTTATAAATAATTAATGAATATATCATGCAACTCTAAGATTTTGTATTTTTTCAGTGAGGGAGAAGAAGGTGATGTAACTAAGAATCTCAAAAGAGTTAACTGATTTTTAATTTTTCTTCTGCACAAATTATTATCTTAATAAAGTATGTCTTAAAAATTTCAGGGGGAGATTATTATCTGATTCAGTCAAAAAAAATCAGATGTTCAAGGCACATTTTTGAGCAATCGCTAGCACAAGAATTTCCTTCAGGGTGAATAAAGTTTTATCTTTGCAATTCTGCGATGCTGCTTGCTTCATTTTCAACACTTGTCCTGCTATTATCTATCGTGTTACACAACCTAATGAGCAGGAAGTCTAAACTGCTATGTCGATGATCGGATCAAATTTTTTACTTTTATTAGTTGTTACATCCGGCAAAGAAAATGTGTTTTGATCTGTTTCCATTCAGCAGCGGGGCCGGCAGAAGTCTTGTTCGTGCCCAGGACACGATGATCTCCAAAGAGCCCACCCAGCAGGTTAATTTGAAGGGTTAGAGATTATGTTAAGGTTCTTTTGGGCCCTCAGGAGACCCAGAGCCCTGACAACTGACAAAGTGCTGCTTTATGGATCACAAGGTATCTGTCGGTGTAAGACATGCCCGCTTTTCCCGCCATTTTCGGGTTTTGGCCGAGACACAGGACGACACTGTAGCAACAAGTATCAACAGAACTATAAATGTAAGCTGATTTATACAACTGAAGTACCAGTCCAAGATCAGACATCGCTCTGTGGTTTACAACATGACAGGACAAATTGAGACAGATTTATTCCTCCACATTCTTTTTGCCATTTTGCCACTTGTTTGTTTGTGTCCGTATATTGTTGTTGCTTTCTTCAAAACAAAGAAAAGCATCAGAAACATGCTGAAGACTTGTTTTCACAGACCCAACAAATTAAAACATGGCACTTTGGCTCATTGTTTTCTGTCATGTGAACAACAGGATTTTTTTCAAGTTTGCCACTAAAGCCCGACCACAAGATCGTCTACAACTGATGGCCTCTGGTTTATATTAGCTGTTCTTTAAATTCCAGTTTTGGTTATTAAACACCAAAAAAAACCTTTTCGTGTTTAACTCTTATGATCCAGTAGAACATCAGTGGTCTTCTTGGCAATAGTCACTTCTTTATCCTCCCTCCTTTCTCCACTCCCTCCACTTCTCCCCTTGTGCTTAATAAAGACAGATTTTGAGGGAATATTGCAAATTCCTGCCAAGCTGACAGGCTCTGACCTCTTACGTTATGAGGAGAAGGGGGATAAATGGAGGAGACAGAGGGCAGAGAGGGAACGGAGGCGTGGGGCCGGAGGTGCGCTCCTGACTTTAATAAAACATCTTGGGTTTCTCCCTAGCTTCCACCTTTGGGAGTCTTGGAAAGGGCAGCAGAGCAAGAGTTGACTAACACAAACCAGGTCAGAGACGAGAGGGAATAGTGAGCCTGCTACACATGAAGACGAATGGCCCACTACACTATCTGGTCATTTAAAAACATTTCTTGTTCTGAACAGTACAAATAAGAAATGTGTGTGATTTGCTGCAATTCTATACTTTAATTCCTCCGAAGTCGATTAAGCTTCATTTGTTTTGATCTTTCTTCCCCCTGACTGTTGCCAGGTTCACTATCAGGTTTCAGTCTCTGTGACTCTTGGACAGTCTCGCGCTATAATAACCTCCAGAATAAGCATCATGATGAAATTATATTAAAAAAAAAAAAAAATCTTTTTAGGCTCCGTCTGGTCTGGAGTGAAGGTCTTAGTCTCGAGACTTCATCCTGTGACACAATGATATAATTTGAACATACAGGACATTCCTACAAGACGCTCAAATGAAAAAAACAACAGCCTTGAGTTTATCCATTTCAAACAGATTTTCATGTTTGGAAAATTGCTTTAAAAGTCACCTTCCTTCCTCAGACTGCAGTGAAATGGAATAAAAGTCACTAGTCGACCTATTGAGACTCTTTACCTTCAAGACTCTGCGTTAAAATGATATTGGAATATTTTCAGGCTGTATCACGATACAAAATACACACATGGATATTTTGAAATCTCCTGAAAAGCACAGTATTTTGATGATATCGTTGGGACTATTTGTACTGTTCTGCCTAGCTGTATTTCATTGTGTTTTTAGCTCTCACATACGCTCACACACACACACACACACACATTCATTGCCTGATCTAACCTAGATCTGAATTTTAAGTTGATGGATTGTTTGCCACTGCAGGTCACCCGACTCCATTCTCCCTTCTGTCTAACACACACTTTCCTTTTGTCAACACACATGCTTACCCCCCAAATAGTCCCTCTTGCCTCCCAATTTTCTGCATTCCTGTGCCTGGCGCCCATTTTTTTTGGTAACAAGGTTCGGCAAATATGTCAGAAGATGTGATTAAGTGAGCGCGTGTGTTTGTGCCGACACACTCACAGCATATTTGCGTTGGGTATGTTTGTATGTAATAGCCGTGTGGTGCTGCCGCCCAGCTGCATGACTACAGACTGGGTTTCACGGGCTAAAGACTGTGTCATAAACACAGAGAAGAGGCTGAATGGGTTTCTCACTTACCCCAGAAAGGGTCACCCTGGGTGGGCTGTGTTAACCCGTCGCCTTGCCCTGTGGGCCTTGATCCCTGGGGTGTCTGATCATCAAAGATGTATAACCGCAAATTCAATGTGATGAAGCAGTCAGTGTTACTATTTGTTTATATGCATGTGTGTGTGGAAGCTCAGGTTTGTTGATTGGGCTAAAGCGTCCTTGTATTCATTGTGTTGTACCGCACTGTATGTTCTTGAATGCGAGTGTAGAGTTGTGTTTGTAAGAGGATAAAGAAAAAATCCTCTGACATTTTTATAAGCAAATAGAATTAGACTTTAATAAGTAGATTGAGAAAAATACTTCTTACAGAACTTAATTTCCCTGTAATAAAAGTCATACCAGTCTCAATTTGTTTCTTACTTTAGAAATCTCACCAACCATTTTCTATTTCTTTTATGTCTTTCAGAGTCACCATGCTGCCTTACATCCTGCTCCTCTTCCTCTCATCTGGTCTGGTTTTATCCTCTGACTGCCCAGCAGACTGTACCTGCCAGGTCCCGGAATCCATATTCTGCATACAGCGACGCGCCAACACTGTGCCCCGTGTGCCCAGCACCAAAAACCTCTACATCTTCCAGAATGGCATTGACACTTTGTCCCAAGATGACTTCAAAGGCCTAGGAGAGTTGCAGTTGCTAGATCTGAGCCAGAATGAGCTGACAGAGATTCCAGACGGTGTGTTTGAGATGCTGTCCAAGCTGAAGAACTTGGACCTGTCCTCTAACCCCATTACCCACATTTCCAAAGACAGCTTTTCTGGGTTGGTCCAGTTGGAAAGGCTGTATCTCCATGCAAACAGTATTCAGAGCATCCATCCGGAAGCTTTTGAAGGTTTGGAGATGTTACTGGAGCTCAAGCTCCAGGGGAACCAGCTCACCTCTCTGCCATCCCTTCATTTCCCAAAGCTTCTGCTACTCGACCTCAGTCACAACAACATCCCAGCCCTGGGACCCTCAGATCTCCAGACTCCCCACCTAGAGGCCCTTAAGGTGGCCGCTCTGGGGCTTACCTCTGTAGATGAGGACCTCATATCTTCTTTGGGGAATCTCCATGAGCTCGACATCTCCAACAACCAGTTAACTCAGGTTCCCCAAGCCCTAAAGCAGGACTCCCTCAAGGGGCTGATCAAGCTCAGCCTGGCTACCAACCCATTGGGCGAGCTCAGGGCGGAGGACTTCCAGAAACTCACTGGACTTCAAGAATTGGATCTTAGTGGACTTAATCTCCAGGGTTTTCCCCAGAGTTTCTTCGAGACGTTCCCTAGGTTGATCAGCCTGACAGCAGCTGAGAACCCATTCAACTGCTTGTGTCCATTAGCCTGGTTCCCAGTCTGGCTAAAAGAGAAGGAAGTGGATCTTGGGAGGCCTGAGGAAACCAGATGTCACTTCCCTCTAGTTAATGCTGGGAAGAAGCTTTCAGCACTCGAGCACAAGGATTTTGGGTGCCCACCTACCACAACAGTGCTGACTGGCTCCCCCATTGGAAGTACCTCCTGTTCCACAAATGCCAACCACATCGCCAGAAACCACCCACACCAACGCTATTCCTCCTCCTTCTCCACCCAGTGAGGAAACCTTCTCCTCTAAGACCCCCTACCCTCTTCCACCAGAACCTCCAGTCTCCCCTAGCTCCACCAGCGGGGAGTATGAGCCACACATCTGCCCACCAAACATCTGCCTAAATGGGGGCACATGTAATTTTGACCCACTGGGTCAACTCAGCTGCCTGTGTCCTCCACAAACCTCTGGCCTCTACTGTGAAAATGTGGATGAGGTCCCAGAGCCACCAAAACCTTCAACAACAGAAGTTGCCCCCATGACGCCTGCTGAACTTGATGCTATCAGCTCACGGCATGTGACCTCCACATCGATCCTTCTTGACTTGCACCGCTTCATTGAGACACGGCCACACATTCGTGGAATCAGGTTGACCTACCGCAACCTCTCAGGGCCTGACCGCCGTCCGATAATCCTGAGTGTACCGGCCTCCTACCCTGAGTACACTTTGCGTGGTTTGAAACCCAACTGTACCTACTCAGTCTGTGCCAGTCCCCTGGGTGAGAGAATCAACTCTAGGGTCAACAGTTCTGTAGAAACACGGTCATGTACAGAGGCTCGGACCGAAGGTGTTTCAGTGATAAATTCAGAGTCCAGAGTGGAGACACAGAGCCCACTGACATACACACTGATCCCAGCCCTGGCTGCCCTGGCTCTGGTGCTGGGGTTGGCTGTGGTGGCTGGGACAATCATCTGTGTGCGGAAGAGGAGGCAGGCCAAGGCAGGAATGGAGTTGGAACTGGGTCCAGCTGATCCTGATCCCATGGAACTGGAGGGGATAAAGGCCTGTCTGGAGAATGGGGGAAATGGTACACTGCCTCACAAACAGCCTGAGATTGACCGCTGTCACACTCCACAGCCTCCTCCATTATTGCAGCAAAATGGGGGTTTGGACTATGAAGTACCCTTGATGCAAGGACACTGCCCATCAAATAACAATCTGGCATCTCTAAAGCCATCATATTTCTAAAATGCAATAAAACACCAACACTTGGAAAGATTTTGCAGAGAGAGACTTGTGAGGTCCTGCAGTGGCTCACTTAGTGCTTAAAAATCTCATCTTCATTCCAATTTCAGATATCCACAATTTGAAATCTGGCACTTACAATCCTTTGCTGTCCAAATGATAACACTACAGACTGGACCACTTTAGAGATACTGAATGATGAATTTAAGATTACAGCATATTGGAAATATGCTAAACCACTGTGGGACAATGATCCGGATGGTGAAAACTTACCAAGTGATTTATCTAAGTGCAATCGACTAGAAGGGTCTTAGTAGCAGACTGAAAACGGAAGTGCCTTTTTGCATTGACACAACTGTAACCAATGGCTCGATTAATTTGTTTGTTTATATGAAAGAAACTAGATTAATGAGCTGTAATCCTGTTGCTGGATTTGGGAGATACAGTATGGAGAACAATGTCCCAACATCTGGGCTCATGAACTGGAGGAAGTGACGGAGGTGAAAACAGTTTATGCAGATGTGTGATGGCTTGAACACACGTCCTGGTACAAAATCTGTTTTTCGACCAACTGCGATTGCTCCGTGGGGATTATATAAAAAAAAGAACTTGCACTGAAAAGAAATACTTCTTTTCCTTTACAGTGTCCCAGTCATGAACTGCCACGAGATTGATGATGGTGTACAAAAAATGCAATGAAACAAAACTTTGAAAAACATTTTGTGCGAAGTACGTTGATGACCATAAAAGCTGTCCAAACTCCATATTTTGCTGTTGACATGATCTAACCTGAAACAAAACTCCAAGTATATCTTCACATGTGGATTTGGATTCTGCAGTGTCAACAGATCTACCATAATTCTGTCCACACATCCAAAAGCTTTTGGCTCCGTGGAAAATACATGTGCTGTGAAAGATAAATGGACTGAATGAAGAGCCATTTAGAATGGACCTCGCCTGCAATGTTCTGTGCCGTGACGGGAAGGCTGTGTTGTCAAGCTTATATCATGATATTCTGTTTTTTTTTTCATGTGTTTTTTGTTTTTTTTTGTGTATTTCTATTGCGCTTTCTGCTGTTGATGTCCATTCAGTATTGCTGTTGCTGTGAGTTGAAACATGTATTGTTCTCCCTTGAAAAACCCTGTTTAACTCTTCATGGATTCTGTAATTTTCTGCAAACTCTCCAGAGCTATATTTGCCGAAGGAAACCAGCTTATGTTCTTGACACCAGCACTAAAAGCAAGCAAGAGTGATCAAATATCTACTAAAAATAAAGGAAAACATCTCAGTAATGTAATTCGTTAGCTACATTATCTACAGATTCCTCTTGCATGACGTTCACCAAAATATGTCTGAGGAACTCACCAAGTGAATGTAACTGTTCAGTGTCAGACACTTTATTCTCTGTGCCAGGTCTGCCAACGCCACATAAGGATAAGCCTCAGACTGTTTTGACCGCCAAAGCTCCCAAAACTGAGTTCAAAGGCTGTTTTTTGTACCACAGAACCCGCTCCCATAAAGCAGCACACGCGTGCCGAGAAAAGAAAGTTCAAAGAGCTTCAAGGCAATTTGCTGCGAGTGTCGGTGAGGTTGAGGCACCGGTTTCCTCTTGGCGCTGCCGACCGTATCGTTTCTGAGATATGGTCTAGACGCTGTCCCCCTGTAGCCTTTTTGTACTCTCACATCCTCCCGCTGGCTTCTCTGTGCCTCCCACTCTGAACCCATCCAGTGTGTTCTGGTCAACAAGGATCATTTGCTTGTGTGTTTGGAAGCTGTTTTGCTTGTTTACAGCCAACCAGACTGTGAATTGTACAGGCTAAAAGCACCGTTCTGATGCATTTGTTCTCTTTTTTTCCCCTGTCTGGGGCTGAGATTGTCACGAGCTTTTAGTGTTACAGTTCTTTTTTATGCCCTTTTTTTTTCCTTTCATGAGAAAAGAATCTTAAATTGCAAAGTATAAATAGGTTTACAGAGACGTGCCTTAGAAAACATTGGTGCAGAGCCTTACCGACATCGTGCAGCATCGTGTTACATGCTCGAGAACAAAAGGGCCTCTATTTCGCCTCACAAGACATCGCCTTATATTAAAAACTAAAAATGAAGAAGCATGAAATGTGATGTAATTGATTTAGTCAGGATTTTAAAATTAGACCTGCATCAGTTCTTGGTTATCTAACAGCCGAACGCTTGGAAGATAGTGCGTTATCAATTGGTTTAAAAGGTGTGTGTACGTGAGCATGTGTGAGCATGTGTGTTAGTGTGACTTCTGCTTGTCTGCTTTATAATTGAGTCCATGCACTACACTCCAGCCACTGTCCAAAATCAACTTACCATTCTTTGGCTCCACTTGCTTTCTCCACTCTGTCAGTATTCCAGTACAAACACAGAGACAGATGCTCGTTTATCTGCTCGCCATCAATATACAGTATCAGCTGGAAGACCCTGTATTGCTTTGGACAGCGAGAGGAGCGGGAAAAATCTTTTGAAATATTTTCAACATGCTTTTAACTGAATCTTCCCTGTTTATTTAGGGAACAGTCGTCTTTATTTTTTGATGTTTTCATGTTTGTCAGTTATGTCGAATTTTGCGAGAGAAGCAATGCTGAGAAAAAAGACAGTATTAAAAAGACTTAATGTTAAAAATACCTGTGATTTCTTTTTTGTGTCTCATCAAAAGCTGACTGACTAACTGGATTTGAGAAGGAAATTTGAGATAATTTTGCGACGCAAACTTGATTTTACAGGAACTGACGTGATTAAGTTACGTAAACTAAAAGGATTCGAGTATAACTGGATTCATTTTCTCTACTTGAGTCAAAAGTGTGTTTCATTTTCTTCTCACTGGAATTGCAAAGCTGAAAACAAACAGCAAGTTTCCATCACAAATATTTTCTTTAAGCTACTTAAAAATAAGGTGTCACATGAGAGTTTTATGAAATGTTTCGTAATCTGTAAAGTATACTCATACAACTCATCACTACAGTTCTGGAGCTGGAAATATTGCGTTTAATTATGTAAATGAGAAAATATTATTTGGTTGCACCAAATTCCTCTATGATTTTTTACAGTGTGCTAAAGAGTCCGTGCTGCAGAGCGTTTTCCTCTTCCTTCTGGATTTGAGGAATTTGGGCCCATGTCAGGTCTGTGAGTCAGATCTGAATGTACAGGCGTGTTGTCATAGAGCGAAACTAAACACAAAACCTGAGAAAAAGGATTTCCACTAACGGCAGAAGCTGATTACACACAGCCTGTATCGCTCAGTACCTCATTACACTCATGCACACACACACACACACTAACCTCGACCGCAGCGTGATTGCTTTCTGGTTTGTGTTGGTTTGTGGATGGAGGCCATTTTTTTTTTTTTTTTTTACATTTTCCGCTAATTGCCAAAAAACAGATGCCAGTGGAAAATATTACAAAACAATACCCAGTATCCAAGTGAGTGACGTTACATGGCTCTAACTTTAAGCTATTGGCTGATTTCTTGTTGAGTCAGCATGTTTTTATCCACAGTTAATTGCAATGAAAATAGTGCAACAGGATGAAAAGTAAAGTACAAACTCGCTGTGAGGATCTTCTGATGCATTTGGAAAATCTTTACGACCAGGTGAATGTTTAGATCATTACTTCATACGTAAGAGAATAAAAAACTGAACAGTCCTGGCTCAGGTTTGTGTCCGTCATCAGTGTCCATGGCAAACAAATAGAAACAATAGTGACTTCACTGTTCAGATATGTCAGCTGCCACACATGTTTCTGATGGATAGAACTGCCTGGGAAGAATTTCTGATTTGTCATAGTGGGGAAAGAACAGGTATAACTAATATTATTATGGATAAATCTTATTAACGTGCCCCTGTAAGCCATGAAAGTGAGCCAGCAAGTAAAAATAGCAGGGCTCTGCAAGGATGTGCCCACATGACATGCTGCTAATGTGTTGTGAAAAGGAAACAATGCCAATTTTAAACCAGTTTTGATTCATTTCAATGTTAAACTTCCCTCCCTGTTCCTCACTCGTTTTCCGTTATATTAGGCAGTGCTGATCAAATGTGAACCAAGATTTTGTTCCTGTATTTCCTTTTATCTCACCTCAGATGTTTTCAGAAACAACATTGTGCTGTTCAGCTGTAATATAAGAAGGTTTGTGATCAGGACGCCATTGTTTCCAGCTTGAAAACGGACGAGAGACAAAACCAAGCATCACCCAGCAGCCGGAGCACGGTATGTCAACGCGTCTCGATCCCATCTCATGGAAAATGAGAATGAATATGTGTGCCACGTCAGATTTAGAAGCGTGGGGCAGCTGACCAGGCTGCTGTATTTGACTCTTTGGGAGTAAAAAGCGGATTAAGTTTATGTGAAACTGCACCCATCTATTGGCGAATCATCGATTATGTGGTGATATCGATTGACAAGATTGTCTCCCGATGCAAACATGAGGGGATAATATTAAGATAACATCAGAAACAGCATAGTGCTGTTAATATGGTATTTGGACACAGTTTTTATGAAGCCTCCTCTGATATAACTACATTTAAAGAGAGTGAGTCGGCTGGCTTTGATAAGACAGACCCAGAATAAATGCATCCAGAGGACATGAATAAAACTCCACACCGAGGCCTGAAGCAGTCGCAGCCTGCCAGTTGAACATACCCAGAGAGTCGATACAGGAACACAAATTACATATTCACAGAACAGATTACAGCCTTTCGGTTTCTAATGAAAAACAGATTAAGATGGCGGGGATTCTTTTGAGGAGCTGCAAGACCGACAGCAGCCAGTGTGGCTCGGAGTGCGGGTTTTCTAGATTATCATGGTGAATTCCACAGAAGATTACTAGGGGGGGTAAACATTTTTGTTTGGTCGTTGTTGTGTGTGTGTTGGCTGAAACAGAAGCTCGTTTTTTTTAAGGGTGTGGCCTCAGATGGCATACATAACTGTGGCAGAAAGGAAGTGGAGACCTCTTTTTTTAGGATTCAGCAAAAACGTTTATGCAAAAAGTCAATATAAGACCGATAAAGCATCACGATATTTCACAGTGAGAACCAAAGAAATACTCTTGGTTTACTCTGAGAAGGCGAATGGGTGAAACTTTTAGCTCCCATGGTTCTCTACTGCCGAAACCCTTGAGGAAAACACTGCAACACGAGCATCAGCACTGCATCCCACAGCTGATCATAGATAGTTGTATTAGTATAAGCAATCAAAGGGAAAAAAAATCTAAAAGAGAGCCTCTAAAATGTTGTTATACTAGAGAGACAATATGTATAATTGATGATGAGGATCAGGGCTAAACGCATGTTGCTCCAAAACAACAGTTTCCCATCCGAACACTGACAAATGCACCAACATGTTCCATGCAGTTTAGAGTTGAAGCTACTGTTTTAACTGTAAGTCTTAAGAGATTAACTTTAAGGTTTCAGGCACAGGGGCAGTGAACACAAGTCCCTCAATTAGGGTTATCCAGGATAACCATTTAAAAACATGCAAGGTACTCTCTGTGGTTAAAGGAAGCGTCCACTTTCTAAAATCTATGTTTTTAACTGGATAGAACCAACAAACTTTCAATATTGGCAGTCTATACATACACAACGTACAAACCGGGGCCACAAAGAGTCGAACAAACCTCCAACTTCACAGCCCATCGCCCTCATTAGCCCCCCGAAATGTGCTTCTCATTAAAAGACCTTCTTCCACGGACTGCTGCAGGGTGCTGAGAGAAAAAAAGAAAGGAGACGCGGGGAGAAAAAAGAAGGCAGGGGAGCGGGGAGAGGCTTGATTTATTTGAACAATCTGGTTGTAATGAAAGCAGCCAGGCCTTTGCTGGAGGTGGGTGGATGGAGTGAGCAGAGGAAGGAGAGGAGAGGAAAGAGTGAATGGGGTGAAATCCAACTGCAGACAGATTGTTGGACTTGATAATGGTTTAAACGGACCCTACGAGCCTCTTAACCCCACCGCCTCAGTGTGTGTGTGTGTGTGTGTGCATGCATACTTCTGTAACGCCTAACTTACCATATTAATGTCGTGAATTCCACATGCAACCCATTTGTGCTGCAGTATATTAATGCTGACATACCTGTGTAATACATAAGAGGCAGAAAGAGATAGAGGGGGAATGTTTACTACAGCTGCGAGCGCACTAAAAGCATAGTTTATGTCTTTTGGACATTGATGCATCGGAGGAGCAAGTTCTGGCACAAAAAAGCCTGAAGAATCTGAGAATCTGAGTGTTTAAAATCATTTACGAACCCACTAAACCTCTTGGCTCTAATTCATAACACAGATCTGTGGTCCGGAATGCATTTCTGATCTGTAAAGGAGATTCTGAGCTGGAGTTTTATGTCCTTGTGTCTCATCTCGGATCCAGTCTCAGGGAATCCTCCAAGAAGTGCTCAGAAACATAAAGACGCAATGTGTAAGGTAGTCGATTGTTGAGTCTCATTCCCAGCTCCTCAGATACTGGCACTTCGGGTCAGTGGTGGGCGCGACTTAACAACCCAAAGCGCCAGTATTTGGAAACAAACATTTTCTTTTAGTCGTTTGTCCAATGCCGTCTACGACGACACATAACAGCAACACCTGTCAGCAGAGATCATTCATCTGGGCTTCTTTACAAATAACTGTGGAATCATAAATCAGTCTTGAGGGACAATGCTATTGTTAAATGTGATATATGTAAGAAATTGTTATCTGTCAGTTCGTAGTCCAAAGTTATCACCAACGGCTGCTAACGACATCTAGTTAGCTAAAGCTTATTTAGCCATAGAGCTAATGGTACTTTTTTGCTAACCCTGTGCGGACTGGGATCTGGGACCACAGGGAGGTGTTGGTGTTTACACTGCTTCCACGGGAGCTTTGGACCACCAGGAGGAGAAGGTTTTGTCAGAGAGGGCACCAGAACTGCAGCCGGGCGAGCAGGCAACGGCACAGCAGTGAAGTAGGAGATGAGCATGAAGGACGTCGAGCATCATCTCGTTCTGTTGCTCATCTTTAGTCAAGCGACCGAAGTCCCAGCTGACTGACAGAAAACAAAACAGCCGTCTCCCGTCTTAAAGTCGAAGAGGCTGCTCTGCTTGACTTCAGTCTTGGCTGCCTAAACACTTAATTGACCTTAGAAAGCAAAAGCATTCAAGTATCAATCCAACCCCACGACTAAAATCTTAAATGGTGGTGATAGTCAATCATCTTCTTATTGTCAACAATACATGAAAAAGACCAAAACCAACAAGAATCGCATGTGTGGTCAAAACCTCACACATATCTCAGTCCTCTGTGCAGGAGCTCCATCGAGCTACAGTTAATTAAATCTTTGGGAGCGCACCAAAAATGTATTGATTCCCTGCTGGAAATAATCCTTCAACCAATGTTGGCTAGAGACTACACTGCACAGCTGTTTCAGGAAAATCACAGACGTATCTACTGTGAATACTGAGAGACGATTTCATTTAATTTAATCAGTAGGACCATGACCGGTCTTGTTTTCAATTATAGAATAAATACAAATTGCAATTTTCTACGGTTGAGCTGGAAAAAAATGTTCTGAACATTAAACAAGATTATCGTCTTGCAAAAAAACCCAAAAACCTTTCTGTATCCGAGCGTCCAGTTTAGTGGAACTTACCTCTGAGACTGAGCAGGACCGAGTAATGGTCACACGAGTGTTTACATCACTGCTTTTCAGACTAAATTAATCACCTAAAGAGGTGAACTGAATCAAGACACAGTGCAGGCCCACTTTGTAGTTCTCTCCAAAATGGCTTCCCACACATCTCATCTCAGCTCATGTTCCTTATTCTCGTGAGAAAAACCCAGTGGATAAAAACTGTGGATGCCTCTTTTTCCTCTCTGAAATGCAATACAAGGTTTAATTGAATTAGCTTTAATTGCCATTCATTTGCCCACGGAACCCAAAGGTCTCCTCTTACCCATGGCCCTTAATGACTTCCATGTTCTCTGAGGCAGAATTCTCAGTTCAATGAAAACGTCTTGACGCAGAGCAACACACGACCACCCGACAGCTCACAGACTGTCGAAGCTGCTGATATGAAATATTTCCCAAAAAGTATGTAGATCTGTTGCCATCTTGCGATCTGCTGTCACTGAAGGAAGAAAGACAATGTGATGAGGAAGACAGTAGAGACGAGAACAGAAGAGAGAGGAATGTGAAAGTTTCTGTGGTTAGATAGTCATCCGCTTATCAAATGAAAATATCTGAGAAGGAGGAGAGGAAGACATGGAGGAAGAAGAAGAAGAAGAAGAAGAAGAAGAAGTCACCAGAGGTAACCTGCAGGTATCTGAGGGGAGGAGCTGTTCTGCTGCAGTGGACTCAGGCCTTGGAGCAGACATAGAAGAAGAAGAAGACATAGAAGAAGAAGACGAAGAAGACAAAGAAGAAGACAAAGAAGACAAAAAAGAAGAAGACGAAGAAGAAGACAAAGAAGACGACGAAGAAGAAGACTAGAAGAGGAAGAAGAAGACGAAGAAGAAGACGAAGAAAAAGAAGACAAAGAAGACAAAAAAGAAGAAGACGAAGAAGAAGAAGACGACAAAGAAGAAGACGAAGAAGAAGACAAAGAAGAAGACGAAGAAAAAGAAGAAGAAGATGAAGAAGAAGAAGACAAAAAAGAAGACGTAGAAGAAAAAGACAAGAAGAAGAAGTCACCTGAAGTGACCTGCAGGTATCTGAGGGGAGGAGCTGTTCGGCTGCAGTGGACTCGGGCCTCGAAGCAGCAGCTGAGGGTTTATTGGTCTCCAGTATTTTTGTGGCACAACAATGGGCCCTGAGGCCAGGCAGGGTCGTGTTGTGATAGGAGACGACATGACTGCACAGAGCAGGGATTATCACGGACTTGCACCGTTTCTAGGCCTTCATCGTGAAGCACAACAGACAAGACTAATACCACGCTGAGGCCTATGAGCCTCTAAAGCATATGCTGCAAACATGCATGCAATCTGCGAGAGGCATTAATCATGCATGAGCACGAGAAGACTCATTCATGCGTGCAGACATATCTGACACAGGTGCAGAGAGCTGTGACAGTGCTGAGAACACTTTTAACACAAAATGCATGTAAAGCATGTTAAATAAATAATGTTTCTGCCCGTGAACAGATCAATTCTGCCCCATGAAAACCACATCACTTTATTACTCATGTTGAAATAACCCTTTAAAAAACTATTTCTGTGCAGGCCCAACAAAACTGACATCAAGCAGTTACACATTACATCAGCGACGTCAACAACCAGCTGTCTCCTCCATGTCTGATAATGGGCGGTTCCTGGATTATGATCAATGACGACATGTCTCACATTGTCTGTGTCTACTGTATCTTGGCAGAACTGTCAGATGCAGACTTTGATTTTCAGGATGCTTTGTCGACTCACGCTCAGTTGCAGCACATGTGTGATTAGCAGTGATGGACTGAACAACAGAAGATAACTAGATTTCGATGCGATGCTGTCCACCAATCTAGCAAACTACATGCTTTAGAGGCGCAGGACACTCGATCTGGGTCGGATCGAGGGCGAGATGCTGTTCAAATAGCCCGATTGACACATCGGAGAACAATGTGTTTACATAAGACCCTCAGAAAGGTGAGAAATCATCAGGAGTACCACCAGTTTGTCCAGGAGCTTCATTAGGATAAAGTTTTCGGGTAATCACCAAAATGGCCGCAAACAACAGGGAGCCCACTGGACCTGTATGCTAGTAGTTACCTTTTAAGTTTATCCAGAACCGAAAAAAGACGCCTCTGAAGCTGTGCTCTGTCTGATCGGGCCGGTTCGGAGCTACCCTTCACCTGCAGGCGGCGAGTATTTGATACTCAATAGATTTGTTTCTTTCTTCCTTCGAGCGGTTCTCTCTCTCTCAGAACTTCTCTTGATGCCCTTGGACCACTTTCAGTCTGTCAATCTTAGCTTTATCTCACAGAGCTCCTCTCTAAACACTTAACTGCTGCAGGGCTTGTTCCCCTTAACCTCTCACCTGTCAACAGGTGACCTTTGACCCCGGGTAGTTAAAGGCCACGGCCGGCCTCTTTATGCCCACTTATAGCCACAACAAAGGGCGTGTTCGGAGCGCTCGGCTATTTTCAGTAACTCCTTCCATCCCCCTTGTCGGCTTTAATTACTTGCGTTCTATCCTTTCTCCTTCTTGCGTCTCCGTCTCCGCTGCTTTTAATTTTCTCTCCCACTCTTTGTTCCACTCAGCATGTTCCCATTTAATTTTTTGAGACCTTCTTTAAATCTCGCTCATCCTCAGAGTCATTTACCGTGACACACACAGTCACATCATGTGCTGACATTTTCTCACCTTTCAGTTTTCCTCCTGCTCTTCCGATGTCTCCTCCTGTCTCCTCTCCCTTCCTGCCTCAGGAAATGTCTGGTAGGCCTCTGGGGCTTTTCTCCTCCCCCTCATCAAATTGATACCAATTGAGTTATTGCGGTGCCACCCTTGCGACAAAGGGCCCTGTTTTAACTGGTGTTCGTCAGGCCAGATGTGAAGCAGGTTTTGACATGACCCGGCAGAGAAGGAAAAGGGGAAGAGAGGAGAGATGGAGGGTAGTGACAGCATGCGAACGACATCAGGCACGTTGATGTTTCATTTGATATGTTCTTATTGTTTTGTAAGGGGTGTGTTTTAATAGATGTTTACTGTAGCCAAGGCAACCAGCTGGTTCCCTTACCCACTTTCAGTTTTGGACAACGATAATAAAACGAACTGGAGTTCCTCGGGGTATTTTGTAGGACTTTAAAGTGGGATGTAGCAATAAGAGTGGTCCTTTACTCTGGTTAAAAATCGAATTACAATGACTCATTCCAAAGACTGAACTTGATTAAAATGCAAAACCCTCATTTGCATTTAATTTCTTTCAAAGCCCTGTGAGAGTAATGGTGGGAAAAGAGAAAAGAGAAAGAGAAAAGACTTCTGGCAGAAACAATCCTGCTGATTTTTAAAGAATGTTTTAATTTTCATATTTTGCCTTCTTGGCTTTGAGTTTGCGTTCTCAGTCCTTCTCCTTCATTCCTGCTGATGCACATTAATCTTCTGCCAGTTGAGGCCACATGAATCGCTTTTATCGATTCTTTGCATTTTTTTCTCTGTCATCCAAAACTGACACATGAAGTGAAAGAAGAAGATGAAGCAGCGTTTCTCAGGGCCGAGTCATCACAGCTGTTTGCTGATCTTGCGGTAGGTTATTGGCTAAATTCCCAGCTATGGAGAAGAGTTCTGGTATAACTGACTAACCATAATCACCAACCACAAATCAGCAGAATGCAAAAAAACTAGCCATTTCAGTGTCGTGTCATCAATGTACTGTGTTGCAACAATAAATACTGAAGTTAGCATTTAAACCAGCTAACCCCGGCCGATCCGAAGCTCCTGTGTTAGCCGTGTAAACAACAACTCTCCGCTGGTGCTCAGAGCTCCCAGTCTGCTTTAGCTTACTGCATGGCTAACCAAGCTAACTAGCTAACAGCAGCTACTCTCAGCAGCAGTTAGCGGTCACTCTGGTAATATGCTACCACCTTTTTGTTTGGAGTAGGACTTGTCTTACATATTGCACCTTTAAGTAATGAGTCATTTCACTTCAATCATTCTTTTAGTTTCACTAAATCTTCTAATCGCATCAGTGGATTTACTAAATTCAGTCACAATGTAAGTCGTTGACATTAAACTGATACATTTCAAGTAGATGCGTTGCTACATATGAATCATTCAATTTAAATTCATATAGACAGAAGTTGCTATTTACACATGTCTTAAAGGAATAGGTTGAAATTTTAGTACATGTGCTCCGTCTTCTTGCTGAGATAGAGGAAAAGATTATCACTATTTGATGTGTAGCTACAGACAGCAGTAGATTAGCACATCTTATAATTAAGACACGAAGGCGGGGAAAACAGCGAGCTTGGCTCTGTCCAAAGACAGTTTCCACCTACCAGCACCCTCTAATATATTATACTCATTTTGGGGTTCATCATTTTATTTTGGGTCACTACTAGAATACGTTAACAGGCTTTAAAGCTCAAAAAACACAGCGCTGTATTCGCCTCGTCTGTCTGACACGCTCTGTTTCAGCTCCTGTCCCTTTAAGGCCTCTCCTCTGATTGGTCAGCTCACACATGCCCGACCCCGAAACCTCTGACAACAAGAGAACAGCTGTGCTCAATCAATTCTTACGCACCAAACTAGGCATGTATTAATTTGTGTGCTAATGTGTGAAGTGATGACATAGTGTGATGTCACAAAGTCACGGAATTTAATGCAGGACGACTGACGAGGCGTTTGAGGAGCAGTGTTTTCTGTGGGAGAGAGCAGCTTCTGTTGGTTCAGACTTTGACCTTTTTAACTTTTATGACTATACAAAACACTGAAGGACAGAAAAAAAGGAAAAGGCATATTAAGCCTCTGTTTAACATGTTGTGTCTGTGTGATACCAGTTGTTAAAAAAAAATTATGTTTTGTAGTATTTTGAACAGAGTATATTGACTCTAAATGCCTGAAAAATCGAGTTCAAAACACTGCAGATTTTCTTTGATCAAACCCAGCTGACATTATTTTGGAATTGTTTGCCTTCTATTTCACAAAAGTGAAATACACCCACAGTGTAACAGAGCTAGGCTAAGCTACTGCCAGCTGTTTTCTTGTCTTGCCAAGCAAAACTAACCATTTTCTGGTTGTAGTATTTAACAAACAAATAAAGAGTGGAATCAATTTTTTTATCCAAATCTCAGCAGGAGAGCAAATAAAGCGTCATTCCCTAGATTGTCAAGAGAAGAGAAGACTGAGAGTAAATGTCAGTCGTCTCATTCTCATGGACTCCTGTCAGGTTGTTTTACGCACTTTGGACTTTTCCAGTGGCTTCTGAGACGAGGCAGCCATCATAATCTTTATTTGTTTTTAACTCGGGGAGGATCGTGTTTTTTCAGTGTGGTTTGCGCAACCAAATTTTGTTCCCGTCTTCTCAAGATTCACTGTTTCCTGTCATGGAGCTGGTCCGGTGCCGTCTCTCCGCGGCTCTGGCGAGCGGTTCTTTCGAGGAGGTGAGGAGGAAAATGGAAACCGAATGAGTGACAATTTGCTAAATTCAGTGGAATAAAAGTTCAGCGTATGAATCAAACCTCAGAGAGCCGCTCCGCGCCGACTTTAACTCCGCTTGTTTAAAGCAGTGACAGGAAATGTAAGGTTTCATGTTGGGTGGAGTTCATCTCGTGTCTCCAATATTTCATAAGACACATATTGTTCCCGGCAGTTTTTACAAGCATACTGTGCCTTTTTTTTTACTTCTCCACATTAAATTTAAAATAGTTTTTTAATTTCTCCACTGGGGGATGAAGAGCTCCTTCCTGCATTACATCCTCTCATGTTACACTTTACGTCGAGACGGAGCCAAATTCAGGATGTCTCAACTACCCTGAGACAGGTTAATTTCCTTTATGTATACATTCGTTATTTTACATCTGCACTTGTGTCATGTGAGGCTGCTCTGAGCCTGCTGAGTGACATACAGCAGCTCATTTCCTTCCACGTAGATAACCCCCCCGAGAGCCTCCGAACAAACGAGTGACCTCCACTCTCAGTTATGAGTTTTCCCTCCTCAAACAAAAGACATTGTGTCCGTCTCTATTGAAGCGACCGGGTGCGATGAAATGTTTAATCTCGTGAGACTCTGTGCGGAGCAGACTCGGTTAGCAGGTGCGGCGCCGAGCGAGGGGCACAATGATTTCACCTCGGAGACCGGAGAGACGAGGCCGGCTATGCTCCCATTGTGAGAGAGACACACACGACACACACGAATGCTCACACATACATATTTACGCTCTTCTCTGCGGCTATGTGCTCATTTGTGTTCCCATGTAGTGGAACAGAAAATGGATATTGTACTCAGGAAAAAGACTGTAGCAGGTATTCACAGACTGTTTAACTAGAAAAAGAGGAGAAAGCCCAGAAGGAGTTTTTTAACCTTCTCTCCTATAAATTAATAGGGCTTATAATCTTCTTAATCTTCTTATTAATTTCTTGATTAACTGATCATCGTTTCATCTATAAAACGTAAAAAAAAGCTCTGATTAATCGCAATTTCCCAGAGTGACGTCTTAAAATGACTTATTTTGTCCAAGCAGAAGTCCAAAAACCAGAAAAAGGCTCTTCATTACGATCATTCATGACAAAGGAAAGCCAATTCTTACATTTAAGAAGTTGAAACCATAGTTGAATCGTTTAATCGACTGTCTAAATAGTCGGCAATTCATTTCATTTTAAACAACTAGTCGTAGCAGCTCTCTGGATGATGTAGAGTCAGAATCCCTTCATGCACCGTTGGTATATGTATTTGTCCAAAACATCCAAAAGATGTTCATCAACTTTCTTAAGAAATATCTCCATTAAAATTATCAGAAGAAAAAACAGGGTTTTACATTCAAGGCAAATTTATCAAGGCTTTATTTTAAAAGCTGTCCATAACCACGACATCACACGTGAGACGAACATAAAGGAGTTTTTTCTGCATGTTTAGTGTCATTTGCTTAGTTTTGTAATTTTGAGTGATGGTTGAGGATTAACTGACTGTACGACAGGAAAGGTAACAAATCCGTAGCAATTGTACTAATCTTTACTTTTTTATTGGTCACGTGAGTGAATTGTAATATGACATGAAAAATGAGACCTTACTCGTCTCTCTCGGTTGCCACAAGCCTGTGAGTGAGTGATCTGTTTAAGATGTTCAATGCTGCTGGATTTCTTTGTGAAGGATTCGGGTCAGGCGGTCCAAAGAGTGCCTCGTCTCAGTGTCTCTTTCAGAGAGCAACAGCAGCTAACGTTAGCCGAGAAATGAAGTCCGCTAACAAACTAATGACACCACACAGAAGTTCCTCAGAGCCTCTTCAGGTGTCATGTCAAATAAGGTGTCTATCTTAAATTAGTGGTCGCTACAAAATCATCAATAACAAAAAAAAGAATTGCCTTTTTTAAAACGACACATCACCGGCCTGTGGGCTGATTTAGACTGGGGTTGTGGTGAACACATACTTGTACGACTAAATTCAGAAAGTAAACATGCAGGTCAAACAAAGAAGATGATTGAAAAAGTCTTAAATCTGAACTTGTGTCTGAATACATTGTCCCACACTCCCAAACAAACCCTCCCTGGTCAAACTAATCACATTGCTCCACTCTCCCTCCCGACACACGGGGAGATTAGGACTGTGTGGGATCAGCGGTGAGCTGTGTGAACGCTGAAAAGCTCGCAGGTGGGAGATTGAATATTAAAACTCAGCAGCGGGCCGTGTGGAGCCCGCTGAGAGGAGATATGAGGGAGTGTTGTGTTGAGAAACAGCCGGGCCTCCCGATGTGTCGGTGTGTGGTGATGACGGGTTGTCAGGGAGGGAAAATCTGCGAGGACAGCAACGAAACAGATGTGTGTGTGTGTGAGAGAGGAGAGGAGAGGAGTGTGTTTGTTCAAATATTAGATTCATGTGTTCCTTTGTGCCAACATCTGCTGGTATACGACACATTTTTCCTCTATGTTTGGGTTAAACATTGGATGAAACTCCATCTAAACATCTCTGCATTTTCAATAAACCTCTTATGATTTACAGCTTAACCTCATCATGTGGGTTTCTACATTTGTTTGACCTTTTAAATTAATGTCCTTTCATCTTTCAGCTTCCTGCCAGCATCATAGTAAAACATCTAAAAGTGAAACCACCGCCGATCGTCTGCAGTAAACCTGTTCGGTTCGGCTCCGACAGACAGTTGAAGGAACGTCGAGGCAGTCGAACAGGAGAAAACAGAAGTCCGCTCCAACAAACAGGATCTACAGAACAGCTTAATCTCAGGTCCTGTGGCAAATCTCCCGCTTCAAAACCGTTTGGCAGCGATTTCAACGTACATGAAGACGCACGCAGCACACACGATCGCGACGCTTCAAATCCAACGCGACATCTGTGAAAATCCTTCTTTTGTTTTGGTGCCAAGACAAAGTCTCTGGACTTCGTTACTAACAGATTCTCTAAATTTGTTCCGGATTAGCTCGTTTGGAAATCTGCGTTTCATAACGTGCAAAATATAAAGAATGTAAACAGATCGTTTTTTGTTTTTTTATGTTACATGTTTCTCAGTTCACTGTGGATTTCTCGGATTAATCTGATGTTCTGGTTCTGAACTGCAAGCCTTTACGTTACAGGAATGTGACTCGCTTTGAAAATGAATAAAACAATGTATTCATACAATCGTGCACGTGAAGGATTCATCAGAATATGATTAAGATTGTGAAGAATCTGCAACAATTAAGAGAAAATAGAAATAACGAAAGGAATAAAATGTGAAACGAGGAGAAAAAGCACCCTCAGTGCCTTGATAGCTAACGATCTCCTGTATTACGTAACTGTATCAGCTGATAGTTAAATGCACTTTGCAGCCTTTAAAGGAGTAGTCCAGCAGTTTGGTGCGGCATGCCCATAAAGCTGGGCGACTTGCAAAAAAACAATTTGTTAATAAAGGTCGAGACTGACACAGCAGAAGCCGAAGACATTCCTGACTTTTACTCTCAAACACGGTCGAGTTCCAAAAAAAACACACGAGCCTGGATTGGATTTCTTTCAAACCCCATTAATGCAGATCGTCTTTGGCTTTCAAGTCTCAAAACAAATTTTATTTTTTTTTATTATTTTTACACAATAAGCCTTGAGAAAGCTTCTCCAGAGACGTGAACACATCATACTGTTCCTACAGGCCGAGTTAAACTCCTCGTGATGAGTGAATTGGACCTAAAGTGGGAGAAATGACTGTAAATTTTGATTTCTGGTGGTTTGGTCCCTTAACTCGAACACTTATCATCCGCTGACTCCACATTCTGCTCGGATCCTCCAGGGTCTCTGGACCAGAAACCGACTGTTCTCACCACGAAAGTCCTGAAGTCCCGCCAGTTAAATGTGACAGTTTGCCTCGTCGCTCTCGGTGTGGGCTCCTAATCGTCTGACACCGTCGTATAATAGTTAAAAGATGTGTTACGCAACATTTTAATGATGTTAGGAAACTGCATTATAAATAGACGGATTATAGCGCCGACGGAGGAGCACGAGCCCGGGTTGCACAAGGCGAGCTAATCAGAACCGCTGCTGCTGCACCGACTCCCATGATGCAATCTCATGAGTTCGCAGAGGACTGTTAGCGAATATGAGACATAAAGCTAATCTGACTCACTGGACTAACGTCTCCTTCTCTCCTCTAATTCCTTCTGTTTCGACTGCTGAAGGTCTTTGTAACAACCGAACACAACAGCAGCCTCGATGTGACTTTAGTCTATTCTTATCTCAATCTGCAACTCGGGGCTTGTGGACAGACGTCCATCACGGGTCGAGGACAGCAATGCTACAGACTGGCACCCTTCAGGACTTGATGCCTATTTATCAAACTTGTAGAAATTCTGTAGATGCACTTTTCAGTCAGCTGGTGTCCAGTAGTTTGTTTCAGCAACTCTTTCACACTTATTACCCTTCATTTCTTATTTTTATCGTTACAACTGTTATCATCAGTTACTATTAGTCACTATTTACTTACTGTGGTTATTTTATACTACAATACACATATGCACTTTAAATGCCAGGTGTAAAGGTTTAAGTGTTTCCTTATCTCACCTCGGCTCACACTGTGGTCCAATCTCAACATGCAGAGCAGGTAAACGGAGCTGGTGAACTTGCCAGTGAACACAGAGAAACAAAGAGAGGCCGTGCTGTTGTTTGGAGTTAGAGATCCAATCACGATGTGAGCCGGACCGACCTCAAAATGTGTCCATACTAATCTCGACCTTACGATTGCAATGCATTCTTCTTGTATTTACTGCTGTTATATCCTCCATCCAGATAAATATCATGATATTAATAACTCATGTAGATGGGGTCGCAGTGGTGAACCTCCCAAAAATGTTTTAAAGAAATAAAAATGTGCAACTTCTGTCGTCATGAAAGAAAAAGAAAAGCAAATATTTTCAGGCAGACTGAAAAAAAAAAACAGTGCATACATAACAGTCAGAACCTGGTGGTTATCTTTACAAGATTTACTAGATTATTGAGATTATTGATACTTAAAACTTAAAAATTCGATGACATTTGGGCCAAACTCCATCTGCTGAGGAAGAACATGAGATACATTAGAAAGCTCCAGAACAGCTCCAGTACTTATGGACCTTGTGAGATTGTTTCAGCCGACCTATCATGACGTTCTGAGCTGCTGTCCAGAACAGCGTCTCTGTTCCTCCCGGCGTGGTTTAAATCCACCAATGAGGTTAAAACGCTGAACTAACGTTCCTGTTATCTGGTTTTCTCATTCTGGGGTCTTTTTTCTTTCTCTGGAGGTGCACGAGCAGACCGAGTGCTGACTGACGGCCGGAATTAAGAACGCGCAAACGCTCTGGCAGCCGTCCCCGCAGCGCCTCTTAACGTTTAATCAAAACCATGCTCGCCAATCGCACCGCCCCTCCCCCCCGACGTTCCACGCAAGCCTCCTCCAGTATTTCTTTTAACAGAAATTAAAGCAGTCCTTTTTTTTCACCCCCCTTTGTTGATATTTTTTCATGCAGTGGAAAGTTTAGATAAAGGAGAGCCTGATCCCTGGAGCTCTCCCTCCAAATACCTGCAGGATGAAATCAAACTCCTATTTGAAACTTGCATTATAAGTCTCTCCCCCCTCCCACTCTCTCTCGTTCTCGCTCTCTCCCCCTCTTTTCCCCTGAGCTCGTCGGCTCAGTTCAGCTTTCCAACTCTCCAGGAGAGGATCAGCCGTCATCCCGTGGGCGTCAGACGTCGACGCAGGTCTTAATTAATGCAAAGGGGAGAGTCGGGGGTTTTCACGGGAGAAGGCTGAGGCAATAAAGAGAGTTGCCAAGAGAGAAAATACAGGAAGCTGGAACAGGTAGGTGGTGGATGGATGATGCGTTCTTAGCAGATGACGCATGAAGCTCGATTACTTGGCACCCTCGTTCTCCCAGACAGCGAAGGAGAAAATACAGTTGAGTGTGCTCGTAAATTATCTTTCAAAAAAGGACAGAGTGAATAAAATACAGACTAAATGTTGAGTTATTTTCTGTCATCTCGTCTGAAACCATCCGTGTCCCCATGTATTGTAGCTATTAAAGTCACTGAAGGACTCTGTCAGTGTTTATTTCTGTTATAAATGTTTCTGTTTGGGATTCAGATCATAACTGTTTGATTTTCATACCAACCGCAGACAAACAAGTTAGAACCTGCGCTGAAGGAAACGAGCTGTAAAAGAAACAGAATCACACAGAAAAACTCTGGTTTCATGGAAAACAATGAGCTTCATGAGGGGAAATTATCATCTTACTCTTCCTCATCAAGACACTGACGGTGGACAGATCTGCCAACAAGGTCCAGACCACTAAAGCACTGAAGGTTTCTGTCTTAAACTCAGACTTTAAAAGGAATAGGTCAACATTTTTGGGGGAAAAAAGATAGATTCATTTATCTTGTTGGGTCATAAGTTGACAAAAACAATATCTTGTGTTATAAATATTGTAGCCAGGGGTCATAATTTAGCATTTACTTATGAAGATAATAAAATAATAACACAAGTCTTGGTTGTCTGAAGTTCAGTGTAGCTCAGGAGGTAGAAAAGGTCGTCTAGTAATTGGAAGGTCATTGGTTCCAATCTCTGGCTCCCTCAGCTGCATGTCGAAGTGCCCTTGAGCAAGATGCTGAACCCCAAATTGCTCCTGATGAGCAGTCGGCACCTTGCAAGCATCAGTGTATGAATGTGTGAATGTGATAAGGGTTGCAAAGCGCTTTGCGCGGTCTGTAGACTGTAAAAAAACTATTATAAGTTGCATTCTGCTTACATACCTTTCACAATAAAAGCCCAAGAGACCCGAGCGTGCTCTGTGTAACTACTAACATGAATTCACTTGACCATTTTAGTAACAGGCCGCTCAGCATCTTACAAAATCAACACATAAATATTGTATAAATATGTCTTTAATTGTCACACTGTTAGTATCCTCCTTTTTATATTATTTTAGCTTAATCGTATGTCATCACAGTCTGAAGTGTGTGGGCAGAGTGGGAACCTGTGGTCGGGGCCTGCAGGAGAGACTGTGCACATTTAGTGGGCCGCGTAACCAAGAAGTGAAACAGGAAGCTGGGAAAAACTGTTAGAGCGTATGAGCCAGGCAGAAAAAATAAATCATCTGCCTGACAGCAACTCGGGAGCTCAGTTATTGAAATATTAACTCACTTCTTTTATTAGAAAAGTGTAAAAACTGCAATTAATGGAGGGTTATATGTTAGAGCAAACTGGCTTTAGCTAATGTTACATTTTTACCAGACAGACATGAGAAGAGTATCAGTCTACTCATTCAAATCTTGGGAAGAAAGCAAACAAGCTTATCATGTTGAACTTTTCTTTTAAACTCGGCCGTGTTGCCGTCTGAAGACGATCGGAGAAAAAGGAAAATAGGAAGACTTGACTCCTGAACCACCGAGCAGAACCACAAATATGAGGACGGTGGTATCCAGAGTCTGTACTGGATGTATCTGATACCAAACAGGGAAACGAGGACGCCAACAAATTGAATTTTACTCTGAGTAAGCTTTTCTGATGTAGCCGCCCGCCAAAAAACCCCTGATGAAGACCCACGTCTGGCTTACAGCGAGGCATGTGAACATGCCTGTGAGCGAGTGTTTCCACTGTGATTTAATATTCTTTTTATTCAGTTAGGGCTCCGCTATATTCAGACAGATATGGACATTCAATACAAGGCATCTAAAAGTAAAAGGTGCAACTGTGTGTAAACTGTGTAAAAAGCCGTGGCAAACAGTAGACGCAGTTAAAACCATACAGGAATGTTTCTGGGATTAATAAAAATGAAAAGAGCGGAGCGAAACTGAGCCGCTGTGTTTGATGGAGTGAAGCGGTTTTCCACTGAGCATTCCTACCGTAAATCCAAGGTGTAAACGCTGATGGATTTACAGCCGCCCTGCCCGGCGATCCAAGGCTCTTGTCGTAATTTGTCCGTCTGAATGAAGTTTTTATTCAGCGATGACGAAACAATTCCTGGGTCCGCAGCCGATTCCTGCTAAATTTATACCCCATAATCTAAAACTCATATTTCTGTTTCCTTCGACTTCATATCCATACGTTTCTTTACGGCTGGTTTGGGGTTGGGCACTTTTCCCTGTTGGATTATTTTCATTTTTTTCCTCAGTTTTTCCCTCCTAAACCTCGTGGCAACCATTTACGTTTTGAGGGCTTCCTGTAAATCATGTTCACTGTGCGGGCAAAAAAGATGAGAACACTTCAGCCACTGACTCTGAATATGAGTTTGTGTGTGTGTGTTTGCAGTTTTACTGTATATATAAACATAAACAGCTCTCTTCAAGGCTCGCCACTGTTAGCGCCTGAGGCCAGAGACTTCATCTGTCTGTGATTTAAACTGAGACGAGGAGAACAAAGCTGCAGAACAAACAAGGCGGCAAAATTGCTAAATATGATTTTTCCTTTTTTCCAGGGTTATTTTGTCATGTTATATGTTAGATCAGTGACTCGACGTGGCTCCTCGTTTACTGTAACCAATCACATTACCTCACATCTTATTCAAATGTACAGTTGCTGTTGCTTTTGTCACCACAAAACTTGAACAAAAAGGTTTTAATATATTTAATATGTAGAAAATACTGAGTGTGAGGTGTGTCTGAGAGTCCAGACCTGCGGATCGATTTCAATCCTCAAGACCGAGTCGAGTTCCAGTCAACCCAGCTAAGGCAAACAGCCGGGTCAAGCCGTCACATGACCCCGACAACCCGAACCAGACAGGCGGTGTGACGAACTGCCACCCCTCACCACCAGCGGCACCTCCACCCCCAGGTTTCTGACAGGAACCCTGCACTCGGCCACCCACTTCAAAAGAGGGAGCCCCCGTTTCCCACCGCAGTCACCTTTCACATCGGAGTAAATTGTTTAGAGGATGTTAAGCATGTGTTTACATAAGGATACAGTCTGTGCATATGGAACATTGTAATCCTGATCCAGTACTACAATTAGTCCGAGATGTGAGTTGATATTTCATAATGAATTAAAGCCTTGCCAAAATTTAAAAAAATGGCTAAATGCTAACTTTAGCTGACAACATGTTGGTTTACTTTGACTGTGTTGCCTGATGTCTCAGCACCATTCATTTTCTTTTCAGTTGATCAATCAGGAAGTGGTGACATGTCATGTTGATACCTGTAAAAAAGCAATATGATATTATCTTTGGCCGCCTTGTGAACATTGGTTTATTGTTATATGGAGCACTCTCACGTCTGTGCATGAAGTGCTAGAAGGAATGTCACTTAACTTGTAAAATGTACAATCTGCAATAAAAAATGGAGATTAACAGTGTTTATATTATCCAAGGTTAGAGGAGAAGGGCCTTTTTATCAGCCCAGAAGTCAATAATCCTACATCCTTGACTCTTATAATTTGTTCCTCCACTTCAATACAAGAGATGGCAGCTTCTGCACTGTTGCTGAGCTGTGAACCGCGTCCTGGCCCAGCTCTGTTTGAATTGTCTAAACTACTGCTGTACCAAAAGTAGTATTGTCCTAGTATCGTATCGTATCGTAGCGTAGCGTATCGTATCGTATCGTATCCTATCGTATTGTATCGTAGCGTAGTGTAGCGTATCGTATCCTATCGTATTGTATCGTATCGTAGCGTAGCGTATCGTATCCTATCGTATCGTATCCTATCGTATTGTATCGTATCGTATCGTAGCGTAGCGTATCGTATCCTATCGTATTGTATCGTCGCGTATCTTATCGTAGCGTATCGTATCGTAGCGTATCCCATCAGCTTGGATGACCAGCCAGACATCAAGACAGGCAAACTCTGGATACATGATGCGATTAACTTCATTTTGCTTTCTCTACCTCCTTTTTCTAAAATATCAGGATCAGACCCAGCGTGGATTCTGAAAGATACGACTGATTTAAAAGCATTTTTCAGCAACGTTTAAAACCAAGGCTGTTCTCAATCCTGGTGATGTGATGTGGAAAACTAGACACACGAATGTATTTCATGTATTTAAATAATGAATTGGATGTCATATATATGGGCATGTGAAGGTGTGAATGCAAAGCCTGCTGGGTAACTGTCAAGAAAAGAAAATAAACTTCACATTTTATTGGCTGCTGTTAATAACGAAGACTCCCACCGCTGTCAGTCCCGTCACGCCTCGTCTGCAGCTCAGAATGTGACTTTACTGCAGTGAGACGGTAACACGCCCCCCCGTTCCCACACAGACCGGGTCACAGGTCTCTCACTCTCCTGAACACACACAGACACCAAAACCACTTCCATCACCAGTGTCATCGCTCAGTTAGCCACAGTCATTATTCATATATTAGCGTCCGCCAAAAGATCTTCTTTTGGTGTGACAGTTTTTGTTTTTATCATTAAAGCTACACCTTTCCATCAATCATCTACCTCTGTCAAATCTGAAGCCAATCATAACAAGTGCTCCCTCTATAAACTGACAAGAAACGCCTGCGTGGCTGATTTACGAGAAGCTGGTCTGTACCCACAAGGTTCAAGGTTATCATTATCGGGAATTATCGGGAAATTTGTTGCGCAGCGAGTCAGAACGCTAACCGACGACATCATCATCAGTCAAAACAACAACAATAATTAGTCACATAACCGGTGCTGGGAAAGAGAATTCAAGCAAAGACAAATAACACAGCCAGAGTGCTAATTGCTATAAAGTACATCAATAGCATGATGAGACGTGGTGATCAGGTGCTCGAGGTCGGAGGGCAGCAGCTCAAACTCCCTCTGGAGTGGATGTTCCTGGCTGACCGATAGCTTCAGCTCTCCTGTTATAGGTGATCAAAGCTCGGCCCGACTCCCCCAAGATCTTCAACATGACTTCCATGTCTTCAAGGCTGGAAAAGCACCACACACAACCGTAAACAACATTCACAGCTGAACCATCAGTCAAGACGTTCTGGTGCAACATTCCCTTTATCTCGAATCTGTTCTTCTCATGTGAGGGCCAGCACTGAGGACATGGTTTACTCACACTAATCAATGAGCCAATACAGAAACGTAATTCAAGTTTTTCTGGATCCTCGTGGATTACTGATGTAAGGAAAGTATGATTTATAGAAATGTTGCAGGAGTTCAAACCTGCGTCATCACGGACACATTTTTCCAGACAGCTAAAGCTCCACTGCCCTTCATGCGATGTTTTTATGGCGTTAAAATCTTTCTACATGCTTATAACATCAAACTGCTCATTGCAACTTTGGCAGCATCAGTTAGTGACTGTGACGTGTTTCTGCCACATCAGTGACACACTGAACATGTCGTTCCAAGTTAATGCGTCTATTAAATGCTTGGATAGCGTCAGTGTGGAGCTTGCAACATAAACATGTATTTTTAGTCAGGCTACCAGTGTCACTTTCCTCCTTCCAGAACGACTGAATAGTTGATGCCAATAATTCCCAAAATGGTGTTTTTACTACCGTTTTGAACACAACTTGATCATTTTGGGAAACCAGCCACATGCATGACGGACCTTCACTGTACGGTTATGGTTTAGGGAAGAAAACTATTTGGTTGCACATTCATTTTTGTTATGTTTTGTAGGCTACATGTTATAAGTTGCCTACCTTACAAAAGTTAAAATAACTTACTGTTGACTTTTGGTTTCACCCAGGACACATTAGTGGCCTCTCGTCTCCTACTGAGGTGTATTTTTTTTATCTTCCTGAAAAACATCACCTGACTTCCTCCTTTGCAGCAGTAATAATGACTACAGCAACTAGACGTCGCTGTCTCAAAGAAGGAAGGTAAATATGGTTCTAACAATCGACCTGTATGGTGTTCTAATGAGGTCGTTTGATTGGTCCGTTGGCCTGTTTATCCACCACTTGGTTCAGACTGAAACATCTCGATAGAGACGAGATAGACTGAGGTCACATTTTTTTACAAACTGAGCTGTTGACGACGAGTCCTGCAGACTTTGGCGATCCCCTGACTTTTCCTCTGGCACCACCAGGAGGTTGGTCTGGCACCATGTGCTGGATGGTTTGGCACAGACAGTCGCGCCCCCCTTAAAACAACTGATGTAACGTTGGTGATTTATCACTTTCACTTTTTCCAGCACTTTTTTCAGCGAAACACATTCCCATGAAACTCTGCTGTACTTTGTTTGCAACATGCTAAACTAAAATGGTCATTATGAAAACCATAGCAGCTAATCGTCAGCATGCTAACATTAGCATTTAGCTCAAACTGCCACATTTTGCTTGAAGTACAACCTTGGAGCAGCTGCTGTGGCTGTATAGATTCTATTTTGAGCTTCACATTAGCATCACACGAGCAATAAACTCCAAATGTGGAAAATCTGCTATAGGAGGATCAGCAACACATCATCAGCATGACGACCAGCAGGTAGAGTGCCTCTGTCGTTGAGTAATGATATTGTGAGCTGCTCCAGGCATTCAACCCCACCCAGCTGGATCTACAAGGCAGTAGAAAAGGTCTGTCGGTGTTTGGACTCAGGTCTGGTATGAGAGTGAAGGTCCAGAAGGACTTTGCTGATGGTTCTGTTTATGCAGACGGATTGCAAGAGAATCACAGAACAGGAAATTTGAGTCATGTGTTCCGTGAAAACTAATAAATCGTCTTCAGATTTCAGTTTTGGATCGGTCTCCTCGTCTTCATCTCTCTCTTCATCTTCACTACAAACAAGATTTATACTGCAATCCTGCAGCCTCCGACACTGTGTGGCGGCAGCGATGGAAAAACAAATACGCTCTCTACTTTCTCTGCTTCTTTATCTGCCCTGAGATCGCACAAGACACACGCTTCAACACCTCGTCCCTCAAACTCAAAGTGAGACCCTCGCTCTATAAAAACTTTGCGAGGTAATCATTTCAGACGCATTTCTTGCCAAGTCAGCATGCAGCCTTGATTAAGCACACATTGAAGTTGTTTGTTTTTTTTTCTTCTTCTTCTCTTTCTGGTGGAGTCATCCCTGAACACAAATGTCTGATTGTCTGTGTGACTCCTCCAAACGCTTTGAGGAAATGCTCTGTGGCGGATGGTGGAAACAGTCGTCCTCGGCTCCGCAGGCATCGCACTGAACATCACTGCGTTTACGGGAAAAAACACACACATATCTGCAAAACAGTAATTTTCTCTTTCATGCTCGAAACTGTTCGAAACCACGTTGTGAAATTTATTACATGCGATGACAGTGGTTTCATAGACTCTTAGCATATTTCTGTGATTTGTATTTTTTTTTATTGCTGTAATTTAAGAAGATATGAGGCAGAGAGAAGTGCTCACACACACACACACACACACACACACACACACACACACGTCTTTACCTCAGTATTTTTTCAAGAAATGTTAAATCAGGACGCTGGAAACGACAGTCAAGAAACACAAGCCGTCATCCACTTTAAATACGTTTCTCTTGTCAACTCAAAAGTAAAAGTGTGCCTTATTATTAGAGAAAACATGAGCTGTAAACTGGCAAAGCACCAAAACATCTATAATCTTTTCCACAAGCCTTTCCCACTGCCACTAACAGCTGAGAGGTCGAGGCCACGCCACCTGCAGGGTCGTCCTCGTGGTATTTGTGGGCTATTCTAAAAGAAAAGGATCAAAGGTGAGGAGGGTAGCCGTCCTCTCCACATGTGGAACGATCAGGAAGAAACAAACGTTCCACTATTTTTATCTTTTAAAACAAGCTGCCGAGGCGGCATGAGCCTGACGGAACTGTTTTCTTGGAAAATCGCTTTAAGAAAACATCAATCTGACAGACGCGTCAACCTTCATACTCCCCAACTAATCGTCTGATCTCATCTGCCGCACTGCTGCAAAAACAACACAGCCCCTTAAATTGGCAACATTACAGCAATGGCCCCTAAAATTAGGACAATTTGGGAGAAATAGTCGGGGCTAAAATTACTTAACGACAGCAATGAATTTGCAGTTCGTGTCCCAACAGATTTGTTTTGATGTGTAGCCGTCACGTCACACGAGGAGCTGGAAATGGAGACGTGGCTCCGCTTTCACAGGACGGAGCAAAAACATTAACGACTGATGACAAGGAAAGTTTCTTTTGGTGACATATTGTACATAATGTTCCTCCTACAGAAATAGTTTGGGGACATTATTCACTTTCTTGCTGAGAGATGATAAGAGTGAAACCACTTATGTCCTGACAGCTAAGTACGATGCAAATAATCAAAGTCCTGCAAGCAGCCAGTTAGCTTAGCTTAGCGTAAATACAGGTAAGAGGGGGAAATGACTTTCCTAGCTGTGCTCTAAGACCTCATGACTCCCAAAACAACATTTATCACTCTTACCACAACAACATGAACGCTGCAGCACACCAGCGTACAGCAGCAGCTTGGTTGGGTTTAGGCACTAAAACTGCTGGGGTTTGTTTTAGGGTTGGACCATAACGGATGATGACATCGTTGTTTGGGACACACGCTACTTTTTGTTGCTCTCCTTCTAACTCACGATGTTACGCAATGGACAATGATGGCCCAACCCTGTTAGGTTTAGGAGAAGATCATGACTTGGGTTAAAATAATTTACTTTTGGTTTGATGATAGCAGGCAAGTGTCCAACCTCCACCTCATGCATGCTTTGTCGCTCTTTATATCCCATCACTTGACATTGCTGCCTTCGTTGCTGCTAGTTGTGTTGTTGTTGAGTTTAAGTCCTGAACTCTGGAGGTAGATTTTGATACCTTTGGACACGCTAGGTATCCATTTCTCCCCCTGCTCTCAGTTTTTATGCTAAGCTTGCCAAACATTTGCTGGATGTAGCTTCATATTTCTACATCACTGTTTCCATTTCACTCTCAGAAAAGAAAGCCAACAAGTTTTCAAGTCTTCATATATTTCAAATTATTCCTGCAATCATCACCATGTCACCATGAAGGACTCTTGTGTTAAAGTCTCGAGGATGTGAAATTTAATATATGTCAAGTATATTAAATAACGATTAACAGATGACGAGCATTAAAATGTCATTCTGTTGTGGATTTTTCTTAGCGGTGGTGTTATCCCCAAGAATGTTGACCACTGCTACCAGATATCTGATTAAACAAGCGGTTTTTGAAGAGGTTTGAGTCCGCCTGACTCTGCGGAAGTGCTCTTGAGCGTGACGCGGAGTACAACTGATTCTTTGTTACCCGGCTGATACGTTGATCTTGCTGTGGGGTTTGACTTCTCTCACTGGCACAGAAATCAGGTCATCACATTAAAACTGTTTCTCTTCAATGCAAGTGAAAACACGGCGGTGACACCTTCAGTACGTCCCAGAGGAGACAGAGCCGACGTCTCCACAACAGCTTTAGTTTATTAGCGCTTCTGAAGACGAGACAGACGCGCTGAGGAGAGGACGGGAATAACAGGGCGGCCGATGACAGCTTTTTATTTCATCTCTTCTTCCCGTCATCCTTTATCTGTTCATTTATGGATTTGAGCTGACAGGACGCTTCAACGCGATGCCACAGGCATTCAAGGATGGCACAGAGACAGAGTTTTTAACTCTACGTATGAATGGGAACGATAAATAGACGAGCAACACGAGATGGATGAGTGAACTGTGGTTGAACGGCCCGAACGGAGAAGCCGAGAACAAAGCTAAAGAAGAATGGGAAGAGGATGATTTCACATTGTGTATGACATTTCTTTATGCCACTGGAGTAAGAAGCAGAAAGCGAAGACAATGAAAAGATTAGATATGAGAGGAAGAGGAAGATTGAGATAAGTATTTAGTGAGAGACAGGAAGAAAGTGAAGGGGGATAAGACAGAACAATCGGACATATTGTTACCACATGACAGGACTCTGCTGACAAGGGAAAAATATTAGATTTCTCTTAAAAGTGCAAAGTAAAATATTCCTCTGACTGTTTGGAGTGACTTCAAAAAGTGTTTATATGCATGTGTTTTCACTGTGGGTTAGTGTGCATGCAAGTAAAGACAGCTGCCAAGCCAGAGACCACTGGTCAAGATGATGTTTCAACATTTTTTAAGCACCAGAACACCGGATGTCTTTGATGGCCGACCGCAGTTTCAGACGCTATTTTAAAACGCGTAAACCTGAAACCCCTGGATATTTTAAAACGAGATAATGGGACAATCTGCGGCCGTGTTTGTGGTGACGGAACCAGGAAAGCCGAAACATGATCTTTTTCTAACCCCAGCGAGGTTCGAGGTGATTAACTCCTTCATGCCATACAAAGACAAAAACAAAAAACACCCAGGAAATAATTCTGTAGTGCATCTTTTGAATTTTCAAGACAGCAGCTTCACATTTAAACTTCGACATCAGGTTAATAAAGTCCATCAGCTTTGACTGTGTGTGAGCACCAAGCATCAATGACGTAAACACAGAGTCCACCTCTCCAAGTCTCAGTGCAGTCCAGCGCTGTGTCGACACAACTGTCTCTGATTTCCCGTTGCTTGGGCAGCCTGAGTAAAATGAAGTCCATTTCATCTAATTTAATCAGACAGGAGCAGCCTTAGATCCAGCTGGTCAGGTCCGGATTATGGAAGGATGTTGTGGGCGGTGATCATCTCAAAGTCCACTGTTCTTAATCCAGAACCGACGCATTCTTCTCAAATGCCGCTGAATGTTTTTCTGTCACAGGTAATTCTTCTTGCAGCAATCAAGCCGAATAAAATAACAGTTTAAGAAACAGAAACGTAGCTGAATTTGAAGGAGCTTCCGGCCGGCGCATCTGCATGTGTCGCCGCCGCCGCCGAGCGTTTTTTGTGCCACATTAAGTTTCAACATTTCTGTGGTGTGCTGAAACGAAGCATGCATTGCCAACATTCATTCTGGTGATTGTGCTGGCAGACTTGTGGGAGAACGCTGACTGAAGCAGAGACGTACAGGAAACCTGAAAGAAGATCCAAGAAAAAGTCCGATCCTCATCCCCAGAACAACTGGAATGCTTTGAACTTTACAGGTTTGATACCAGAGTATCCGAGATGCCGATGAGAATAAACAGTAGTTTCCTTTGTGCAGCGTGGCCGACGCTTCGCCACACTGACATTAGATAAATGTTATCTGTCACCATCGTCTCTGTGTTCTTTTTCTTCTATACAGACATGTGTAAATAAATTGCAGCCTCGGGGCATCGCAGTAGGTCGAGTTTCTTTCATCCCGGCGCTGGAATGAAACGAGTATGTTTTTCCCCCCACATACAGGGCAAACTACAGAGACCACCAATGCTGTTTAACTTGGCTTCCTTTCAATGAGACAGAACCTTTAACAAAGCCGGACACGCACTCCAACACGTTCATGTTTGTCCCTCCCGAAGAAAATATCCACTGGATTTGTTTCGCAAGCTGCAAAAGATTTTCCCATTTGTGTGAGTTCCTTGCTAACAGGATGCTGACGAGTACACAGTGACAGGGAGACAATACGACAGCCAGAGATTCACATTTGTTGAAAAGATGTTTTTTCTCTGGGAAATCTGGAGGCCTGTGGGTTTTGTGTGCAGCACAGATGGTTCTCAGTAGATTCACATTGTACCAGATTGTGCACAACTTTAAACAACCGCGCACACTTCACACTGCATAAGTATGAAAAACACACACAGAATCTTGAAGGTCTGAGTGTTTGATTACTTAAAAGCAGCATCTGGTCTTCAGGGTGTAACCATTGTTGTTCTTACTCCTCTTTGGTACCAGCACACAGCTTGACAACACTTAAAAGGGCAATTACTGACTAAATTAGTTAATTAGTTAGTATCCTCTGCTTTTTCAGATGGGAAACCAGAGTTTCATGTCCCGATGTTGGATGAATCAGTCAATTTGGTGGAGTGGACTGCAGTCAACAAACTCACAGCTACTTAGAGAAAAGGGGCCCCTGAAAATGTGGTTGAACATCCATTTAAAGGCTCACATGATCCAGGCCAACACTGGACGAGCGGTGGGTCTACACACTGGACAGATCACCAGTTTATCTCAGGACTGAGCCTCATTCCCAGATCGTCAAATACCAAACGGCTCAGGTGAAGTGGTTTTATTTCATTTTTAAACTTCGAATGTGCTTCAGCAGGACTGTGTGAGTGTGCGACTGTTGAGGCTCATATCCAGGTCGTCAAAAACTGATGCTTTAGGCTTAAATTCGGACCAGATACCAACAAAAAGCATCTCTATTTGATGACTTAGGAATGAGACTCCACAATAAACTTTCTCCAGAGTCGACGGCCCCAAAAATAGAGTATTAAAACATTTAAAAACATACACTTAATCAGTGTTTGTCAAACGTTTTCACATCAAGGACCCCTAAGCTGCCATAAATTAGACCAAAGAGTCCCAATTTGAGAAGACTTTGACCCCAGAGTCCACATCTGATAAGAATTTCCCTTTTCAGATTTTCCATTAAAGAAGTTTATGAAACCCAGGACCAAAATAAGTCATTCTAAAAGATTTATGTATAAAGTCTATGTTGGCAGGCGAATACAACTGTGCACATGCATACATCTCCATAAACCAGGGTATGTAAACCTCACAGAGTGTGTAATGGAGACATTTTAAAGTTAATAGATCATGTGGGGGAAGAAAACTGGGCGCACATTCTCGAAAACCTCACAGACTTCACATCCATCTCTTCACGTGTTCTCTTCACGCTCTCCTGTTGATAATTATTCGGCTGCGAGTTCCTTCTCTTCGTGGCATTAAGCTCGATGTCGAGGCGAGTTCGCCCAGTCGTTCAGATGTAAGGAGCCACAACATGCTCAAATCGTTCGACTAAACTAATTGTCATGATTGAAGCTCATTAGAGAACGAGTAAACGATCTGTTTTCTGAAGTCAGACGTGGTGAGAAAAGCTGGTCCGGGTCTTTATTCATTTTATAAGAAAGTAATTCTGCCGAAAACTGAAGAACACAAAAGACCACACGCCAAAACAGCAAAAATCACAAACTGACCGCGAAGTAGAACTTGTTAAAGCTTCGGTTTTTCTCTTCTTGTGTTTTCGCTCTTTTCTCCCTGCCTCCAACCTTTTCATGTATTATTTCTTCCCTCTGTGTTCTTTGTCACTGTCTCCCCCTCTTATCTCCCTCCGTCTCCATCAACAAACCTGGTATATTTTTCTGACTCAGCTCCGTCTCTGCTTCGCTCACTTCCAGCCGGACTCTGTGTCCTGAGGTTGTTGATGCTGACTGGTAATGGCTTCTCCAGCCTGAGCATTATTCTCAATGTGCTGTGAAACCACTGGCCAAAGACAACAGCGGGCCCCGCAAGCTTCCCAAATCGTCACTTTGATCATTGCGAGGGCCCCGGTCTTAATGGCTACTAAATGCTGTGGCGTGGAAAAACTTTTGGCGTCGGGCCGACGGTTTGATCCTCGCAGAAGCGGAGAACCAACTCTGCTGGATGGAGAAACTGTGGTGTTGTAACCATGTCCTGTTTTTTGGCCTGGCTTTTTCCAGGAACACGATCTGCTGTGTGCGCGCTTGTTTTGAGCATTGCTTCATAAAAGTCTTGGACAATTGGAAGCAGCCCAGTGCACCACAGTTTCCCCACCAACTTTTCCCTGGAGAAACTGGAGGTTCAAGGCGATGCTCCGCCACCGGAGACTCACGGAGCATCATATATCACTTTGTGTGATTAACCTTTGAGGTGGAGCCACTTTCCAGCCATCTTCATCGTCCAGCGAACTCTTGAACGCACTCTTTTTTATTTGTCTACCTTTGAGATGATCTGTAAACTGTTAATCAGTAGCGTGTGTTTCTTGGAGGAGTTCGGTGAAAAAAGCCTTCACACGCAGATGTTGATCAATCTCGGATTGCACGCCATGTGAAACTGTTGAGCAACCCCACAGTGAGAAGTGGACATCTTGAGCCAGCGCTGGACACATGCGAGTAGTTTAAATTGCTCCTGGCAGCTCTTTGAGAGAAAAACAAAAACAGAGCCGAGCGAGAGTTAGCGAAGGACACTTCATAAGAAAGTGCTGAGTAAGTCCGAGGAGCGCTTGCTCGTAAAAGATGAGAAATGACAACGGGGACTGAACGGTCGAGTGCAAACTGAGCAGGGAGGTTTTTTTTTATTTTCGCTGGAACTCGCCTGGTTCTTCTTAGATTATTTGCTTTAATAACATGGGTGAAGTGATGCAGAGGCTCTCTCCTCACAGTGCCCTCGTTCTCTCTTCATCTCTACAGGCTACACCCAGTCCATCCATCTTATCCTCCACTCCCTCCGACACTCAGCACATTCTCAACTCAGTCCTCTGTAAACGTTTCCATCACGCTTTTTTTTCATCACGCTTTTCTCCGCCAAGTTTTGTCGCTGGTGGAGAAATGTGTCAAACTGCATCTCGTGTCTTAACCCAACTCATTAACATTAGCCCTCTGCTCTCAGGGACAGGAAGTAGTATGACGTTCGTGTAGCGCTGTGAGGGCGTGGAGCTCTGCTGTGGAGGGACGTCAGCTCTCAACACTTTCAGGTTCGGTGCCAGCGGTCAGCAGGGACATTTTCTAACTTGGCACTATCGGGTCAGTACTTCTGTCATTTCAACACTTAAGATATTTAACGACTATTAGATGGATCGCCACAAATTATAGCACAGACGCTCATTGTCCCAGGAGGATGAATGACTTATAATGACCTAAAGATGCTTTAAAATACACTCTTGTTTTCCTCGTCGTGATAGACTGTGGAGGACACTTTATTCTACAGCGGAGGACACTATATTCAAAGCAGATTTAGTCCTGAGTTGGGTTGAAATATTACACAGCTAGCTGTTTATTGGTCAGCTGAGTGGTTTCCTGCTGACAGGGGAGGCAAGCATCATCACAACCACCAAAAGAAGACTCTGCAGTAAAGAATAAAAGGCCAGCAGGGGAGGCGACTTCTAATTCCCATTCTCCCATTTCACCAATAATTCTGAGCACAGCGTTCCCCGTTTCACAACACAGTATTTTGTCTTTATTGACCTGGGAAAGTTTGCAGGGGAGGTGTTCAGAGACTCCAGTGTTTTGAAAGGGAGGGAGATATCGATTGCAATCCTCCGAAGTGATAAAAGGCAGCATGTCCTCATACCTAAACAACTTATATGATTGTTCTCATGACGACACGGAAACTACAACGTGAGGTGAGCTGGACTGATCTTTATTCTTCACATGTTGGATTCAGGAAAATATCGTTGAGGTATGAGTTCAAATAAGTGAGTTCATAACGTAAAAGATGTAAAAGAAGTCGTCACTGACGTTTGAGTTTAAGTCCTTTGCTTGATGGCCCAAACCACCGACCCCATCCTCCTCTTTTTGTGGACTTTGGTGCTCCTATAGTACATCACCTGATTTCCTCCATTGCTCCTGTAAATATGGATCTCACAAAGCTGCTGGCAGGCTGTTCTTCTACTGAGGCTCACACAAATTGATTTGCAGCCTTTAACAGTTTTGTTCCTTGGATGTCTGATGAGGTTATACATTAGCCGTGTTTCCATCAACATATTTTGAAAACCTGTTAACGCACTTAACTTTTAAAACACATGATTGACCAGCGGTTTCTCCTGGCGGCAGATTAAAAGTCCTCTCAATCCTTCAACACCAGCGCTTTGAATGGGCTGGTACTGACTGTCTCCAGTACCGGCACTTTTACATTTTAGTCTTTAGCGTACCGAGACTTTTTCTTGGGTAACAACACTTCTCACAACCTTTCGGTGCTCAGACATAGGAGATAGAAGTGCTGCCCCCATATTAACCAATTGGGATTGTACATGTTAAGGCTCCCACACCGCCCAGACTCAAACCAACAGCCAACTGCCTTTATCTGACCACTCCGCTGCCTCTCGTCTGACCCATTAGGCCGAAAAGTTGCATTGAACAAAACGCTTCGACGGCTGCCAACTCCACAGCAGCGTGTACGTTCTGCGCTTGCACGTAATCGGGTGGTGCTAGTGTCGTGCCAGTACTCAAACATGAAAACAGGAAATGACGGAACAGAGTGCATAGAAAAACAAAGCGCACACCATAGAGTTCAGCGGCGCACACAGTATTCCGCCCCTGCCACACGCCGCGCTGACTCGCTAGCACACCACCAATCAGAATGGTCATACAGCTAGCACACGACCAATCAGAGCATCCGATGGCTCAGACAGCCAACAGCCAACGTTCTCAGACTCAGACAAGCTTCCAACGCAGCTGAACACACTCAACAGATTTGTTCCCGAACTCGTCCGAGTCTCCCCAAACGCTTCAGATGGCCAACGATGTGTTTCAGGCTTTTTATATATCGCCTCAGCGTATCTATTCAAAGGCATCACGGCTGTTTGTGACGGTGTTTTTCTGTAGCTATTCCTCAGAGTTGAGCAGCAGGCTGCAGACAGCAGAGAAACCCTCCCTGCAGTTCATCACAGTTGATGGTCCTTTAAACTTTATAGATGCAACATTAAGTACCGTCCTGCTTGTCCAGGAACACAAAAAAGGGCTGTACACTATAAAATCATGAGGTTATTATGGAGACCAGCTGTATGTGTCACCAGAAAAGAGCAGATTAGCGGCATTGACCGCACGGAGGAAAAGTGCTTCTGAACACAAACCCTCTCCTCCCTTCACAGCACTTTACAGTGGAAACGTTGCATCACTGCCTCTCCCTCGGTGTCTTCGTCAGAATAAAGCACAAAAGTCAAAGTTCTGCTTCTGACCGTGCGCGGTTTGTTTGCTCAGTTACTCCCATCTGATGAGGTCATCACTCTGCGTCAGGTTTGGCGGCGCGCTGGGTGCCGTCCCGCAGCTGTGGAGCATCAGGCTGGAAATCCCCTCGTACTCAGTCCTGGGCCTCTGAATGTGTACATATGGACACGAACGTACAGTATGTGTGTGTGTGTGTGTGTGTGTGTGTGTGTGTGTGTGTGTGCGTGTGTGTGTGTGCGTGAGGCCGGCATGTGCCTGTTGAGCTTGGCTGCCAGCGTGTGTATTTAGGTGCTGGCTTTCGTGGTCGAGGTATTTGCGAGTGTTTTATTCGGCGTGTTTGTGCGAGTGTGTCGGCGTGTTTGTGTGCTTCGAGTTCTGGATTCTCTCAGCCCATGTGGGCCCGGCATGTGGTTGTGTGTGGCCCGCTGAGAGGAGGCGTGTGGCATGAAAATGTGTGCGGAGGAGAGAGCGAGAGAGAGAGAGTCCAGAAGAGTACAAAGCGAGGCTTGTGTTAACTTTCATAACCGTGTTATCATTTTTCTACCTCCCCAGCGTGTGTGTGTGTGTGTGTGTGTGAGGGTAATAGAGAGAAAATGAGGACAAAGCCTGTTTGCAAAATAAACGTTCCTAACTTTCTTTCTCGGCTTCCTTCCTTCCCTCCATCCTCCTTATCGTGCTCAGTTTCACCCCGGCGCCCCCGCACACGTTCATACGCTGGCTCAGTGTTTACACTTGGACCCACGGAGACGGTTTCTCCCCCCTCACCTCATAATCCCTCTCCTCTCTGCGTCCTCGTATTCCTTCACTTTTGCCCTCGTTTTCTTCTCCTGCTCCCACTAAAACTCCGCTGCACTCCCCTGGAAAGTCGTCCCGCTCCCCCTCGAGCTACGACGCCCACGCTTTCCCCACAGAAAAACCCTCCACGCTCACACTCACACGTCGTAAACACCATTTGTCTCTCGTTAGTGAGCTTGGTGTTCTCAGCCACCTCTCCCTGTGATTCACCACAGTGGATGAGCGGCGATGGAGACGAGGGGGCTGAGGGGCTCAAACAGGAAGTTGTCTTTCAAATTCAAATCTGGTTTTTAAAAGTGGCTCGTTTTTTTTCTGCTATTCCGTCTGCATCTTCTCGTGCCAAACGCCGCTTGTGTTCACGCTGTACTTCCTTTCAGTCGACCGCGTGTCAATCAAACACCGTGGGTGGTAAAACTGTAGGACGTCTCGTTCCTCCGTTTGAGTGTCTGTGAGAAGAGGTTGAACGACTGCGACTTCTAAAAATATCCAAAGATTATGTAAAACCTTAGGAGTGCTCTCGTTTTAACCCCTGGGGATTTCTTCACTCCATTCATTTAGTGTCTTGTGGTGGAATCAAGGTGACATAATTTTTGAGTGTATTGAACACATTTTACGAAAAACAAGATAAAAGATCTTTCAAAAGTTGTTTGGGGTTGTCAAAGGGTTTCCAACACAGCACAAATGTCTATAAATGACGAGCATGCCTAAGATTTTTTCCCACGTTTCCTTAGGGTGAGTGTTACCCTAACCCATAAATTTAAGGGAAATGTGGGAACATAGGGCTGACCCTTATAAATGAATGGAATGTGCTCAGTATTAGGATGAATAGTTGATTGAGACTGCAAAGTCTCAATTTTTATATAATTTGGCTCTTCTGCTTTGTTTTATTTCAGTTTCTTAGTGGCTCTTTCTTTGGTATTTTTAGGGGCCGTCCAGACAGGGGAAAACAATCTTTTTTTTCCCCCGTCTTCCTCGGCATCGTTTCAAGAATATTTGCGTCCACACGGCTCCACTGAAAACGACTAAAAACGCTGTAGTTCATATTCCAGCCTCTAGGTGGCGCTTGACATTCACCAAAAATGGAGAAGAAGACACGGAGCATGCGCATTAAGCTTGCGCGCTGTAAACAAACAGACAGTAGACGGAGAAACCGAACACAGCAAGAAGAAGATGAACATGGCGAGTGCAAGGAAACCAGAATCGTTTGTGTGGACCGTTAATGAGGTCGAACTGCTGCTGCGACTCACACTCAACTACAAGGCGCGTAAGCTGCAAGAAAGGCTCGATATCTTCTGCAGCACGAACACGAGCATGTAGTCCGCCGTTGTTGTTGTTGTTGTTGTTATGAGACGTCGCGGGCCGGGGCGGGGCGATGGTGTCATTGTTTTGGAAAGTATGCGGATTCGCCGTCCACATGAAAACAGGAGGGCTGCGTTTTCGGATTTCTCCACCCTGAGACCCGTTTTCAGGATCCGTGTGGACGGTCGGCCAAAACGATGCAATACATGAGCGTTTTCGCAAAAGAGCGTTGTCGTCTGGACGGGGCCTTAGTGCATTGTGTATCTTGACACCTCACTCCCGGCGTGTCACAGCTCAATGGTCCCACAGCCCTATGTTCGAACATTTCTAGGAAATTTTCAAAATTAGGTCTTGTGTTCCTACATTTCCCTCCAAATTAAGTCCTATTCTTCCACAAGATGTTTTGGGTTAGGGGTGTAATTGGCCACCAAATTGGGAGAAAGGGGGATACAATCTGATACAAATTAATGAAAAAGGAAATGTGGGAACATAGTCACATCCTGGGATGTCCGTTTGTGTAGAGAACACTGATCATATAGCTGAGATATAATACTTAACATTTCTGCGTATTCACATTATCTCAAACGCTGCCCACAAACCCAGAGAAACCTAATTTTATTCAGCTGACGGTGCGTTTCGTTTGGTCGCCTGTTGCTCTGACTTTCGGGGAAACTAAGATGATATGTGAGAGAGTGAGGAAGTTAGTGACTGAACCCAGCATGAATCTTTAATGCATCACTCGTCGGTGAACAGGACGTCCGTCTGAGTCACGTCCGGAAGATTTTCATGTTGGTGTTTTTAACAGCGAAGACTACAACTCCCATGATCCTAAGTTTCTTCACAGTGTCATCAAACTACAACCTTCTGAAACATACTGTGCATGTTTTTAGTTTCACATACTCAGTGACTTACTTTTCCAAAGCTGGTGCTGAGAGTTTGTATTAACTATGTTTGTATAACGGGACTTTGGATAAACAGCAGTGAATCTCATCTAGTGACCCGAAGAAATCCTCACAAACACTAAAATACATCCACTGTGAGACAGAGAGAGAGAGAGAGTCTCCTTTCCTTATCTGTCTCTAAATATAGAGTCGCCGCTGATTGGAGCCATTTTTCCTGTTGTGTGTTTTGAATCGGTTTATTTACTCTATCTTATTTTATTTATCTGTTTATTTTGTGTGCAGGCGGGAGGATCTTCCCACGATCTATCTGGGATGGAGCCAGGAGGCGCACACACACACACACACACACACACACACACACACACACACACACACACACACACACACCCGACACTGACAGTAAGCCAGTGGCTTCACACATTCATCTCAGAGCCGAGTTCTAACTGGCTCCATCTCGTCACCTCTTCACCCCGGCGACAATTATGACTGATAACGTTTCAGCCGGGATGAAAAAAAAGGGGGTGTTTCTGGATTAAAGGACAAATTCCATAAAAAACTAACATAGTAAATGATGTAATACGTGACATAACTACTGCAGTGGAGACACTGATGACACAACATGATACAAAACATTAATTTTAAACACTTTAAACATCCAACAAGTGGTTTTAAATGAATTAATACTAAAGGTCACTGTCAACAATCTACATTTTATTCTCATTGCTATCTCTTAAGAGGCCGAGTATAAATATGTTTCTTATAAAATCAACAAGAATGTTCAGACTAAGGAACTTTTAACATCTCACGAAAAGCTAAAAATGTGACAGTTATTTAGGAATAGACACAAACAGCCGAAAAGCAAAGGTCCCGTAAACCCAGTTTAGTTTGCCAGCGTTGAATTTCCTCAGTTATAAACTTTAAAGTAACTCAGACTTTAAGTGGACTTTGGGTTTGTCTTTGGTCTACTGGGAGCAACATTCAGCTGCTCACTGCACAAATTAAAGCCGTTTAAGACACTAAATAACGTGACATTACTGACTTAACCCTCCTTAAAAATGACCCGAAACTGTGTTTAACAGCACAGAAAGCACCTTAAATGTTGTTATTTACAACTTGAAATGTTATGACTTTTCCTAAAGTGACCCCGACATTGGAAACGTGGAAATATTGTCTGTATTCATATGTCCATGGAGGCTGTACACCACCTGGGTACAAAGATTGTCTTTGGGTCATTTTTCAGTGCTGACTGATCTCAGACAGAACTAAAACTTTCCCGTGCAGGTGTACTGTCACCTTTCCACGACCTCATACACAACTTTCAAAGATTAGAGTTCATATAGTTTCAGACACAACCATCAAAGTGTTGTTTACCAACACTTCTACATTCAGAGTGTAAACGTGCTGCAGGTGACAGAACCCTCAGTTCTCTCTGGGCTGCAGAACACAGATCTGGGACCAGCAGGTGAAGCAGCCGCTGGTTCTCCTGTAGCAGAACACAGATCTGGGACCAGCAGGTGAAGCAGCCGCTGGTTCTCCTGTAGCAGAACACAGATCTGGGACCAGCGGGTGAAGCAGCCGCTGGTTCTCCTGTAGCAGAACACAGATCTGGGACCAGCGGGTGAAGCAGCCGCTGGTTCTCCTGTAGCAGAACACAGATCTGGGACCCGCGGGTGAAGCAGCCGCTGGTTCTCCTGTAGCAGAACACAGATCTGGGACCAGCGGGTGAAGCAGCCGCTGGTTCTCCTGTAGCAGAACACAGATCTGGGACCAGCGGGTGAAGCAGCCGCTTGTTCTCCTGTAGCAGAACACAGATCTGGGACCAGCGGGTGAAGCAGCCGCTGGTTCTCCTGTAGCAGAACACAGATCTGGGACCAGCGGGTGAAGCAGCCGCTGGTTCTCCTGTAGCAGAACACAGATCTGGGACCAGCAGGTGAAGCAGCCGCTGGTTCTCCTGTAGCAGAACACAGATCTGGGACCAGCAGGTGAAGCGGCTGCTTGTTCTCCTGTAGCAGAACACAGATCTGGGACCAGCAGGTGAAGCGGCTGCTTGTTCTCCTGTAGCAGAACACAGATCTGGGACCAGCAGGTGAAGCAGCCGCTGGTTCTCCTGTAGCAGAACACAGATCTGGGACCAGCGGGTGAAGCAGCTGCTGGTTCTCCTTTGCAGAACCTTTAGAAATAATAATAATAATAAAGATCTACTTTAGTAAAGAAAACATATGACAGCTGCGTTGAAATAAAAGCGAGGAAAGCGAGAAAACTCTGATATTCACACAGTTTCTGATGAATGACGGGTTGTTTGTTCATGCAAAATAGATTTGGCATTTAAAATAAAATGAAATTGCTTTATTTTAGATCTTCAGTGGGTCATGTTTGACCCGGAGGACAAGGAGTGAGTACAGAATGTGAAGCCAACAGGAGGGTTATTCACGTATCCATTCACTCGATGTTTCTTTCAGACATGACTACCTAAATAATGTTCCTAGTGGTATTAATCAGACACGTCTTTGCACTATTATTTAACTATGCTTTTATATTTTTTGTTTTGTGAGCTTAAAAGGGACAGCTGTCATTTTATAAAAGATAAATACAATGAATCTTGAAGGACAGTGTCAAACCCAGATTCCTTGCGCGGACCAGGATGTAAAAAAAAAATCAGAACTTGCAGCCGATCAATCATCGTGATTTAATCAAAATCATCTGTCAATCCAGCTCTGATTCCAGATACAGTAACACATCAGCTCTCTAACAAGGTGCCAGACAATCTTGTCGCAAAACAAAAAAAAAAACGAGTCAAGCCAGAGTTTATTTGCATCTATGCGGACCTCAGGGTGACTTTCAACTTCCTCTTGTTGTGCTAGAGTCCACAGAGGAAACACTGGGATATTTACTGAGGCAAGGCAGGTTAAGTGCTTCTCGCTGTCCAGTAGCTGAAAGTCGCTCTGACTAAGTGGGCTGAGATGCAAACCACTGGAAACTGACTAAATTCTCCCCACAACGTGTTGCTTCTGGAAGAATAAAGACCTGTGGGCTGATTTACTGCTCTGTGGTCTCAGTCAGTAACATCTCATAAGTAGTGCGAGTAGATTTGACTCATTCCTGCCAGAGCCTGAGATGACACTTTATTTTCAAACACATGTTGGGTGGGGACACATGGAAACAGACTGTATTGTAGTTGACTGACTGTGCTGTACACGTCGGAAATGAGGAAACACAACTGTTTGCCTTTGAAAACACTACAGCTCGGTAGCAGTCGGCATCAGTTGTAAAACAAACATCCATCACGGTCGAGTCCGATTGATGCATCTATTAATGTTGTTTATAGCTCAAACACACCGACACTTAATGACCTTTGAGGGGGAAAATAATGAAAAGAGGGGATTGGAGAGAAAGGTTGTGTGGGTGGAAAGTGGCGTCCAGATCCAGAGGGGAGATTTATCATAAACCAGGACGGCGTTTTTTGGAACGAAGGAGGAGGATGAGGGGGAAAGTCCCGAAAGGTGGAGATGAAGAAAGGAGGAGGAGGAGGAGGCAGGAAGGAGTGAGTCAAGGCCTTGTTATTGTTGGAAAAGGAGACGGGGGAGAGAAAGAGCGGCTCAGTGCGAGTCCGGTGGTTCGTACGCATGAGTCTCTGAATGCCTACCTACCTGATGCTATCTGTGTTTTAGAGCTCCTGCTGTAAATCTTACACATCTGGTTCCATGTAAGTGGAAAACTCAAAGGATATTTTGCAATTTGACACAAAAAGCATGAAAGAAAAAAAGAACGGAGGGGGAAATAATCACCTTTAGATGAATATTTTGCTGAGATTTAGATGAGTAAAGAGATCGGACTCTCGTGTTTACACAGTAAACATGGCTGCAGACAGCAGAGGGTTTGGTTAGCTTAGCTCAGGAGAAGATGATGCTGCCAGTCACTCGCTCATCGCGGTCAGAGTGGAAACCAGAGGCTCCCGGCAGCCCCGCAGTGATTCAGCAGTATGAGATCGGTGGTCTGCTCGGAGGCTCCGTGCCAGCTGCTGAAAGACAACACCGGTGAGAAAGCAGCTCTGGCACGGCCGCCGTATCAGCAGCGCAGACCACCCGCCTCCGCCGGACCGCCCGCTCTCATACGAACAGGTATTTTTAGCAGCTTAGGAGGAAATGCAGCCTGGATCTCACCTCAGCTCAGCTCGACTGATTGCTCAATGTTTTGCTCAAAGGATTCACACACACGCACACACACACACACACATATACACACACACACACACACACACACACACACACACACACACACACACACACACAGGAGCCAATAACCTTTTTTCCTCTTTTGATTTATTCGCAAAAATAAATAAATACTTGCAAAGTGTTTGTTATTTTACACTCAAATGTTTTGTAGAAAGTGTCCAGTGTCACTGGAGATAAAGATTTTCATTGCTTACACATTACTACTGTTTAGTCTTATTATAGTTATTATAGTAGTTACATTAATGTTTTTATGATGCTTTGGAGAGGTGTCTTGCTGTTTGTTAGGTGCAAATTAAGTCAAAGCGCCCATATTTAACTACTCAGCCCCGCGGCGATGACAAGTTGCTTTTGCAGCGCGCAAAACAACGTTGCAGCTTTCTCTAAAGCGTCTCCATTCAACTAGTCCGCAAAAAGCAAAGTCTCCAGAAGCCCCGAGATCTCAAAACGATTTGAAACGACGTGATTAACACCCTTTTTTTAAGCCCAAATCTCCACTGGAGCTGAGAAGTGTCTGAAGTGGCTGCATACGCTCGTAAATAAAGTCTTTTTTCAGATCATTTCTGAGGCCTCGAGGCTTCTGTTACATTATAAAACGAGTCCACATCTGCAACACAGTTTTGCTGAGTGGAGTGTCATGGGGATGATAATGATTTATCCTTTAAATTCAAGCTCAAGTCTTTATTTAAGCCTCGAGAATCATCGAGGTTTCCCCTAATTTGCAGTGATGATATTGCAGGAAGTGAGAGATCTCTTCGGATTACAAAGCAGATCTGCTGTAAAAACACTGTCAAAGTATGAAAAAGCTCAACCAGCAGAGAAACAGAACGCAGTAAACAATGTTGACAGACATTTAGAAACAATATAAAGCTCTTAGGTGTAGATTTTCACATTTCCAACTGGAGGTAGATTTCATCGCTCGATGTTGAGATTCAGTTCCCATCGATCAGTTCGGCAGGAAGAATATCGTTATCGAATATCATATCGTTCGTTCATTCGTTCAGGCACATTTCTGGTACAACGTAACACTGTAGTTCAAGGCAAATACACAGCTGTAACTTCATGATTATGTGTACTTTTAGACAACACAACAGTTAACAGCTAAAGCCTGCAAGCCAAGAACGAGTGACTGACTGAACAAGAACGATGAGCTACGAACAAAATGAGATGGGTTTTTTTCATGGAAACCGTTGCTACGCTTTCCTGTTTCTTATTGACTAAAATTCGACGACAGAGTCTCAGACTCAGCATACGATTGGCCGGCTCTCAGTCCTCTTCACCACTCTCATAACTAAACAGTGAACAACAGCGACTCGTCTGTGAGAACGACAGAACGAAGAAGAGAAGTGAAACGTTGGTGACCAACACGTCACTATTTCCAACTCAGTGTAAGCCAACCGCAGGAACCACAGCACCAGATATCAAACTATTCCACAAAAACAACATATATGGCATCAAAATAACTACAAAGATCCAGTCTCACTCCCTCCTCTGCCTCTCACTAGTCATTGTTCAGCTCTGTTCTGTCTTTGATGTGAATGTGAGAAGTTACACTTCATCAATCTACTTCTTCCCCCCCCCCGAAAACAACATCAGAAAAACCAGAGGGAAACAAATATTTAAAAAATCTGAGAAAAAAGGGAGAAAACAGGCCTGGAAAGAGTGAAACTAATTAGGAGCTGAAGTGAGAAAAAGGCTGGTCTCATGTTTGAAACCTCCAAACATGACCTCAACCAGATCCAAATGGGCACTGACATGAATCCAAGTCATTAGAGGTCTTTCAGCTCTTTGTGAAGGAGACCACTGACCACCACTGAGGGATGTAAACAGCACTGCTGGCTCGCTGTTCATTACGTGACAATGGCGTACAAACAAGACTCACTGATCTGTTGACATCATCTGGATCAAACCACTAATTGAACCCTGCCAGCCTGATGTGCCTTCAACCTTTACCCATCAAGGAGATTGTGTGTTTCCAGCTGAGAGAGCACAAACGTTCCCAGCGCTGTCGTTCCGTGTGCACTTCATGTGTCGCTCATGCAGTTTTTTTCCGTACGCGCTTTGACTCCTGGGAGCTGCACGGAGAAATGGAGGGATTTATTTATTTCTCACACTCCGGCTGTCGTCGTCAGAAAGTCTCCCAGAGTCCGACTGTGTGAGCGGGATGATCAACAAGTCGCCGGAGCTCAATTCATTTCCTCTAACGAGCGACCAGGGAAACCGGTGCTGACGTGTGGGCAGTCAGTGCGAGACAAGTCATGTCAGCGGTCATCATCAACATTTCCACACTTTAGCATTTTCATATGCAAATGTTTTGTTTCCATCTCTGTCTGAAAAGTTCAAATCTCCAGTTTTAGTCTAAGAAACGACTTTAATGCACAACCGACATTTTGCATCTTGTGGACCTCATTGCGTTCATCCGTGACCGACGTTTTTTCGGACAATTGGTACATCCCAAGTTTCTTACCTGGGATTTGCATTTATGACAGCAGTGCTGCATTCAAATGCCAGTTTCTACATTTCTTTGACTTGTGCAGAGATAACATAGAAATGATTCCGTCCCAAGTGTTACGATCCGTACAGTCTGAGCGGTTGATCACTGCAACTGTGTTCACTCTAAGGGGTTTCACTGCATTATAATTCAAAGTAAACATACCTTTTTTTATTGTGCATTGTTCTAGTCAGATGCTCCAGAAGCCTAACTTCCATTTACTCCGTGTAGGATTAGAGTCGAGTGTTGAACCAAAACCCAAAAGCCAAAACAACAACCAGAGAGGGAGTTCCCGGTGCAGGTAAGGGAAAATTCCACGCTGATTAACGAGGATTATTGTACATATCCCAAAAAAACCTCCCTCCAATCAAGGGCCTTTCAGAGAATTCACGCACACACACACACACACACACACACACACACACACACACACACACACACACACAGACATACACATCAACACCAGCAGACTGAGCAATGTTTCGCCATAATGTGTTTCAATCTGGAAAACACCCACTGAGAATCGATTCGAGGCCAACAGCCGGAGGCCGACCAATCAGCGAGCTGCAACTGCTCTACGCGTCGACACGAACTTAAACCCCTTGTGGAAACTTCTGAACCACAAAACCCTCTAAAGCCTGATTTCAGGGATATAAATCATGTTGTGGTTTTATTCAGAAACTGATTCCGTTGGACAGTCGAGGAGAAGTTCCCCGACGTTCGCGTTCAACCGCGACGCTCCGATGCTGAACTTTATGTGACTTTATTGGGTTTTATTTGTCATATTCAAACCTGATGTTTTCATGCTGTTTACTAAAGCTTTCATCTGCTAATTAACCATGAAAGAAGCACGTAACGCGCTGAAAATCCATTTCAAATTAAAACTCATTCCTCTCTCCAATACCGAAGCCTTTCACTTCGCCGCTCTGACGGCCGTGACCCCGCGCAGGCGCCATAAACAAAGACAGGTACATGTTGCAGGCATATAGATATTGACATGGCGTTTAAACACACGCACACCCACACGGACCGCATGTTTATAGCAGACGCACACAATAGGCCCACGCCCGTCAGATGACAGATGATGAGTCTTTGTGGAGAGGAAATGAGCTGGATTAGTCGTAGCAACAAGGGCCTGTTACCACGTGAACGCCCAGTGTAAACACACACACACACACACACACACACACACACACACACGACACACATTCTCGGCCTGTAATCAACATCTGATGCCAGAGGTTTTCAGCTGGGTCACCGACACACTCTTCTCATTTAGCCGGTACTGAGCTGTGATCATTTTTTCGGTGCTTTTCGTACGTCCGTCATGAGCCATGCGAGACCGATTGAACTCGGCGGGGCGAGGTTAACGCGAGGAGAAGGTGATGAGAGAGCGAAAGTGGAGGACGGTTTACCAAAGAAGGCAAGAAATATGGGCAGAGCGAAAGAAAAGAATGAGACGAACAGCGGAGAAGGGCAGCGGGTCACATCTGGCCAGAGTTAGTGTTCGAGAGCGGAATGGATGCGCCGACAGGAGGTCTCACACACACACACACACACACAGACACACACAAATATACACATATCTTTGCATATGTCCTCTCTTCTCCAAAATATTCTGATTCACACACACACTTTGACGTTTGGCCACACCGCGCTGCGACCTACAATCGACCTATATTCAATCCAAACTCAATTACGATGACTAAAGCGGGCTGTAGCTGTAACGTTCAGCTTCTGGTCCAGTATGTTTGAAGAGCTTCCCCTGCAGTTTTTTTTTTAGGTTCGGCAGGAGTTCAGAGAGAGATCGGGGTCAAGTCCTCGTATATTTCCAGGAAACATTTAAAGCGACCTCTGAATTAGTTGCCACTTACAATAAATGCCAGGATAGAAAACAAAGGGATTATTCAAGCTCCGAGCGCCAGCGGGTTCCCTGATCGTTGTTTGATTGTTCCTGTTTTGGATTTCATTGGTGTGTAAAGGCCTGAAGCCACATGAAAGATTCTGTTATAAAGTTAATTCACCCCAAATAAAAAAAATGTGAACTGCACTTTAACTCCTTACTTACATTCAGATCCTTTTTTACCCCATAACTTCAGCTCCAGGTTGTAAAACGTATCCTGTAACACCTTGTTTCAGCTCTTCACTACACTGAGAGTAACACTGAAATCAAAGACTCCCACGATTTACAGCTGACACTGTTTCATCAGATCTAAATAATCTAGATTTCATGAGAGTCAGATTTCCTCCCAGATACTGCTGCTGTTTGGAAACCCACACAGGTCACGGTTATTCTTGAAACATCAACAGTGAACTTGTAGGGCCGCTAGCTGAACGGCTAACAGAGCTAACTGGCAAATGGCAGCTGCACTACTACTTTAGCAACAAGTTAAGACATCTATCCACCAGAAAAACATTTTCTAAGAGTCTGTTTCTAGGCAGCGGCTCCTACAAAACTCTTCGGCTAACTGCTAGTGTACTGGGTCAACTTTCTGACCGCTATCGCCACCAATGCTAATGATGCTGACACTACGATGGACATCTGGTTGCTATGGTAACGATTTACGACCAGCTATCAACCACCTCCACAAAGTCTCCACATCCACACCAGCTCAGGAGGATGGAGTCGAGGATCAGAGCCGGACCAACTGGGCCCGATTCATTCCTCCGATCAGATCAACCTGACTGCAGCAGCAGGTGACCTCGACCGCCAGGTGTTTATGTTCTCTAATGATGTTTGCTGACGTGACCTGGAGGGGAAATGTACTTTATTTCACAATCGCTGACTTCTTCTTGGAGTCTCACAGATGTTATAGTGACAGGCGACCAAAGTAAACGCACCATGAGTGCACCAACTGTTTATGATACTCTAATACACATCTTAACAAAAACAAAGGAATGCTTTAATGTAATATCTGTAAGAACATGATGATTTAACCCCAACACACTATTTTCAATTAGACAAAAGTACACGCATGAAATATAAAATCTTGGTCGTTTGTGTCACTATTCTGTTAATGGAAAATCATCTCTATAAAATGGTTGCCATGTAAAGACAGATACAATCCCCACCTGCAGCGACTGCAACTGCAACAAAAGTCAGAGCAAACATAAAGCTCAGACAGTTTTGAACATGTTGAGCTCATTTCACCTCACAGTGAGCGACAGAAGCTTCTTCCTACGAGTTCCTCTTTCAGACAATCCCACCTGTTTATGGACCGTCAGCCTCTATCAGGCCGTGCAACACTTCACACACCGCAGACCAAAACACCTGCAAATCCACTGAGGGGGGATCATAAAACGTCATCAGCAAACACCTGAGATAGACGCGGCTGCAGCGGCAGGACTCCCACCTGTGTGTGGTCCGGCATCAGATGAAACCTGGATTATGTGAGTTAGGCAAACAAAAGGAGGGATCGTAAACCCTTCGGTACTCTCGTTAAAAGGTGTGAGAACTGCTGTTTCCTGGTGTTTACAGCCGACTGGAAAGAGGAAGGACAGACGTTCATCTCTCAAACAGGAGGACGAGGTGAGCTGGACATCTGTTTGGTCCGGTCGCTAGAGGACGACCACAGATACGTTCAAATGCGTCACACGTATCGTAACGTTTCTGCAAAACATGGCATATTATCACATTACAGGTATATGAGCTGACTGAAACCACTGGATATTTTTAATAAGGAGATGTTTGGACATTTCTCAGCCGTATTGATGCCAACAAAAGCAGGTAATTTTTGACTAGACGTTGTGTCTTTCAATACATGTTTGTGCCGACAGAACCTGAACAGGATCTCATTCTGAACCGTAACCATTTGTGCCTGAACCCAACAAGACCACAAAGCAGAGCACTGCCACGTCATAAACATCAAAACTGAACCTAAAGTTGCAACATAAAGAATTGTAAAACATATCCGTGAGTTTTTGAAATTCACATTGCCGACACTTATTCTGGTGATTGGGTTGCTATGGTAACAAGCACTGCTGAGACATCCGGGGTTGTAAAAAAAAGAACCAAAGAGTCACGCTTGAGTAGAAGTAAAGCTGTCGTACTAAAATATTATCTTGAGTGACGTAAAGGTCATTAAAACAAACAGCAACTGAGTAAAAGTCTTTAAGTTAAAGTATGTTACACATGCACGTGTGTATATAGACTTTACAGGCCTATTTATATATTTATAGGTCTACTAGAGGTAGAAGTATAATCAACAATAACCTTCAATATTGTTCTTATAATTGGAATCAGTATTTTCTTTTCTTTTTTTTTGTATTGCAGGTAAATTAAATTACATTAAAATGTCTCTACTTTAGTTCTGATCCAGCAATCTGCCAAGTAACTAGTAACTCAAGTACAATATGTGCCTCCAAAATGTCGTGGAGTGGAAGGATAGAGAAGCAGAAAATGGAAAGTAAAGTAGAAACACCTCGGGGATGTAATTAGTTACACTCCATCACTGGAGATATTTCTGATGGAGACATTTTGTCCGACTTCTTGTTTGAGCTGAACGGTCAAATTACACGACAGTGCCAACATTTGACACATATGAACTGTTGTGTTATTTTTAAAAAGAATCTGAGTAAAATGAAAAAACGTCTCGGTTCAGACATGTTGAACATCCGTCTGGCTGAGCGCTGGTTCACACTGATCCATCTCCTGGTGCTGTCGCAGCAGAATTGTGGGTAACTTGTGTTCGAGGCCTTTCATTTCTCAAAAGTTGAGGGGTAAAAGTGTAAAAACAGAGACTATTTTTACAGCCTCCATCACACACAAATGTTTCTCATTATAGAAGATGATGAACTGGGTCTTGTAAGCACAATGATGCATGAAGCAGCCGGAGGTTTGGATCCAGCAGAGCCAGCGTTAAGTATGTTAGGGAAAAAAAAAGACTTTACAGGCCAACTCTCCTGCTGCTTTCCAAAAGTGGAAAGGTTCTTCATGTCCAAAGATCTGTGTTATGACTTCAGACGAGAGTCCAACTGAATCTCACATTCACATCCCCTTGATTACAGCAGTGAACCTTCATCCAAGTGGATTCGAGGCAGAACTTGGCTGCAGCTCCTGCAGACCGAGCTGGGACCGACCCAACGATAAATGCTGTTCGACCCTCAGGACAAAGAGTTAAGAGAGCCTTTTACCAGAGCGAGTGAAGGGATCTGATTCTGCTTCAGAGGCTTTCTTCCTTATTTTCTGAGCACCTTGTTTTGGATTGCGGTGATTAATTAATATGTAGCCTCCGTTCGCAGAGCCAGAACCCTCCACGGCTGGGAGTTGTTGGAATGTGCACTGTGTAAACATCAAATTACAGTGTGTGTGTGTGTGTGTGTGCAATCATGATAATCAGCACTTGCACCATATAAAGGCCCGGTGCAGTGATTTGTTAATACGTGCTGATGACTCTCTCTCTCTCTCTGCACGTCCACAGCTGTTACAACAGAAGAGAGAAATAACCCCCTCTGTGTTCGGCATGCAGCACGTTTTCACCCTCTGATCCTCCGTCGCTCTTTTCTTTCCATCTTGCATCTCCACATCTACATATTATTTATTTCTGCATCTGTTCAAGACATTTGTTTTTGTTCCATATGTATATTTTTTCACATAAAACTGTTAACATGTGCGTGTGGGGTCGATAGTTTGCTTTCAGTATGGATTCCCGGAGGTCAGATAAAGGTTTATTGTGGCAATAAGAGATGTTTAGGGAAGACGGTCATGGTCTAATCCTAAAGGAGCGTTTACCTTTTTCAAATGTTTTTCATTCGGTGTCAAAAAGCCAACTGTCTGCTTCACATCAGCCGATCCAGGAAACACATCGTGGTGCAGGTGTGTACGATCTTTGTATAAGCATGGAGGATGATGAGATGGTAATGCACAGGATTTAGATTGTTCACATTTTAGACATGAAACTCTTGTAGCTTGGAGCATTTGTTCAACTGCTCTGGTGGGACGAAAACATCATGTCATGGTACACTCAACTGAGTGGGTGTCATGAAACCTCGCCAATGTGTTGCAGGAAAACCCGTCGAGGAAAAAAGGTGTCTTAAACCTTATTTATGGGCAAAGTCACCAAACGTTTTAGGCAATTTTATCAAACTTTACCAGTGATTCTATCTAGAGATGCAGTTTTTATGCCCCTGAAAGTGAAGTAACGGCTCTCTCCTCATTTATTTTCTGGGGATTTTTCCTTGACAGCCCGACAATAACTGCTCTGATGCGTTTCCAAGATGGCTGCTGAGTGGTGAGACCTGCCTCAGAGGGTGACTGATTATCTGTTCAGGACAAGTGGCTAGTTTTCTGTTCTACATCAACAAAGGAGGCAACAAAAGACAAGTTTACTAAGGACAGAAGAGCATGTGACAAAGGTCCGATTTGTGAGTTAAGTTGATTTTTGAGTCCCATTCCCAATTCATCAAATATGGCGACTGACGCCACCTACAATCCCGAAGCGTGAGTTGGGAATAAGATCTGAGAAAATGTTGCAGGTTTTATTATCTTTAGACAGGGTATATTTATCTTCTCATATAACTCCAAGCAAATAAATTCAATTAAAATACATATTTAGAGCAAATTCTTTACATAACCTACCAGAAAACGTCTATTTTGTGACCATCACACCCGGTGTGCCTGTCTGCTACACGACCTCTCACTGCGATGTGTGAGTGATTTCTCTTCTGTCCCGCTCCGTGAGGGAAATGGAGGCTGATGTTGTAATCAGAACCACCGCTCTGTTCTGACACCGCACCAACACTTTCCAGCTCTTTCTCTCACTCTTCTCACTCAGTTACTCAACCGGTCGCTCCTGCTCTCCCTCTCCCTGCTCCGCTCTCTTTTTCTTACCCCCAGCTCCACCTTCTTCTGTTTCACTTAACAAGCCCCAAAAGCGGAGCAGCAGAGGCGGTGGAGAAATGTCGAAATGCCGGGCCGGGTTTCAGAGCTTATTCCCCGAACGCCTCCCCTCCTCCCACCTCCACCGCAGGCCCCGTGGAGGGCTGCCAACACAGAATCGCAGCGGCGTTTCCAGCCGGGGTCCGGGGGTAATCCAAACACATGCGCAATCACCCTGCAGCTAATTAGGTGCTCCGTGACACGGGCATGAACGAACGGGGTAATTTGTGGTCATTTCATGTGATGACAAGCACACACAGGCGCGTATAAAGCGCGCACGCACACACACACGACAGACGCACGCCTTCCTCCTCCCCCCTGATGAAACAGCGCTGCTCCGAGTTCACCTTTTTCCGGTCAAGACCAGCTGCACGTCTGGACCCTCACAGCCCAACAGGACCGACCGAAGCCTGGGGAGAGAGAGCGCAGACCGTGGGCGTCCAGTGGAGAACCAGAGGCGGACGACAAAGCTACGATGCTGAGGCCACAGAGCTGGCAGCTTTACAACGACACTCTGCAGATAATTCCACTCATCAGAGCGTTTAGAGAAGAAGAAGGGTGAGGCGAGAAAATAATTCAGCTCACATAAAATGAGCTTGAAAGGAAAAGTCTGCAGACACCTGAGACAAACTGTTTACTGACCGGCTGAAGAGGAAAACTGAGAGCAATAGACATCTGCTTCTTCTCCATAAACAAATGACAGTCCTGCTTTGAATTTTTTACACCATTGGGTCCAACCAGAGCTTTGTGGACGCGGTTAAGAACCTGCACCTGATCTTCATTCACACTTAGGTAGCTAGCTTCCTAGCAGCGACATCCATGAAAATAGTTACAGAAAAATGAGCCAAGCATTTACATGACAGACGCAGTTAAATCGCCGTAAGATGACGTTGACACTCGCTATCGGCTGAGGCAAATAAACCAACACGACACGAGCTAACACGAGCTAACATGATGACAGGTTGGATGAGTGAAGTGAAAGAAAAAACTTCCACTTTTCTTTCTTCCGGTTCTGTCGGCATCTGACCCAACAGAACAACAGGAGCAGTCAAACAATAAAGTTATAAACAAGCCAGCGGAAATCAAAAAACACTTCACTCAGAGGGAAGTTAGTGCAGTTTAACTGCGGGTGATAATTCCTCAAATGTACAGAAAAGTTGTGTATACAACCAAAGCTGAACAGGAAGTCCGTCTGTAAACTATAATGAAGGTTTACAGCTCATGTGCAGCTTGTGTGTCATGATTTGACCCTTTGACTTCTGATGATCGTCTGCCTCGTTTGAAACCCCAGAATTCAGTTTGGAGAGCACGTTGTTGTTCCTGAGCGTCAGAACTGTGAGTGAAAAAAGTAAGAAGTAAGACACGAGTGTCACATTTCGAGGCAATATCATCGAGGAGGAAGAGGGAAACGAGGATCTTTGTCCGTGTGACAGGAAGAGACGCGATTTAAGAAAAGTCTAGTCTTCATCATGGTCACATCGATGCAATAACAGAACAACAGATGCAAGAAAATAATAAACATGTAACTGACATTTGTTTAAAAATAAGCCGAATGATTTCCACATCACGCAGGACGCTTCGGTAGAACAGCAACATTTTTACGAATGTCTGGTGCGGACGACAGTTTTGTTTTGAGTCGTGCAGAAAAAAGGCTGCTCTGCAACTCGGCTGCTTATTTTATCCACTTGGAAGACACTCCAGGCATTCTTGTTCGCCTATTTCCACATCATCAGTACCACAGTCATTACACTCTGGGTTTTGTATTCTTGGTTTGACTTTCCACAACTGTAAAATAGCCATCAGGCAAAGCAAAGGCAAGTTTTATGTGTACGGCCCTCTTAACAACGAGGCCATTCAGTACTTCCCATTATAAAAGACATTGAATAAAGAAACACAACATAAAAACTACACATTTAGACAAAGAGTTAGATAAAAAAAAAAACGAGGATGAAATTACAGTGTAGAGCCACGTATGAATAAATAGTCCTGAATGTATTTAACAAAAGGCAGAAGCAAACAGAAAAGTGTTAAATGTTCAGTGATTCGGGGAGATTTATTGGCAGAAACTGAATATATAGTGAACAGACAAACCAAACACTGGCTCCAGATGAGGACGTTCAGGTGGTTGGAATCTGAAACCAGATTACCTGATTCCACTAAATCACATTACTGGACCTTTGAGCCTGCAGGAGTTGGAGCAGATCTGTTGTTACTCTACTTCAGTAGATTTTCTCAGTTTGTTGCCGTGCTCGAGGCGCTTTAATTATCCAAAGTGTCAGTATTTGACATCCTGGGAATGAGAATCGACAATCAACTATCTTTCTGGTGAGTTTACAGACAGCTCGGACAAATCTTACTGATTCTACCTTTAAGTTTAATCATCTTTGAGTTATATTAATATGACGAGAGGTTCAGATAGAAATGGCAGAGAGGAATGTCCTTCAGAGGGAAACTTTTTTACTTTTAATCGAGCAAAGAAATTGAATCAGTACTTCTAGTTTTACCAGAGTCTTTTTTTACACCAGTGTGTGTACTTTTGCCACCTCTGTCAAAAATAATGCATCTGGGAACAGTCTGACTTGAAAAAAAAGTGACTGAGTGAATCATTCTCCCTCAACAGCGACTATCCGGTTGCCTTTGAGCAAGACACTTGACCTCCGGCTGGTCCGGTGGAGCAGCTGACCTGCAGTAGCTCCCAGGTGTCAACAGTGAATGTAAAATATGACGTCTCTGAGAAAAGACACCGCCAGCGTTCAGCCGGCTTGTTCTGCAGCGGCCGCAGTCTCTCACATCTCGCCTCCCTGACGCGACCCCCGCTCGTCTGGACCCCCCGGTCCGCTTGTGTTTACACTGCGGTGTCAACATCTGTGTACATTTCCCCCAAACAAAAGCCCCGCCGAGCGCTCCGCTGAGCCCAGATGAAGGCAGGCGTCCGCTGTACAGCTGACAGGAGGGGAGAGACGGAGCAGGACCCACTTAACCCCAAATCATACCGCTGCTATAGACTCACACACTTTGTTCAGGTCTAGAAGCCCGCAAGCCTGAAACACTCACACCCTCCATTTCCACTGTCAGAGACTTTCAGAGGAGTCTTCAGGAGGAAACACACACACACAAAAGCGCCCACACGATCATGTACACACTAAATGGTAAACAATGAAACCACAAGTGCTCAGAGTGTTTGTGCGCTCTGTGCCATAGTGACTGGAGAGGCCGGCGTGGACGGGTAGTCACACCACAGTCTAAACATCACGGTCATAGAGGCGGAGGAGGATGCAGAGTCAGTCATTAAACCTCCAACACACCGAGAGTCCGACTGTGTTTCAGCGTTTACTGACAGTCTGTAAGGCAAGGCAAGTTTATTTGTATAGCACAATTCAGACACAAGGCAACTCAAGGTGCTTTACAGGCACACAAATTACATTAAAAGACATAAAAATGTCATTTAAAAGACATTAAAAATTGCATTAAAAAACATTAAGAATTGCATTTTAGACCAGTAAAAACATTAAGAAAAAACAAACATCAAAAAGAAAGTAGGCTAAAATAGAAAAGCTTTAAAAGAAACAAGACTGTAGAGTCATAATGCAGTTCAAAGACTTGAATTGCTTCAGCTAAAAGTTTCTGTAGTCTGGTTGCTATTTTCAGTAAGTAAATGAAAAGCATCATGTAGCTAAAGTACGTATGAGTGAACATTTATACACTGTGCGTGTTCAGAGGAGCTCCGTCTTTGGCCGTAACATTCAACAGAGAACAACTAAGATTTCCTGTAAAACAAACATTACAGCTGCACCGCAGTACGTTTAGCTCTCAGGCCAAATAAGGCAAAACAAAGAGTAAAAAAGCAGAATGATTGTGCATCATCACCTATTCAAGGTCATACTCGTATACGTTCTTCTATTATGATGTGATGATGGTGATCACAGTACAAGACGACAAAGTGATTTAACACAGAAACGGCTCGTGTTTTTCTCTTGAATCGATATTACAAAAAAGGAACATTAGGCCCCAAAATGGATAATTTGATCCTGAAGTATTTTGGAATCAAAATCCATGTAGTCCGGAAAAAAGTGGATGGAGCATCTAAAAATATCAGTCAGTCTCAAGCATTACCATTAATGGAGACAAGTGAGGAGAACATTGATTGTTAAGATTGTTCTGCTGCGAGGTTCAACAGCAGCCATTCTGTGAGGAAACAATAAGACAGGATGTGATACACACACATTATAAAAGAAAAGCAAAGATTATAAAGAAGTTGAATGTAACATAAAACATCATTAACCTTTATTAAATATACTTTATTGCTGGCTGTGAGGTCCAAGTTGTATCATGTAACAGCACCTGAAGCATCCACTGGACTTTGGGGAGTCTAGTTAAAATATTGTTTTAAAGTTTATGTACACATTAGTTTAATGATGAACCAGCAGTCGCTGGCGCCCCATGATGCAACTGATGTGTGTTTCCCCGCTAACTATAACCCAGTGATGTACGCTGGCTCAGGACGCAACGAGTCAGAGGTTAAAATTCATTTCGAGGGTAACAAGGTTGTTCAAAGCCACATCACCCTGTGCAGCGAGTGTGGTTCCCACGCTCAGAGCTGCTGGGTTTATTCCAAATGCCCTTAAAAATGTTCAGTCGTCGAGGAAAATTAAAATCAAAACATCCACACAATCCTTTTCCTACGTGATGGAGCGGCACTGATTGATAACATCCTTCAACCAGCACGAGTTGGTTTTCTGTAGATTTTGTGACATCTGACATCATCCTGCGACAGAAAAAGAGGATTCTATACGACATGAATCACGGGGACTAAACAAGAAACGTACAAACATCGTAATTATGAACTTCAGTGCACCGTGCTGAAAGGTTCAACCCTGTGAGCAACATTTATACATGCCTGACCACCAAATGAAGGGGTCAGATCCCAAAATGAGAAAGCAGCAGGACTGTATTTTCTCTGGGCATTCTGACACCTTTGTCTTAAATAATCTATTCAGAATAACACAAAGGGAATCTATTTACGTTCCAAGTAATTAGAGACCGTCGTGTCTTTGCACTTGCGTGCTCCTTTAATTAAAGACAAATTGTGGTGAAAATGAGGAAGATTCCCATCCATTCTGAAGGGGAGGCAGCGAAGCGTTGGTTAGACTGGCACATTGCTTCGTTCTGAATCCAGTAATTATCACTACAAAGTGGAGGGAAGCCCAACGCAGTTACTAGAATAGACGGATACAACTTTCTTTTCCTGAAAAACATGTCTTGTTTTCGTGTCTTTATTTATCCAGAGTGTTTCTTTTGAGCGTTATTGGTGCCGTTGTGGAGAATTTCCCGGGCTTCTCATTGAGGTCTGCTATCCAAATCCAAGCTGAAGTCTCACTTAAAGAGGTAAATCAAGAAGTCATTTTCCTTGCTCAAAGTTTCCTAGGATTGGAGAAATCCCAGTTTCTAAGACTCTTTTTAATAATTACAAGGTAGGGAAGGTGAAACTGGAGAAAGATGGTTGTTAAAGCGAAACTCTCGCCAAAATGCAACCTAGGCTTTTTTTGTGAATGTACCCGAGTCAAACCTTCATATAAAAGCATAATTGCGACAAAAGAGGCACTTTTAAGATTTACTGTATTTTTGTTTTGGGGTCAAGCTCATTTTCAATGGGAGTGCTACGGGCACTTTTACGATAGCATCAAAATCTTCATTTTTAAAACACTAAGAAGGATCGACACAACATGAAACTTTGCTCGTAGTATCACCAGGGTCTCTACACATGAACACGAGCATTGAAAACATTGTTTGTGTACACAGAGTTTACTAAAAAGAAGGTTTTTGAACAACTCACGTTAGCAGCAGCTTGTTCCACTGCCAGCCGAGAAGTATCGATCTCAGAATGTGACGTAACCTGGAGGACAGTTAAGGTGGAACTACTGTCTTCTGGCAACAACTATCCACGCGATATCTCATGTGACTTTTCCAACTTTTTATTTTAGTATTGTTTCTTATATGAGGCTCCTTTATCAACTTCAAGGTCAATGTTGTTTTTCGCTAACAACAAAACAACAAATTATCCTGCATTTATATGGAACTAAGCTTTAGGAGCGTTCCACCTTAACTGTCCTCCAGGTTACGTCACATTCGGAGATCGACACTTCTCCACTGGCAGGACGGAGGCGAGTGGAACAAGCTACTGCTAACGGAAGTTGCTCAAAAACTTTCTTTTTAGTAAACTGTGTACACAAACAATGTTCTCAATGCTGGTGTTCATGTGTAGAGACCCTGGTGATGCTACGAGCAAAGTTTCATGTTGTGTCGAGCCTTCTAAAAGTGTTTTGCCCGTAGCACTCCCATTGAAAATGAGTTTGACCCGAAAATGAAAATACGGTAAAACTTAAAAGTGCCTCTTTCGTCGTAATTATGCTTTTATATGAAGGTTTGACTCGGGTACATTCACAAAAAAGCCTGGATTGCATTTTGCCGAGAGTTACACTTTAATACTGAAGCTTTGGTTCGGTATTCAGCCCAAACTTCGAACCCAAAGCATCAGTATTTGACGACCTGGCAATCATGAGACCTAAAAGTCAACTTTATTTCTCTAAGATTCATTTCAGAATTGATTGTTCAATCAAAACCAGCTCTTGATTGGAAAAAACAGGACTGTTTTCAGCCTCTTCCTCCAGTCAAGTACAGTCCATTAACAAGTGATGAAGGTCCCTGTGAGTGTTCGCTGCTTTTCCGATTTTAAAAAGTTTACTGCCACGGTTCTGGGATTTTCCTGCCTCAAAATCCCAAAGTGTATCTTCCAATCTTCAATCAGACTAACTTCTGCCAGCTCATACTCCTTGTCTGTTTTCTTAGCCTTCCTTCCTCCATCACTCCAGCCAGGCTGTCATCATAAATAATCAGATGCTAATTGAATGTCTTGGTTAAATAAAGGTTGAATAAACCCTTTAAAAAGAAAGTCCAGAACCACACCTGCAGCATGGGAACAATCAGACGGGTTGGGTTGCATTCCTGACCCAACAGAACAGTTCTGGCTCGGTGAAGGGACAATAAATCAAACAGACCTCTCCCGTCCCCGGTCAGCTACGACAGTTCTCTGCAGTCTGTCTTTCCCTTTTCGACTGACGGAGAGACGCTGCCAGAGGACGTCTCGTCTGCTCCGTGTTGTAACTGTGGGATTACATTGTCTATCTGCGGGAACGATGACATGTTAACGCAGCCGGAGCAATAAACAAGATTATCTCTGATTCTTAATGACAGCCGAGAAATTCAACAGATATAAATAATATTTCAAAAGAATGACATTGTCGGCTGCGCTGGAATCCTCAGTTTTGATTGGCTGGTTTAGATGCATAGGTTCTAAATATGCACGGTTGACAAAGTCACATGACAGGTTTCATTTAAAAGAGTTTTCCCTCACAGGAAGTTGCTGAGAGTTCACCAGAAGGTTAGCTTAGCTTAGCATAAGCACTGGAATCAGGGGGAAACAGCTAGTGTGGCTCCATACAAAGGCAAACACCTCATCATTTGCTAAAAACTAGAACTTATTACAATTCTCAAAACAACATGGCCGTTACAGCGTATCACTAACAGGCTTATCGGACCTTTGTACGCTCACAGTCAGGATTAGGTAAGAAAATATTGTGATCTGGGCTGTAAAGACAAAACTATGATACTTGTGTGATTAGAGATGTGAACATCTGTACATTAGGTATGATGCCTAAACGTTTTATATGAGGTAACTTCACCACGTTAGTCAAAATAACTAACCGTTGAATTTTGGTTGCACAAGGGACACAAACAACGGCCTCCCAGGCTAAAGTCATGTACCTGATTTATCCTTGTACCACTCCCTGTTCAGCCTTTGTCAGCCTTTACCTCCCCTGACTTCCTTCTTTGCCGCTGTAATAACTACTACAGCCACTAGAGGTCCTAACAAGAACTGTAAATATGGGTCGTAATAAGCTGCTTGTGGTTGTTTGTCTGATGAGGACCGGTTTCCACCATCACCCCGAGAAATCACGAGATAACAAATTATATCTCTTGGTTTAAAAGAAAAGAGATCGTCCTGCACATGACCCGTCTCTGAAACCAAAAATTGTTGTATTTCGACTTTCCTGGCTTAAACAAAGCATTTATATTGTGTTAGTTAGTAAGATGTGGAGCTATTTGGAAGAAAGTATTGGTCTTTTCTTGGTCAATCTGTGTCTTCAACATCCATTCAGTCGCTGCTCTGTGAACAACACTGAACCTGCCTTCCTTTCCCCTCTGCCTTCATACACACACACACACTCACACACACACACACTCATACACACACTCCCTCCATCCCACCTTCAAACAGCAGTCAGATTTACCACAAGTGGCTGCAGTTAGTAATAATAATGCACGCTGTGCTTGTTGCAGGCCGCGACGCTAACACTGTGTGATTTATGGCCGGGGCTGTTTGCTGTAAGGCTGACAAAAACCCACCAGAGGAGACTGGCCGAGTGGGTGGGGCCGTCAGCAGGGGACATTTCTCCTAACTGCATGATTAGTGTGTCTGTTTGTGTGTGTGTGTGTGTGTGTGTGGTCAGCTTCTGCACAGGAGTTAAATAAAGACAACGTTTCGATCCCACCTGGATCCTGATGGGTCGAAACGTTACCTTCAAAAAATTCCTCTTTTCATTTATGTGATTTCCCGACAGGCTTGAACTAACGTGATGTGCGTACAATATCCACTTCTTGATCGAATTTCCAGGCAACCATTCGTTTCTCAGTGATCAGACGTTGTGGTTGACGAGCTGAGAGAGCTCCAGCACTGGTAGAATACAGCTACATCATTCTTTTTGTATTTAGAATAAATTACAGGTAGAAAACTCTGGATGTAATGAACATATAGTACAATTTATAAAACACACACACACACACACAGCTGCCTCGGTCGAGTTCCAAATCATTTCAGCACATTTTGTTTTTTTGGCTAAACTGACGGTCTCCCAAAAGGCTGCCTGGTTTTATATAATAGCGTAATTATCCAACCGCAAACCGTGATTTCACCCTGATATTTCTTCTCTCACAGCAGGACTATGAATCAACCCAAAAAAAACCCAACAAAATGTATGTTTTTTCAGGCCGGCAAATTGGTAGCTGGGTTAAAAGTGAACAGGCTTTTCTGAGGAAGAAGGTCTGAGAAACATTACCAGGCATGAGGTCACCGGTTTGTGTGCTATATGTCATTGTGTTCCTGCCGTTTGGTGAGAGCGGGAGGACCGCGGCCAGGCCACAACATCAGCCACTCAGCTCAGGATTGATATGGAAAAAAAAAGACCATGTGGAAAACATTTGGCAATCTGGTAATCTGATACCGAATCAGGGGTCGGGCCTTTTAATAGCGGTGAGGCAGGGAACATCTCCTTGACCCCCTTGAGATGGACGTAAATATACGTGTATGCACACACACACACACACACACACACACACACACACACACACTGCTGTCGCTCCCACATGCATGTGGCAGTGATCTGGAACCCTAATTAGCTGAAGATGGGGGTGGTGGAAGGAAGGGGAGGGTGAAATTGGACCAGAGGTTCCTCTGATTGAGGGGAAATGGGAAACAGGCCGCAACCAATGTTACCCTTTAGCCTTACGCACACACACTCGTACACACACACACACACACACAAACTGCAGCTGAATGATGGTTACTGGATCAGTAATGAAATATCTCCCAGTTGGCCCACTGCTTGGTTCAGATATATCCCCTGTGATTATGGCCTCCAGTCCCCGGTTGCCAGTATCCGTTGGGCCCCGAAAAAAATGTGAGTTTGGAAGGCTGTGATTACAGAATGAATCATAATCTGATTTGGATTACTCACTCTTGCCTTTTTCTCTCTGTGCTGCGCAGCCACAAAGCGGCACACAAGCCAGATCTGAAACCTTTTATAGAATTAAGGAGCTGACACTTTTATTCGAGAGAAATTACGACAAATAAGGAGGTCAGACGGATCAAAACAAGGCCCTGGTGTTCAGAACAGACCGGCCTGTCCTCAAACCCAGCAGCAAAAACTCCACAACAATGTTAACATAAAAAAGCTTAGGATTGAATCATAAAGACGAAGGCCGACGACAACTCGACCTGCAGGGAGTCAGTCACAGGTGGAGATGCTGAGGTGTCAGTCTGTATGATGACGTCATGGTAAATGATGCACAGCATTAATCTTTTTGTCTACGATTAAAAAAACAATCTGCAGCACAGCAGATGTTGTAGGTCAAAGCAGCAACATCAACCACAGTCAACAACAGCAAGGAGACGAGGGAGGGAGAGAAATCCCCCAGACTCCCTTACAAAATAGCTCAATTTAGTGAGTTGTTGAGTTAGGAGCCATTTTAAAAACTTTGTGAAGTGCTTTTTCTGAAAGAATCTTAATCATGTAGGCCTTCATGTAAATTCGGCATATGTCGTAGCCTCAGCCACAGTGTTTCATAATAACAATAATAAATGTGTCTACCTCGTGTCGAGCTCCTCCTCGTCAATCATCATCAACATGACGGTCTCCAAACCGATAAGCTGGATAATCTTCTTCTGTCTTCTTCTTCGTGTGTGCAGGAGAGAGTCATCCAAAACTTGTAGGCCACGTTTGTTGAGTGTTTTTGCACCAGTGAACAAGTTCAGCCTCTGCAGGAAACACCAGCATCCTGCACGGTTCTGCAAGCTGCGCATCTTTTGCGGAAGACGCAACACTCGCACTTGCTGCTCCGACTCCTGCGTCAGTTTTCTCTTTCAATAAATCCATTAGTGCATTGCTGTGGTGTTTCCTATTTTTCTGTCTTTATTTATCCTGCTGGGCAATCCGAGCAAGTGGCGTCGCTGGTTTAATTCCATTTCCGCCTCTCTTGACCTTTCCACTCACCTCATCCAGGGGGATCATGGGAGAGAGTGCGACCGATAAGGTTGTTTTCGTCTGAAGAAGGTGGGCTGATTAAATCACAATTTACAAAACATTCAAATTAAACAGGAATAGTTTCAAAAGTAATATACAATGGTGTCTTAAATAGAGACAGCTGTACCAGCATCTCATGGCTGAGATTGTGTTGCTTAAACTTATGTTTGATTAATAAAAAAAATGAAGCTGATTTCATTTTCAGACATATTAAAGAGGCAGTAAATAGTTTTTAAGAAGAAATTCAAACTCAGAATTTAAGTATTTGCAATATTAAATAGGTAATAACATTTTTTTATCCATAAATGAATAAACAAGCTGTTCTCAGAAGAAAAATAAGACCCTAGAACACTGTTTGAAGCTAGAAAGGTGGCAGGGTCCGCCACGTATTAAGAGAGTAAAACGTTATGTAACTGTGTTGTTCTTTAAGGTCAGCTTGTTTATTCAGCCATGAACACAAAGACAGTTTGTTTATTTAGTTTGTGAAGATGTTTCTCTTCCGATAAGGATTTATTCCCCAAAACTACGTAGTGCTCCTTTAAGTTTATATAGGAGATTTTTCATGAAACATTTCACCTGCACCGATCCACCTGCGTCTCTTCAGTAATATTCTCAGGGCGTCATTATTAGATACTTGAAGTTTCTGTGAGCTTGTTTTTCTAAGTGAGCAGCAAACAGTGATGTACAGAAACATCCTCACTCCAGCTGAACACTGAACACACACTGAACACACACTGAACACACACTGAACACACACTGAACTTGTGTGAAAGCCTGTTTGCGTACATCGAGCGGCGTCGCCTACAAATGTCGTCATCATCTGTCACATGTTCTGTGATAAAAGGTCCAACATATTTAACCGCATTTGAGACTTCAAGATTATTATCAGATAATTTGAAGTCAGGGGATTTTTGAACGTAGAATAGAATTTAACAGCAATTTAATGGCAACCCGGCTATCTGAGTCAGTACCAGACCGATGTTTGATATCAGTATCGGATCGGTGCGTCCCCGTTTCTAACTAACTGGAATTTATGTTGTCATTAAAAAAAGCATAATTTCTTTAATTTCATTTTCTCTGTGCCATCCAGGGTCTGCGCACAGGCTCACAGACGTGGAGCTCCATGCAGGCAATTAGGGTTATTTTTTTTTTAATTAAATGTACCAAAAAGAATGTCATGTGAAAAAGATAACTTCCAGAATCATATCAAATAAATTCAAATAAAAGTTTTATTTATGTAGCCCTGAAATCACAATCACATTGCCTCAGTGGGCTCCGTTCAAGTTAGCCACAGAGACAGACGTGCATCAGATGTAGCTCACAGAATATCAGAAACAAGTAAATTATACAAGAGGACGACGGAGCAGGTAAAGGCGACGGGCGTGATCATCCAGATCCTCAACATGTGAGGCAGTGAGATCCAGGAGAGAGAGCGAGGTCGGTGTTTCATCTGTCCACTGGTTTGTAAATGTGTGTGGCCCCTGCAGGAGTCGAACCTTTAACCCTGACTGTGAATCGTGATACTGTAGATGAAAACGCACCAGCGAGAACCGAGTCGAAGAGCTTCATAGCTCATAGCGGAGATAAAATCCTGCTGATTTGTGTTCAGTGCGTCCACAGTTTCTGCTTCGTGTGTGATTCACTTGTTAAATAAAAGGATTACTCGCCATCCAGGTCTCAGCCGCGGCCTCACCAGGAGCTATAGGCCCCCACATATATAACCTCAAGTGTCCTCCTCGAGACTCAGCCGACCCAGTGGGAAGATAGCGGACAAATCCCAGGCTTAGTTCTCTCCACATAAAACAAAGCCCCGTTCCCAGCGGACCGACCGGCAGCATCCTGGTAAAGCGGGCTTTGGGACGGGATGCTTCCAGGCGTGGAGAGGGCACTAAATCTCACACGCTGTCCGTCACCAGCTGTGAGACTTCCATACATTCATCCTCTCTAAATGTGCTCCGAAGGCTTCAGTCAATCACAGTCTCCTCTCCACACAGACGGCATTCTTGAGCTGCGAAATATAATTACCCATCCAGCCTGCAACAGTAGCACAAGAGCACCCTGCAGGTCCAATTACCCTCCACACTCTGCTTTTGACCTTTTTGTGGTGCGCCGTGAGAAGATGCGAGGCCGTTTGTGTTGCGGCGCTAAAAGGAGGGTAGAGTCCATTATCACTTCCCATGATGCCTGCCTACTTTTTCCCAGTTACTCCCAGCAACCAGCTGCCAGTCACACACTGATTGGCAGACGAGAGCTTTTATGTGTTTGTATAACCGAGAGTCTGTGTGTGTTTCTGCCTTTATGGCCCAGCGAGGTCAAATAATGTCTCTAAGTCGGTCCAACATTTAATTGCCGTCTATTGACTTTGGTGAAGTCTGGCTGCCCGGGTCGAAATCTGTCACTTAATCACCCTGTAAAGGCTTTTTGTGGTCTGTCTGTTCCCATTCAACATTACACATAATGTACAGCTCTGTGTTTCTATAGAGAGTCGTCGAGTGAAAGCTCCACGTCTCCTGACTCTCAGCCTCTCAGGAACTTGTTTTTTTTTTAAAGCTTGGCGCCAAACGTGGTTTTGAAAGTGTCTCATCAGTCCCAAAAAGGTTTATTAAGGTTATTTGTACCCTCAGAGGAAAATGTAGTCAGTTAAATTAAAAACACAACTGAAAAACATTGACAAGTTGTGTTAAAGAGGTGAAGAGAGTGGAGACGTGGCTTCACAGAAATTAAGAAAAATAACGAAAAAAATCGAATTGAAGTCGTTCCCACTGAAAAATTAAGGCAGCCTGTATAATATATAATAATAATATCATCTTGCCCCAAAGTTAGCATGTATATAAACACGGGTGAGCAACCTAAAAATAGGCGGCTGACAGGTGAACGCAAATTGCTTTTTCTGTTTTCTCTGTCTGGTGTGTAACATTTATATTTGCCAACCTTGGGTCCTTGAAACTAAGGAAGGTTTCATAACCAAAAATTGAAATTTAAGGACCGTGTTTCCTGCATTCTGATGACATTTGAGGAAAGATAAGGATACATAACAAAACAATAAGTGAAATGCAACACCATTTCCATTCTAAGCAGAATAATTCCCCATTTTTCATTCATTCATTCGTGGTGCGATCCCGTGACTGAAAGAAAATTCTAGGAGACAGACGTTAAAACTTAAGAAGGAAGAAATGGGAATTCTTCTCCCCAGGGCGTCTGAAATGTGTTTAACTATTCTCTCTCTTCTTCATTTGAGGAGGACGAGGTGCAACAGGACAGCAGACTGAACAGTGTCAGCAACAGGCTGTGAAAACTTAAAGGGTAAAAAGGTTTAAAGAAATGTCATAAATCGGGAGAAATAAGTGAGAATTGTGACACCAGGAGGAAACTGGGAGAGGAGAGGAGTGTCCTGGGAAAATCAGGAGAGTTGGCAAGTATTGGTGTTTACTTCTTAATATATTTTACTTCAGTCTTATTTTCACATTTTATTTATATGGAGCGATGTTGACAGAGAAGTATTTAAACATAAATGTCCTCAACTTTAATGTGGGTCGTAGCAACGAGGCAGAAGAAGTAAACTTGCTGCATATTTCTGAAAACAGTATCAGACCAGCCAATGAAAGATGTTGACTTGACCCTGGAACAGATTGTACCCTCTCCTACCAAAGACAAAAGCAGGATGTTCGTCCTCTTCAGTCCTTAATGCAATTATAAACTAAAAGCTATTCTGAACATATGGATCCTGTTTGCCTTCCTTCAAACGTGTAAATAAAGAGTATAGTGAATCTGAGAGATGTTGAGATTACAGAAAGTTGAGCTGAAGCCCACATGAAGATTAGAAGAACCTGCTCCGCTCCTCTGATGTGATATATAACACATGGAGCCTTCTGTCAAAACGCAGCATCATCCGGATGATCTTAACAACTATCAGGCAGCAGAGGGTCCATGAACATAATGTCATTATGTTATTATGGTTACATGAGCTAAAAGTTTTGGATTATGTAACCGTAATGCATGCACGACACAGCCTGGTCTGTTCCATGTGTAACAGTGACTTCATGTTAAATCATAGCTCTGCTGTGTGAGGCACCACGAGTCCTGTTTGTGCAGACTGACCACTGAGTCTGGGCGCAGCTGGAAACCCCCCGTCTGCAGCCAGTGTTCGCCACGACCCTCACAAAGTGAAGAAGTGGGCGACGGTCAGAGAGTGTGAGCTCTGAGCAAAGTGTCAGAGAGCAAATCATGACTCATCACTGACTCACACCGCCACCTACTGTTGACTTGTAGCATTACAACAGAAATGAAAACGCTTCAGAAATTTTGTTTTTGCACAATTTTGTTGTCACACACAACAACAACAAAGTCTCAGTGAAAACAAATTCCCTTTATTTTTTGGACGTAACATTTCACAGGAACAGATTTTGGAAGTTTTAATGTCCAGAGTGTCTTAAATTTGAGTACAAACACTGAATTGTCTGCAGTATTTTTCCTAAAACCCATAAACTTTGTTTCCGTTATCATCCAATGTGTCTTTTATTGTGTGTTTTCTTCTTTAAATTGAGTTGCACAGTGACTTTAAACTAAAAAACAAGGTGCTGGTCATAACAGCGTCCCATTCAGATGATAAAGTTTGAACTTTCAAAAATGTTATCACTGTTTCAGTCAAGACATTTTAAGACATTTTTGGGTTTTATTACATTTTCAGATCAGGTTACGTGCAAATTTGACAACACTTTCATTACATTTTTCACAATATAACACTACGTTACTGGGTGCTACAGGATTGTCATCCTTTTTATTTTTGTAAGTTGACTTTTGTTTCTTGTACGTCTTTTTTTTTTCCTGGTTTCATTAAATATAGTTACTGTCTGTAGAGCACTTTGTGACTCAGTGAGGAGTGTGGTTTCAAACGCAGAACGCAGAGTTATTGCACCACAGTAACAACAGTCCTCTGTCGTCGTCATCGTGTTCCTCATCCAGAAGTCCTGGAGTTTCTCAGCTCAGCACCTGCCTGTGGTGTCGGGTCAGAACGTGTGTGGGTGGACCTGGCGTCGTCGTGGCCTGTTTGCCAACCGCAGATTCAACAATGTGCGACTGTGTCAACACAAACGCCACTCTGCCTCTCTTCTTCTTCCTCCTCCTCCTCCTCCGAGTTCAATCCGTCCACAGCAGGGGCAGACAGCATGGAGGCCCAGTCAGTGGTCTTCTTTTCTCGCTTCAGCATGTTTACCGTCCTTTTCCGCCTGGAGAGGGAAGAGAGCAAGTTAAGTTTGACATGTGACTAGAGCTGTTTCTCATGGGGAGAAAGGACTGCAGCCAGTCGTGAGGACAGTCTGTTGGTCCGCCATCCAACACGTAATGTTGAATCAAATAGTAAATCTCACTTTTCCTGATATCTTTAACATCAGTGGAACTGCTATAATGTATGCTAGGCAAAATAAATCTTGCTACAGTCAGGAATTCAGCACTGCTGGGGGAAGACTTTACTGGCTGAAAACAGTCAAATGTAAAGATTTGGACTCAAAAAAGTCAACATCTGAAACAAAATTGCAGAATATGAACAATTCATACAATAAAACACAAAAATTCCCTGAAAAGTATCAAGGACATAAGTTAGTGTAGCGACAGAGCTCTACGAGAACATCCCCTAACATTTGTTCTGAAAGTAAAATACTTGACCAGAGATTAATTGCACTGAATTCATTATTTGCACAGTGCTGCTGAATGTTATGTTTATGTTTTCCACGTATCAGTGTGCATATCGACTGTTTGAAGCTCCCACCTGCAGCCTGAGTGTCAGCTGAATAATTTCTTTAGTTTAGAGAAGAAGCCTCCTTCTTCCTTCTCCTCCTGCTGCTTGTGCTGTCCCTCCTCTGAGCTGGTCGACTTCAAACCAGACCCTGAAGTGCTGCTGCCCCCTCCTGGACACAAATGCACATCGCATTAGCTCAGCTACTGCCACCGCTGCGGTGCACCGGCACTGACTATCTGCTTCTACGTGTTTGTCTGCATACTAAACTGACGTAATGTTCAACTGTCTGTGTAACTCTCACCTGCCGAGGGATCGACACCGGTGACGGTCCCCTGAACATCCGTCTCCTCTTCGGCGTAAGTCAGCAACAGAGAGCGCTGCCTACGTGTTAGCTTCCTGCAGGAGCAACACACCAGAAACTATTTAATGATAGAAACTGAATCAGGTATAACTCTTCCTCCCTGATAGCATAAAGATATACAAGTGTATATAGTTTCACATGAAAGAGTAGTAAACATGATGACAGTATTTGCCTTACACCATCTACAAAGACAAGTCTAATGCTTTTATTACAGCAACGTTACATAGCTAGGCAGAGAAGTCTTGACATACATTTATAGAATATCTACGTGGGTCTTACTTTGGCACACGGATCTTGATGTGAACGAAGTGATCTCCATAGCTGTAGCTGTTCATCCTCCGGATGCCTTTCCCCTGCAGCCGGATCACCTGATCGGCCTGGCAACTGGGAGGAATCTGAAAACACAGAGGACTTTGTAACACGGAACAGACAACAGGAATCTTCTCTCCTGAAACTGAAACTGGAATCTAGAGTTAAAAACCACATTTTTTTATTGTTTAGTTGCTTTGGATCTCAGAAAGCAATTTAAATACAAGAATACTGAATCATTGCTGTGACCCAGAATCAGTGAGCAGAATTAGCTTTATGACGGGAATCTGCGGCGTGAAACTGAATGTTGTCGATACGCTGCTGCTCTTCTTCTGACTCACCACTATACTGATGGTTTCATAGAGGCCCTGTCCTGTGGCTGTGCCCCCCAGGATGGCCTGAGCTATCGAGATGAACACGTCCGAGTGGATGTTGAGTCCGTCTCGCCTGAACACCGGGCTTCTCTGGACCTGTTCAGAGACACGTCAGATTACAACATTTCAAACTCTAATATGACTCCAGCACATCGGTAGAATTCAGTAACTCCTTAAATGCTCAAACAAAAACACAAATAAAAACTCACCCTGAATGTAATGAGGATTTCTCCTCTTCCTACTGACATGCGCACCGTCTGACCGTTTTCCACTCCTGAGAGAGAAAGTCACAAAAATCAGTATTCATGCCTGCAGGTCATAATGTAGCAGCTTCTTCCAATCGGAGTCGACAATCAAAGCAGATTTACATCATATTGTTTAACGTTATATTTAGAAAGAAAGACACAAACAGACATTGATGATGAACCTACCAGCAGGTACAGGTACAGTGACCGTCTGCCTCTTCTTGGTTTGACCTGAACCTCGACACATAACGCAGACCGTAATAATGATCGATCCCTTCCCACCGCAGCGTCGACAGGCGCTGCGCATCATGAAAGGACCCGTGTTGAGAGTCTCCTGCGGGGAGCGACAGTCAATAATGTGGCTGACTAACAGTACAGTGAAATCCTTCCTCAAACTACAGGTTTAAGGGCCCTGCTTCTGCCTGCCAGTCTGAAACTCACCATGCCAGTTCCGTTGCAGTAGTTACACTGGGACACCTTGGTGCCCGGCTCGCTGCCCTTCCCATCACACCTCGGGCAGTTATCTTCAATATTCACACTCAGCTCCTTACTTGCGCCCTTCGCTGCCTCAGAAAACGACAGCTCCATCACAAACTGTGGGAAAACAGATATGTCACTCAAACCTCAATGACACATTCTGTGCATGTCTGTTCAACTAATTCTTAATGTAAATAACAATGAAAATGTTGTTGCTACAGCGATGGGAGTTCTGACCTCGGGCCTCTGTTCAAACATGTTGTGGATGTTTCCAAAGTGCATTCCTCCGGTAAATTCTCCAAAGATCTTCCTGAAGAGCTCCTCCGGGTCGATACTGGTCCCCCCTGCCCGGTAGTACTGCTGCTGCTGGTTCGCCCCGGCGCGGTTTGGGTCGAATCCTGCCGCTCCGTATGTGTCATACTGCTTCCTCTTCACCTCGTCACTCAGGACCTTCACACACAAACAACTTTAACAACAACTGGAGAGGGGACTAAATCATCTCTGACACTTCTATATCATCGGTTTTGTACCTCATAGGCTTCAGCCAGCTTGGCGAACTTCTCTTTGGCCTCCGGGTCATCTGGGTTCGTGTCTGGGTGGTACTTCTTTGCCAACTGGAGGTAAAACAAATGGTAGGAAGAAAGTTGAGTGCAGAGAACAAGGAAGCATCTGATTTAAACCCCTTTTCTGAAAGGTATCCAAACAATTATAAACGTTCCAGGTAAACAGACATTTCCACAGGTATTTTTCCACAACAGTGAGATACAGCTAAATGTCATGCTGACCTGGTAGTACGCTTTCTTGATGTCCTTCTGTGTGGCGGTACGGGAGACACCCAGGACTCCGTAGAAGTCCTGCTTGTTTGCAAACCTGCTGCTGGTGTGGAAAGAGTGGCAAGTCGTGGCATTGGGACATTTTGTGCCTGCAGAGAAAAAGAATCAGAACAGGACTATTAAATCATTACAGTATGTTAAGATACCGATGAGACATCTACAATATTTAATAACGAGGAGTTGTTATGCAACATAAAAGCAACTATGTAGCATTTACTGTTAATCATCAACGAGGCTCCTAACATGTCGTCAAGGAATACAAAATTATGCGCATGTTCAAAATAGCATACTTTTTATTTGTATCTTCAGTACGTACTGCAGCTGCCATTACAACGTACACACTGTTGTCGGCAGTATGCACACAGCTGGTCATCATGACAGTGCACCGTGACCTTTGACCCTCTTGCTCCTGAATCCTTCGTGGCCTTGGCAACATTTTGAAGTCCAAAGAACAGGGTACTTAAACTTAAATGTGCTTCCATCTGTCAGTAAGCTGCCATGTGTTTGTGCATTCTCTGCCTTGTTTATATTTGCGTGACACACCGTGATGTATGTGATCTGTCTTTCACTGCGCAGAGGATTGTGGGTCAGTATAACCACAGAAACATGCTGGCTTGCATAGTGCAAAACGCGAACAGACGTTGTAGGACATCCTGGTGTTTTCTTGGCATACTAAATGTTAGGTAGTATTGGATCGCAGGGTATATCAAAGTCCCTGACTCATAAAGAATGCTGTATCAACTGCACCATGCCGTCTTTCCAGTACAGCATCACTGACTTGTGTTTACAGCAAACTACAAAGGATAAATTACTCCAATAGCTTCCTTTATCTACTCCATTTGACACAGACTTTCTAAAATGAATTGTCTATGAAGAATGGCTCAATTTACTGTTGCACATTTTATTTAAGCAAGAATGCATCAGATTTGGACGATCACGACACACTGTTTTGTACAACACATACTGCAAAGAACCAAGTAAATATTTGAGAGGAGCAATGAGTGCAATCTTTCTCTGGTTAATGTAAAGGAGGGAAAGTAAAGTCAGGACTTCAGAACTGTGGTTTTGCTTTACAATCCCCTGACAGTACACTGATTCAAGACTGTTACACGTTTATTAAATCCTGCAGTTACACTACATGCAAACTAAAAACCCATCGACAACATGACCAGAATAACAAATGGTGCTAGCATGAAGGTGCTGTGATGACAAGGTCACTGTTGATGCAGTTAACGTACTGATGTAATACTGAAAAACAGTCACACAGAGCAGTTGAATCAGACAGAGGCTAACTATGATAGCATGCAGCTAGTTTTACACTCTGATGCTGAACACCACTGAGCTTTATTCCCTCCAACAGACTGTGGTCGTGTCATGGACAGTGACACAGAGCAGCTAATGTAACAAACTTTTAAGATGTGATGCTAACAGTTAGCTAGCTGTCTCACCTGTCAGTCCCCTCAATGTCACGTCATTCCGGTGCGTCCAGGAGCTCAGGCTAACCGCTAGCCCTCCCCGGTGCGTCTGCGATATCGTCGCCGAATAAACCCCTCTGTGTCTGGAGGAGACATTCAGAAAAAGACCGCTACGGTGTCCAGAAGAAACTGATGCTGACAACCAGCGTGTCGTAAGCCGGGCAGCGGAGGACGCCATTTTAACGTCACTACCGGTGTCAGCGGCGGCGGTCTGCGCATGTGCGGGTGTATCCCGAGAAATAAAGTTCCAGTTGGGATTTTAACTGCCGAGGCTCGAATCAACCTGTTGTTTCCGCTTAGATGTGCGATATTTATGAAATTATTATTATTTAGACGTAACAGTCCAGAGCTGATGTTTCACCCTGAAGAGTCTGTAAAGAAACTGAAGAGGTGGATTCATCATTTGGAAAAAATATGGTGAAACTGAAGAGACGTTAATTCTACGGAAGCCCTGAAACGGCTGTGGGTCAAATTTATTGCCTCCGTTTTCACGTTAGATCGAGGTTAAAGTTTTTCGTTTAACATTTAGTATTGTTCTCTAGATCAAAAATCCTCAATTTAATTCGTTATCACAGAAAATAAAAATAACGGAGTAAATAATATGTTCGACCCATGACCACTTCAGGCTTCCGTACTTTTCAGATTCCATGCTTTTAGTCTGAAATCCCGACAGTCAGGTTAGAGTTCATGCAGAACAGGAAAAAGTTAAGAGTATTTTTAATTTGCTTTTTGATAATATAATTTACTTTTTCGTGCACTGTTTCATGAAAAGTTAATATTATTAACAGACTTAAATATATTTATATATCATATTGTCCTTCTGCCACACATTTCTTTTTTTAAAACACATGCAACATAAAAGCACTAGATGGCACCACAGAGCTGTGAATGACAGACACTGCAGTTTATTGCACCAGATCACTGAAAACTGACTTGTATTTGATCAGCGCTTATAAATGACTATAGGATAACAACAACAAAATATGATAACATATTCCAGGGACTGTTCTGTTCCCTGGCACAGCAACGGTCAGATTCTAACTATCTGAAAACGGCGTACAGACATTGACTCTTGTGTCCCAGGGTGAGGGTTCAAAGGTCGCTGGAAGGGCCGCGGGGCGAGAACAATGTCCCTCTGCGTCATCTAGGTGTCAAGACCGGGTCAGACGTGAAGTTTTTGTTTGTGTTAGTGTTAAAAATACACATTTAATGACAAAAACAAGTTATTTCTTTGGTCAAGTCGAATTTTAAGTTCATGCATAAAAGGAGCAGACTACAAATTTAGAGTTTGACCCAACAAATTCAAATTTCAAGTTTTAAACTGAGCAAATAATAAAAAACAAAGTCTGTAACTCACAAAATGTGAGAGATGCAACACATTAGAAGTTAAAGAAAGGAGGTAAGAGATGTTCAAGTGAACATTACAGTGGGTATAAGGTTTAATTTCTAAATGTTATCGTCACATTATGCTACAAACCCAAAAACATTTCTCCCATATCTACTCAACAAAGAGCGACTGTCCTCTGTCACGACAGCAGGACAGTGTGAGAGACAAAAGCTGAGTAGAAAGATCAAGATTTTCATGTTTTCATGGTTTGGAGGCGAACATGCTGAATGGCTGTCAGTGTGTGTGTGTGTGACCTGATGAAAGAGAAGCTCACGCTCCCCTCTCCGTTTCCCCGCCCCCGCCGCCCTCGTCCCCGCCATCCCTCTCCCATTCCCCGCCGTCTCCAAGGCGACCTGCAAAACAGCATCCCAGCTGCGTGTGGCTGCGTGGAATGTGTGACCGGAGGAGGATTTCTGACATTCGCCACTCAGTAATGTAAATATCTGTGTGAGCATTGATTCTTATCTCAGTCTCCCTTTTTATTCAGTTGTCAGCCAAATATGCTAAATGATGGAGCTTCGTCTGTTCTGTTGAGGATATTTGTCGCGTCACGTGTGACTGAATTGTTTGAGCCGCTGCTTCTCCTCCTCCTCTGGTCATTTCTTTTGCTTTTTAATCTCTCCCGGTATGGAGATGGAGGGTCTGAGGTCAAGTCATCCGACCGGTGGGAGGTGGGGCAGCGGGTGTCAATCTTCACTCAGCTACTTATGCTCTTATCCCACACACACTCTCTCTCTCACACACAAACACACACCAGATCCCGTCATGCTGTCAGAAAGTGCCTGGTTCAAAGCGGCAGCGCTCATTGCAAGCCTGTGGTTGTAATTAGCGTGCTGGGGTTATGAATGATGGTAATAGAGCTCCATATATCAGCCGCACTGTCAGGAAGGCAGCTCGGCGACTTCATACCTCAGGCTGAAACGCAGACGCGCCGAGGAAAAACAACACGGCTGACCCAGATTGCTCCGTGGAGCTCGAAACAGACGCACAATTGTGTCTCCTGTCGTCTGTGCTGATAACAACTACACCGTCGTTTTTACTGATTGGCTGCCGATTCACTTTTAGTAACCGTACAAGTGGCTACCGATGACACGGGTGTTTATCTGTTGTTCTAAACTTTATGAGAGTTGCGTAATCAATAAAATACACTGATAAATTACTCTACATGCAGCAACAAAGTATAAACCCACAGTGACATCACCACTGGTTAACCAGTTTGCAGCCTCGAGGTTTGGCGATGTGGCTGCCTCCATCTTGTTTTGTTTCTTCTTTTTCGTCACACGGCTTTATCGTCTATTTATTAATTACAAAATGAACATCATGCTGCATCCGAGAAGACTTGGAATCATAAACTCGTCAGGAAAGCGTTTGCTGTAGCTATAAACCAAGTGAGAAGTAAAGTGATTTTCTCATAAGCTACTATAAAGCCCGTGTTACGAACTGGGGGGCACGGAGTGTGAAAGACACAATGAATGAAGCAAACAATGCCATCGTGTTTTTTCAGCTCGACCAACACAAGGTAACAAACATCAGCATGTCTCAGCCTCTGTCGGTGATAATTGTTTTGGGATAATCTGCGTCAGAGTCATGAAATGTTAATTTGGAGGGTCAATCTTAATCAGTTCATGACTTTCTCACCTGCCGTTTGTAGGATGTCTTTTCTGTTATCCCTCTCTGTGTTGTTTCCTGTCTGTATCTTTGCTGTCACATATCCAACCAGAATTGCGTTGTCTCCTTTAACGCGACAGGCCAAGAGTACCGATTTAAATCTGCTCGATCTGGATTTTTATTTGGGCACCGACACCTAAATATGCCTGGCTTTTTTCGTCAAGATCTCTGTATTATTCCCTGAGAAATTAACAAAAATGTCACAAAACACCCCATCCTGCAGAGTTAAAGAAAGTGAGAGAAATATTCCCGCATCAAAAGTCAGATGGGTCGAGATCTGAGCAGGAAACCGTCCTCGAACCAACTTCTTTATGGAAATCTGTTCAGATATTTTACTGTAGACTGTATTTTGTCTTGTAAAAGTGTGGAAATTGCTCTTAAATTTGTAAGTTAATCAGCCATGAAGAAGTTGTTTCACCTTCCACCTGCTGTATCTCAGAAGCAGGATCTCAGGAAAAGAGAAACTTGCTTTGGCAAATAATTCACAGCTGTGCCAGCTGTTGATCTTATATTAAATCTATACCCAGCTTTAGTGTGTTTTATTGATTATTTTTTCGAGTTTATGTGACTGTAAATGTCATTTAATTCATTTCTCGCCCTAAGTTTGACTCTTAAAGGTACTAAAACTTGTCTTGCGTCCTCAGAGAACCTTTCTGTTCGTGTCTTTCCAGTAGTCTGTACGTCACACACACTTTACGTGTCACCTAAAACACACCTAAGACACTGTCACTTAATTTCCCTGCTGTCCTCTTTTACTCCGTCCTTTCTCATAGTTGTTTTGACTGGAGCGGCGAGGGGGGGGATCATGAGATTTGCCCTCCTGAGACGTCCCGTCCTCTTCCCCCTCCACGGCCACTCGACCTTTCATGTCACGAGATGCAGACAGAGAGACAGAGAGAGAGCGCTCGAGGAGATTTTTCACACACATTAAGAGATCTTTTTTGTAAACAAAATGATCTCCCAGCCGGAGGAGAGGCCGAACATCTCACATGCATTTTTTTTTTTAAAGAAAACGCACAGCTGCTGTTATCTCTGGAGGGCAGAGCGAGCGAGTATCAACAGACGAGGGAGGAGCGAGCGGGAGTCAAACCGTGTCCGGCATGACACTCCGCACTCCCCCTCTGTTGTGGAGATGATGCTGCTGTTGTGGTTACAGGCCGTGCTACTGGATTACTGAATGGCCTCGCAGTATCTCTTTGTGTTGGCGTGTACGTCTGCTCCCCTGCAGCCAATGACTGGTGTCTCTGTGTCTGTCACCGACACCGTCTCATCCCAGCTTCCCCTATCTCGCTCTTCACTACGTTGTTTCTTTCCTCCTGTGCTGCTAATTTCCTCCGAACACGCGGTGTATCCTCCCCTGCTGTACGTAGGTGGTCTCCCTCCTTTATTAGATAACACATCGACTAATATGAGTCCGTTTCCCTCTGGGAGGACTCGGATTGCGCTGCCCCACCGGTTTCCAGAACTCTGTCTCTCCTCCTTTTATCGCGTCGTCTTCACCCGGCTGCCCCCTAAGCCAAAGCATAAAACGCCGATCAAGCGGCGATGACCTCATGTGTTGAATCATAACACATCAAATTGCAGGACGTGTGAAGGTCAGGCACGAGAAAGCAAACACGCTGTGAAAAATTGGGGCTTATATATGTGATGTTTTGTCCTCCGTCGGTACGGTTGCCATGAATGATGGAGTTGTTCCAGTCGTTTTTGGAACAACGGCAACTGAAGGCATTGTCGCCGCCGTGGCTGTTTGGCCGCCATCCCTGTTTTTCCACTCAGGATTTGAAGCCTCGAGGATGCAGGACAATGGCTGTTGGACCGGTTTTGGGTTTCACTGCTGAGGTCTTGAGACAGCGGTGGAGAAAGAGGGGCACCAGTAGACAGTCGTGATAAAGTGAACCGGAAGAGCAATTTATAATGTTTTATCTACCACAGAGTCTTCCAGGAGGGAGCAGGGCACTCCATAAAGTTCTGTCTTGGAAAGTATAAAAGCTTTAAAAACTGAAAACAGCACGTAGAGTATTTTTACATCCCACGCTTCCAATCTACGATTCATCTCGACCAAATCGGAGTGATTGTGGAAATGCAAACAAAAATTGTGTTATTGAATTTTATTCCATTAACGTCGAGTTTAAAGGAAGAGTGTTCGATGACGAGTTAACGAGGCAGATAAGTTTGGTAATAAGCGTACGGTTGTGTTGAAATGTGGCGAGCTCCCAGCTGAAACTCCAGGAGATGTCGGATTATCGCCTCTTGTGGTACAAAGCGGTACTACCAGACAGGACGAGCTGGGGCTAGCTGGTTAGCATGCTATATCCAGCGGACATCTCTGAAACACAGCACAAAGGCGTCCTTTGACGTCACGCCAACACTCTTGTTTCTTGTCTTCCGGTTGATGATGTTAGTTCATCATTCTTTTGGATGTCTTGACAAAAATTCAGGCCCTTTAGCAGCCAACAACATACAGTGATTTACTCACCAGGGGTTTTATGAAGGAGGGTAATGAAGGCAAGATAGCCGGAAGCATTTAACTCGGTGTGCTCGATTAGATTGTGCAGCATGTTTTCATTCTGACGGACCACAAAACAAACTCTTTGCCCTCGAGGTTACCAAGTGTGAAAAACGAACGGCTCTGCTCTTGATTTCACAGGTTTCCACCACAACACGCTGTTGCTTTAACGCGATGAACCACCTCCTGTGACCACACGGAGAACGGTGAGAGCAGGCCGGTGTCTTCTCTGACCTCTATTACAGATCAACACAGTCGGGAGGTTTGGTTTTCACACAGGTCGTCGCCGCAGCACGTTTACTTTGTCGACTCTTTCATGTCCATTGTGAAAGCTGAACAAACTACAGTGTAGCTGCTTCGCCGAGATCGGTAGTAAAAGAAAATAGATTATATAACCGCCGTGGCTCCTTCTCCGGCATATTCACAGAGTGCAGCGGAGAGAAAGGCAGTCTTTGTGTGGTTATATTAAGTCACTAATCTGCAGAGTCAACAGACAGAGGGTTTCTCTGCCCCTGCGGTTCTGTGGCAGCGGCCCTGTTTGGGTGATGGCTGCCATGGGGCTGCTCGTAAATGTCTTTGTGGTTTCCTCTAATTCTCTTCTTCCCAAGCCTACGAGTGTGTGTGTGTGTGTGTGTGTGTGTGTGTGTGTGTGTGACTGATGGATATCTGCTGCTTCAAATGAGAGGGTCTCTCCAGCGGTAGGACTTTGGGGTTTGGGCCCACAGCAAATTATTGCCACCAATACTCTGAGGCAGTATTACTTTTTCACTGGAAACAGCTGCAGATTAAAAACGATGCTGATGGGAGCAGAGCGAGCGAACAAAACAGCGAAGGTGCCAGCTGGAAAAAAAAAAAAAAAGCCGAACAATGAGCCGAAAGATGCCGAGATCCGTTTTAATTAATATTTCATTATGGACGCTTTTAAACATGCTTTATTTGCCAGGAACCATGTTCCTCAAGAGCGAGCGTTTAATTTGTCAATTAAATGAAATATGAGTTGTTCGAGAACTTACTTAAAGTGAGATAATCTTCCTCTAAAGGCACAGTTCACTCAAAAATGCAGCTGTTTTCTACTCAACCCCCACGCTGATGGAAAGTTCGGGTCCTGGTCCACAAAACATTTCTGGAGCTTCGCAGAAAAACAGCGTCGCAGCGTTCTCCCAAACAACTAAAGCGGCTGAGGACTTGTGAAACTGCTCCGTACAGCTCGTCCAGCGTGATCCAAGTCTCCACAAGCTCTGTGATCTCAGATTGTTTTGAAAAGAAAGAATTTACATCCTTGTTAAAGCTGAAATCTTCACTACGGCTGCTGAGCTAAAAGTGTTAGCGTGCACCACGGCGGAAGAGGATTTTAATCACGTCTTTTCAAATCACTTTGGGATTTCAGGATCTGATTTGATCTGATGAACGGTCAAGTTCATCCCGCCCACTTCAGACCTGCTAACGCGGTTAGCATCGCAGCTACGGTGAAGATAGCTTGAAAAAGGACGTCAATAACTTGGATGACGTCAGAGGAGCTGAATGTAGACATTCCATGTTTATTTTACTTTCAGCTATTCATCTTTTTCAGTTGTTCAGGAGAATGCTAGAAATGTTTTACGGGACCACAAAACTTTACGCTCCAAATAACACATTTACTTTAATTTTTGGGAGAACTGATCCTTTAAATAAAAATAGCTCAGACGACGATGAATGGGAGGCATCCGTGGCGTCTTCAAGGGAAAATCATTGTCTCTCCGCTGAGAACTCCGGTCTTCCTTGTTTCTGTTTTTATCCCTCTATCGCCCCAGCGAACATTATCCCTCTCTGGATCTCAGAGCCCCGTAAACGCCGCCGTGACGTCTTGCGGTCGGCCGTTCAAAGCGTTTGCCAGTCGGGCTTCCAGTTTGAGGAGAATTCTTGTGGTGAGCCGATTGGTGGTTTCCACAGGGAAAACATTTTCATATTAACTGATAAAAGCTCTCAGTGAGTGGAACACGCTGTCTTTTTCTTTTACATATTTTCTGTGTACGCGTGTGTGTGTGTTGCCTGTCAGTGTACGTTCACGTATGAAACTACGAGCAGATCTGGAACAGGCCACCCACTCAGAAAAACTGTGGACGGGGCCGTTCCCAGGACTCTTACCCAGGCCAAACTCAGCCCGGCCAATTTGGACGGCTCCATCCTGATCCTGGGAACATGCTGTACCTGCACTAATGAACACTAATGTGCTTTCTCGAGCTGCTTTCATAACGACTCCCAACAGTTAGTTACGCACTTAATCAAATACTTTTAAAACGTTATGTTCAGAAAAATGATGTTGGCAGCGCGTTTGTTTCCAGAAGCAGCCTGCTCCATATTCATGCTTCTTTCTGCAGAACACTCAGCGCACATACTGACGCTCTGCTGGGGTTTCTGCTCCCCTTTTCTTTGCCTCTACATGTAAACTTTACCCTCATTAAACACATTTTATAATAACTACACATTGAGAATATAAGATTAGCCCCGCGTGAGCTGCAAGACATGCAAGACAGCCCTTTGCCAGAATAAAACATTGGTGTTTTAACTTTGCGGAAACGACAGATACGTTCAATATTGACATTTCTACAACACAGGTTGACGTTACATGTATGTGAGTCGACTCTCGTGTCTTGCGGAGGAGGGATTGTGGTACGGAGTCGAAAAGGCCGCCAAGCCAGCGGCTGCTGTTCCACATTCGTTAGCGTGAAACCACTGGATATTTTTAAACAACGAGATATATTTTTCCAGCCGTCTGTGTGGCAACAAAACCAGGCATTTTAGGCCATAACGTGATCCTTTCCTCATCCTAACTGGGTGCCACTGAATTCTTCCCACAACATAGTCGCAAGAGAAAAATTGAACCTTGAGTAACGTAAAGTTGCAACATGTCCGAGGTTTGCAGACGAGCGCGATGCCAACATTTAGTTTGGCGACTGTGTTGGAGAGCAGCAGCAGATGAAGACTTTATTCCAGCTGATATTCTGCATTATTCAGAGGAGAAGTGGTTAAAAAAAAAGTAGATCTTTACGACCGTAAGTTTACCTGACTTCAAGAAATGCAGAAAAGTTTATACAACTTGATCTCGTCTGTCAGCAACAGCAAGAAACAGTGAAGGACATTTGTCTTTACTGACTAGACTGAAAACTCATCTCATGATATTCATCTGTCAACGCTTCCAAACTCACATTTCTTCGCTTCTGTCTTCGTCCTTGAACACACAATACGTCATTTCTGAACAGAGGATGTAAGAAGTGTGGGATCATGGGAGTTGTTGTCTTCGTTGTTAATCAACCATGATGAAAGTCTCTCACGTTCAGGGTTTTTTACATAAAGTATTGTGTAGTATGATCCTGTTATTATCTGATCTGGATCCAGCAGAGTTCTACATGTTATCTTGCTCCGCTTCCTCCTGAGTCGCTGCAGCCATCAGTGTTTCTCTGAGGGTCAAACGACTGCCACCCTCTCTAATTTGTACGAGACGACTCCCGTACTTCTGAGCATCCATTTCCCAGGAAGTCTCTATCTGCACGATCAGCTCTCTGACAAAGAGTCCTGCTGGGTCGTTCACACCAAAGTTCCCTGCTGCAGCCCGGGGCTTCGTGGCCTCGGCCCATCCAGTCGTGTTCTGACCTCCCCCTTCCCCCTCAGGTGACGGCTGAACCGTGCAGGGCAGCGGCCCACCTGAGCGCAGCCTCTGGCTACCTCGCTGCTGACAGGAAGAGGTCACGCATGTCACGACAGATACCTGTTGACAGAGGACAGAGCAGAAAACTGTACAGCCAGAAAGTCAAATTACGAAAGTATTCTCTGGTTATCAGTGTTGTCTTTGCCTCCTCTTCTCTCCTCCTCCGTCTCCCAGCAGAGACCACCAAAGCTCCTTTTCATCTTCGGGCGAGGCGTCCGACTTTGACGAGTTCACTTAAAGTCTCAAAACCGAATCGAGCGAGACTCCATTAAGCGAAGGGATGAAAGATGTGTGGCGAGGGGGGGGAGGAAGGTGGGAGGGCGAGCACGGTTGAAAACACCAGACTTGGCAGGATGTTACTTTCTCTGAGCTGTTGTGTCAACAGGTGAAGATGTGATTGCACACTTGACTCGTATTGTTTCCTCTCACCGCTCCCCGGCCACCGCGAGGAACGGAAACTTTGGGGGAATAAAAAGAAAAGGAGGTCGTCGAGCCGGACGACTGACGTGCTGATGTGACAACACTTTCCCCTGTCGGTCTGAATTGTTCAGGTGACCCATAATTCCTCCTGTTTGACCAAGTGAGACGATGAGAAGAGAACGAGCAGCTTTTAAAATCAGAGCAACGAAGCAACTCAAGACATTTACAAATCTGGTCCAGACTGTCCTTATTTAGTAATTCCACTAAAAGAGGATTTCCGCTATGAACCTCATCAGCCTCCTCTGTTACGGAACTGAAGCCACTCTGATGGAAAGTCAAGAGAAGACGCGGCGAAGCTTTCAGATGCTATAAATGGGGCTCGTTCACTTCAACATCTGTAAGCATGAAGCAGCATATTTCTAATGAAGGTGCTTGAAGAAAAGTGTGAAGCCGCTGGAAACATGAATAAGTGTTTGTGTGTTGATGTGACAACATTTCTAATGATGGCGTTTCACCATTTGTGAGCAGGAAACCACTGAATACTCTTAACGACGACACTTCCAGTTTTGTGAGAGTGAAACCACAGGAAAGTTAAAGAAATTAGAAAAAACAGGGTGTTGAGCAAACTGAATGTGTTTACTGTGCGTGACGACACTTTTGAAGACAGAATTTCAGCACTTGTAAGAGTGAAACCACCGGAACGTCGACTGTATGTTGGTGTGAAATCAGTCCGTAAGTGTGAAACCGCTGAATATCTTACAACAACATTTCACCAGTTGTCAGACACAGCGATTGGTTGGTTTTGACGATACATAAGCGACGATTTCCTACAACATTTGAGGCAACAGAACCAGGTGTACCAAAATATGACTTTTCCGAACAATAACCAAAGTGTTGCTGTGCCTAAACCTATAAAACACCACGGACCAGATAAAATTGAATCTAAAGTAACGTAAAGTTTGAACAATTCGGTGGTTTACAGAAACATAAATCACCAACATTTATTCTGCTGTTCGGGTTGAAGAACAAGCGAGTAACAATCTGCAAACATGACCATCAAAATATCTTTATCATCTTAGAAATAAAGTATGAAACTATTCTCTGTGGTGAAAGCAGGTGAACTGTCGAGTCTCCGGGCCTGAATCAGCTCAGCAGGAGGAATGTAGTTGAAATTTCCTCCTAATGAATGAATGTAATAAATTCAGATTGTCAGGGGCACTCCCCCTTAAAAATGGTCACAGATGTTTGAAAGAGACGACGGTGAGAGGAGACGAGAGAGGAATTACGAGGAGGATAAAAAGATAACGGGCGGTTCTGAGAGGAGGAGGAGATACGAGGATCGCGATCCGGCTCGTTGGATAAAAGGACGGGGAGGAAAACATCACAGCGGGGTGAAGCCGGAGACCATGAAGATCACGGTAATCATCAACTCACACTCTGTAGCTCAAGGAAGGCATGTTGCCGTCTGAGCTGGGAAAACCCAAAATACCATCAGACGTATCGGTAAAGAGCTAGCTCGTCTCGACCATTTATCATTAGATGATAAGTCAGAGAGAAAAACACCACGAATCAAACTCTCTGTCCGATTCACATAGACAGATAGGTGGCTGTTGAACAATGAAGACTACAACTCCCATGATCCCGCGGTACCTCACGATCAAACAACATCTTTCTATTGTCATTGTTTTTGAAGAGAGACAGAAATTACACGCGCATTAAAGGTTATTTTGACCCCGATGTCACAATAATAGATGTGAAAATCAGCGATGGAGTCATCGTGTCATCTGTTGTGTTTAGCGATAAAGGAAGTACACGACTCCAAATAAACTGTTGGAGTTATTACAAGGCTGCCAAACAAGCGGAGGAGGAGAGGAGAGCTACGGATATTACATGCGTCAAAACTGGAGGTTTCTTAAGGAGAGCTTCGGACAAATCCATTTATTTTTTCAGCAAACAAAACCAGCTATTTTTCACGTGAAGTTGGACCATCACCACCACCAAAGCAGATATTTAAATCCATCTATGTTGCCTAAACGGAGCGTTGTGACGAGAGAAAACTAGAAAATTCAACCTTTACAAACGTAGAGCTTCAACGCAGAGACACATCCAGGTTTAACGTGTCTCCGGCTTTGCAGAAACGTCCTGGGCTCACATTTATTCCGGTGATTTGTCCGGGTTATGGCATCAAAAGTCATCGACACGTCTGAACTCTTCTCTTCCTCGTGTCTCTGTTTGTTAACCTCACTGTCCGGCTCTCTCTCTCTCTGACTCTCTGCAGCCGGCGGGCAGTGAACACACTTTATGACCGTTCCTCAGAAGTCTCCCGGCCTTAATCCTCTCTCGGCTTAGGAGACAGAGAGACACTTTGCCCCTCGCTTCCCCGCCGTTTGATCCCACATATTGTGCTCCTCCGGTCAGCATGGACCGGGCGAGAGAGAGCAAGGTGGAGAAAGCAAAGAGACGCCGGGGCGGAGGGGACAAAGAACAAAGAAAAGGGAGACGGCTGGGAGCGTGTGCTGTGACTTTGCCAATACGAAGACAGAAACGCACCTTTGCCAAGATGGATATCTTTTGTTTTGAAGTCAGGGATGATTCGACTCAATCCCTGGATTGAAGTTTTGATGCTGTTATTATGTATCACGATGAGAGAGGGATGAAGAACAGAAGCAGGAGGAGGAGGAGGAGAAGGAGGAGGAGGGATGGATGATATGAATTCCTGTTGGGGAGGACAGCCGTATCAAAGCCAGTGGGCAAAAGTGATTTGTGGTGGAAGCTGCAAGATGTTCATAAAGAATGATATCTCTGCATGAGAGAGGCAGCACTTTGATCCCGGCTGACACGACGCCCACAAGATGTTACAAATCAAAGCGGAGGGATCGAGGGAGGCGGAAAAAAGATTTCATATTTTTTTTCCGCCGAATAGTTTTGATGTCTTTGTCCGAAGCGTGTTTGAAATTCTCCGGCAATCGCCTCATCGTGCCGGGGGAGAGGAGTGAAACGTGATGGGAGACGGCTGAGGACATGAAGAGAACCATGCACACACACACACACACACAAAAGAAAAACATCGGGGTGTGAGCGGTGATTTTTCTTTCTTTGTCCAGGAGGGACAATACTGAACCCCCTCGGGTGAGAGCATCTTGAAGGAATCCCGATCCCTACGGAGGGCAAGATGGCACCTGACGGCCGGACAAAGCCGAGGTCAGGAGGTTGTGAGTCAAAGGTCGGGAGCGGAGGCCTGATGTGGCGGCAGGAGAAAGAGCGGAGCATCACCTTAGATCATTTTGTCTCCTTCTTATTAGCTGTGCAGCTCCTCGGGAGGCAGGAGAGCAGCTGCTGCTTTCTCTGTTTATCTGATTGATGCAGCCGCTCGTGGATTTAAATAATTCAGTTACATTTCTGAGAGTCTACTGCCTTTTTCTAACAGCTCTATGAGGCTGTACTCACAGACACATGTATAGAACAGTGCTCGGCCCTTAATGCTAACGTCAGCATGCTAACATGCTCATATTGGTGATGCTAACATGCAGGTATAGTGCCATGATCATCATCCTCTTCTTGGTTCGGTGTGTTGGTGAAGCTGCTTTTGTTTTCTTACTAGAATAAATGTAAAATAGCAAAAAAGGAAAGAAAAGGGAGGAAGAGAAAGAAAAGAAAGAAGCAAAGAGAAAAAAGAAAGGAGTCGTGAATGACGTAGAGAGGAGGGAGGGGACTGCTGACTGCAAAGACGGACAGGAAGTTAGCTGAACTGACGACGTCGCGTACAGCGGCTTTGGTAACGTTTGCTAAGTAGCATTAAACAAAAAGTAGGCCGACAACTGGGAATGTCACGAGTTTTGAAGGGATGTGGTCAAAAATAAGAACAACAATGATTTCATGAGGAAAGTGTGAATGAAAGCTTTTAGCAACAGACACATGCAACAGATTTGTTCACTATCGCCGTCTGTACAACTTGTTCCAATGAAATATAAAATGTAACTGTTAGTGGGTACTTTGGTGGCGTTGAGAGACATATTGGGATTTCTGCCCTGCTTAAACATGTCATGCACATGCAAATAGGGAACTTGTTGAACAAGCTAGCAATTTATTAAGGTCACCAGAAATATATATATTTATGTTTTAAATTTGGCCTCCTGGTGGAAAACGTGGACTATTTATTTACACATTTGTGCGACGTGACTGCACGTAGCATTGAAGATGAACGGACTGTTTGAGGCAGCAGGCCACGCCTCCAAAAACGATAACAAAAAAAAAAGTTAATTTTTGTTCAGGTTCATCCAAATGTGGTGAAGATTGGGTGAAATTTGTGCCAACAGAGGAAGAACATGCCAAAAAAACTCCAAAATGGTGGACAGGTTTTAAGCAAACCAAAGGGGCGTGGCCTGAATCTGTTGAATCGACTTCATCCGAGGAACGCTTTGTGCAGAAACAGGTAGTAACTGACCACATGGTGGCGCTGTTGGTACCGTGTTGAGCCTGTTACTGTGACAGTATTCATACTGCAGCACTTGAAGCTGTTGAGATTGTAACTTTCCAACAATATTTTACATTTAATAGTTTTTGAAAATATACAAAATCCTTGAAATGCACAAGAACAAAAAAACAGTCAAATTCTCTCATGTCATTATTCAACAGGATGAATCACTGAACAAACATGTACGCAGAAAAACGTCATTTATATTTCGTTCCTGAACAGTTTCTAAATTGTTTGAGCAACACGTGACGGTTCACGTGCAGGAGGAGTCCTGCGCTCCACATTCAGAGGACTGAAAGAGATGGTTTATGGGTAATAAAGAGGGGCGTCATTGTAGTCTCTGATGGGTCCCTGTGTGGCCTTCCCTCTGAAGTCAGACCCCCCTTTACGCAGGACTTGAATGAAGCACATTTACCGGCTCCAGTCATGTGACGGTTATTCAGTTTCTTTCATGTTGGGTACACAGAGTCAACACAACACGAGCCGCTGTAGCTGCGACGCGTCTCACCCGTCCTAAAAAAAAAAAACCTCTGTACTGTGTTGAAATACTGCTGTGAATGAATTCACGTTTGTCTTTGAAGATCAGATTCTGGATCTAAGTGAGGACCAAACGAGGAGAAAAATGATTAACCCGCCTGTTAGCGGCGTGGCAAATCATCAAACTGTCAGCCTGTTTTTTTTTTTTTTCTAAGCTGTGCCTGCTGGTCCATTCACTGAAGCATGTGCCTGTTCTCTTAATGTTCATTCAATAATAAAACCAGATTTACTATCAACCCTCCGCCCCTCCTCCGCCTGTATATCCACCTCTCCACGAGCCCCTTCTTCCTCTTTCAGCCTATTCATGTCTTTCTCTCTTTTCTCACCGCCGAGTTTAAGTATCTACTCAGGAAGCTCCATAACTCACACGAGGCCGATTCAGAAGTGAGGAGCGTCAACACACCGCGCCTCAGTTACAGCTCAGAAGTCTCCACTGGAGCTCAGTATTGATCGGACACATTAGCATCTTTAGCTACTCTAGAGTATCTGACGGTGAGGACAGCTCAACCTGCATCTGTTGATTTTGGGTGCAGCATAAAAACCAGTCAACCAAACGATTACTGGATCATTTTTTTGAATAATTCATCGATGAAACTGCACCGACGGTTTCTCGCTCTTTCAAACTTACCGTCAACTTCCCGCCTCCCCGCCGTAATTCCCAAGATTATCATCTCATGAGCCTCGCCGAGTCTATACGCTGACCTCATTACTGCATGCAAACTCCGGCTAATCCTCTTGTTACAGCAGCAAATGGATTTCATGATTCATGACGCTGGGAGAGACTTCTCCTCTCTCCTCTGCTTTCACCACAGAGCACGCAGGAAAAGTGTTCGATCAGACGGAATCAAGCTCTCGATGTTTGATTCTCGTTTGTTTTTTCTGATTCAGCCTCAAAGTTTTGTCTTTCTTTTATTGCTACACTGTCAATTCAAGAGCGGAGAAGTCCCGCTGGAGGTCATTTATTACATTTACTTCATATATATTTTGGGGAGGATTATTGCCTATTTTAATAAAGTTGTTTAGTAAATGTACAAGTTTAAACGCCCTGCACATGACAGGGATCACGAGTGCTACAGGTCTCTCATGTACAGTAACATCATCCACAAAATATATAAATATTCCAGGGGGACCTGAACATTATGTGTCGTGCCGATTGCTCTCGCTCTCCTCCCTCCGATATCACAATGGCTCTTAATGGCTTTGTGCTAAATGAGAACCGCGGAGGGATTAAAGAGAGAGAACATGTTAGACCGACATTAAAAATAACTACGATAGCCGGACTTTGCTTACAGCTGCATGTGACATCGGGCTTAATCTCCTCGCACGGCCGCGCTCCTGCAAAATGATGTTAGAGGGAAGCCGCGGCTCTGGATGGGCCCGCCGAAGTCCAGATCTGTCAGCACACACGCTCACACACACCTTTTTCCTTTCACTCCCTCCTCCAGCGAGTCCATCAAAAAGCACTTAACCCCTCCCGAGCTCGTTCCACCCCCAAACCTTGTTTTTTTATTCCCCCTGTTCAGCCACGCTGCCGCTCTTTCTCTTTGTGCCTCTACAAACACTCAGCGGCAGCAGCAGGCCTGTTGCTCAGCCCGGCCCAAAGACAATGGCGGAGCTGCAGGAGATGGAGACGACGACGAGGGGGGGCGAGGAGGAGGAGGAGGAGGGTTTATTTTGTTGAGTGATTTGTGGAGTGGCTGACAGCAGGACGGCCTTTTTTTGTTGTGTTTGTGTGTGTGGAAGAGGCTTATGACTTTGAAAAAAAAAGTCAAAGAGTGAATAGCGGAGCAGGAGGTGTGTCGTGAGGAGGTGAAGGGGTGTTTCCAGGGATGTTTGATAGCGATCAGGCAGCTGTTTCCCCTCAGGCTGGTACCTGGTTAATGCTTCATGAAGGAACAAACACCAAGTCGTTTGATTTCAGGGAATGTGACTGTGTTTGTCTCTTGGATGAGTGCAGGAATATTGTTGCTGCGTGCTTGAATTTCTTTATTTCTTCAAAATACCAGAATTAAAATGTCGGCGCCGTATGTTTCTGCACACCGCGGATGTGTTTAAATGTGTTTTGTGTCATAGCGACATTTCATAAAACTCTCAGATTAAAGTGGGATCACATGTTTATGAGCTGATGAGAGGCGGGCGGCCCGGCGGCGGTTCGTTAGCGATGTTGGGTCCATTTCACAGTCGCGTTTGTGGGACAGTTAACACCCAAAAAAATGAAAATGACCGTCATCATCATCTTTTCGCCCCCGTGCGGATGGAAAGTCAGTGAGGTTTGTGTCGTCCACAACACATTTCTGAAGTTCCAGCGCCGCAGGATTCTCCTGAAGAACCGGAGAAGCTGGAGGAACTCATCTTATTATGTAATTGTTGAGCTCCAAACTGACGTTTGCCTCCGTCTGCCGCTGCCCCGCGTGAGCTGAATCCACTTTCTCCCCGAAACCATCTGGCTGCATAATCTACTGCAGTCACACGTGAAGCCAAAGACCTGCTTCAGATTGTCCAAACTGCAACACATCCTACAGCTGTCTGAAAATAGCTTCAGGAATTCATATTAAAGAGTCAGTTCGCCACAAAATCGTCAAGCGTTTTGTCTAACCTGTAGTGAGATTCATCAAACGGGATTGTTTTGGCAGAGTTGTAGAGTTTCAGAGATCACCTGCAGAAGATATACATTTGAAAAGCAATGTCTTCATCCTGAAACGACGACCTTGTTAATCAAGATTAGGGTCAGATCAGGGTGATCTTGTTCCGTCATGGTGGAGAGACAGCAAACATCTCTACGACTGATATGTCAAAAACTCACCAACTCACACCAAAACAATCTTCAAAAACTACAGGTGAGAGGAAATAACTTAATTTTGGGTTGAACTGTCCCTTTAGACTAGAAATCAAAATGCTGAGTTTGCTTGGAAACAGTTGGAGGATCCTTTAAGAAGCTCTTGGAACTTTTGTGTGTTTGTCGTCAACTGTTGCTTCCTCACATCTGCATTACTTTAGTTTTAACAAATATCATCTGTCCGGTACAGTATTTGGTCTTGGATGTGTATTCTGAGAAGAGCCGGGCACTGATGGCAGCTGTTTTTTTTTTACCTGAAGGTCGTTATTGGGGAAAACAAGAAAGGGGAGATTCAAGAAGAAAGGGAAATAGTTCTGACCGACATGTAGAGATGGATTTGTTGAGCGTGTTGTCAAACCTGCAGGAGGTCGAAGCAAAATAATAACTAAAGTGACGGCAGCTGCAGCGGAGGAAAGTATTGTACTTTACTGTTTTGAGGTATTGGAAGTATGTGAAAGTAAAAGATCTGATCACTTCTCCCACCGCTGGCCAGCTGGATATGGACATTTTGAAAATTAGCATTACTGAACAGCGTGAGATTCCTTCCTCTCTCTCTCTGGATGTCAAAGGTTTTTAGTATTCGGGGTTCCGAGATCACGTCCACTGGAAATAAATCTAACCTCTACACATCAGCCTCCACCACACAGCAGTAAATCCTGAGCTAATGGTGCCAAACCTCAAAGTCCGCTGTCTCTGCTGTATCCAGCGGTGGGAAACAAGCCCGACGCCGGGAGGCGGTCGCATTTATCTGGCGAGTGTTCGCAAAGAGCAGCTCTGTGTGACACGTGGAGAGGACGAGGACGAGGAGGAGATCAGGGAGAAGAGCTGATGTATAAATCAAGTCTGACATCACTGCAGTGAAGAGAGACAAGAGGAAGATGAGAGGACGCTCAGTTGATGATAGAAGCATTAAATGTTAAATTCATACTTTAGCAGCAGTGTCCAACCATGAGAAAAGTCCCTCTGATTGGCTCTTCAGCCGAGCGAACCGGTGCACAAGAAGAGAAACCAGATATGTTCTGGATGAGACGTGGCTGTAATAACGAGGGCGGTGTGAAAAAGAAGAGAAACGATCAATACAGCGGTTGGTAAATCTGCAGTCTGGAGTCTAAAGGAAGTCTACGCTGTTCTACCAAACACAAAATAACATAAATATCAATCTAAAGGAGGCAAACTGACGGCAGGAGCTGCAGAACCTGGAGGTGTTTGTCCAGAAAGCAAACCCACCGACCCAGAATCAGATTTACTTTCAGCTTCATAATGGCCGAGTGTAGGAACACAGAGGGTTTGGTAATCTGATCTGAGATCTGTAACTGAAGGGTCCAACTTCCATCGGCTTATATCAGGTTGTACTTGACCTGCAAGAGCGTTCAGCATTTTAGCTAGCATGTTGTTAATCTGCTTAACTGAGCTTTAGAGGGATGGAGTTTCTCTCTCTGTTTCACACACACACACACACACACACACACACTTTCATTTGCTCTCACACACAAAGACACACTTTCACTGTCACACACACACGCACAATCTCAGTGTGCTCCATCCTGTCTGTTTTCATTTCCTCCCTCTCACCTTTCAGACCCTGTTACACACAGTCTTATCCCCATCTGTCCCTTCTCTCTCTTTGTTCCCTCCAGCACAAACAGCTGGTTTTCACCGCTTTATATTCACAACATTTTCTCTCTCATACGTTGACATGTCGGGGTATTTAGCTGATGAACTGCAGGATGTTTCCTGCTGCTGCACATCTGACAGATTGGAACCAAAAAAACCCAAATCTTTTTTTTTCTTATTAAAAGTCTCTCGATGCACAGTGTCGTCTTTGTGCAGCTCAAACAGAACCACTCAATTATGACTTTTATGTATTTACACTGACTACCCACTCTGGTTACAGTGTTGGCCAATGTCTACACATGGTTTACACCAGCTCCTCCAAGAGAAATATGCCAGCAGCAGAGTGAGTTACGCAAAGCAACCTCAAACTCGCATGAAGTCACCCGACTGTCTGCCTCGTCTGCTTCTCACCACCACCGCAACCAACAAACATTTGTTTTGTTCGTCCGTCTGTTGTAAATGCAGTCAGCTGTTGAAGCATGTCCCAATAAGTGTTCGACGTCTGAAACATAAAGAGCTGTTTGAGGCTGCGTGGAACCGCACGCTGGTCCAAACAGCAGGTCTGTGGGGTGCCAGCAGGGGTTGGAACGGCCTCGTGGGCGCAGGGTTCGGCTCCACGGCTTCAGGTTTGGACGAGGGAAGAAAAAACATCATGTCTTCACCACCAAAAAAAAAAAAAAAAAGCCAAAACCCTACAGTCTTCTCTTTATTTTGCAGTTTACTCATTGGCTGCTTTTCCTAAACCAGAGCAGTTGTTACATAAAAGTGAGTCTGGTACTGCAGAATGAAACAAAGCAGTAATGGTTCCTGAGTCAACATGTGACAACTGCAGCTGAGGTTTATATCGCAGCTCCACTTTGGGGATACAGTTGAAAGCTCAGCAGAAAAGCTGGCAGTGAAGTTATGACAGTCAATCTCTGTATGTTGTTTATATATATTTATGTCTAGAGCACCAGAAAAGTAAATGCAGGAGCACTTTTTCAACCACGAAAGCACAGAAACTCAGTCACTACTTGAGCATCAGATAACGGTGAGCTAAGAAATGACCGATAACGCATATAAACCTTCCTCACCTTCGTATCCAAGGCCTTGAAAGAAATAGTTTTACCAGTGAAGGTAACCTGAGGGTTGGTTACACAACAACGATCTGGAAAGGCGCCACAAGAAACTGTTTCGCAGAGGATCAGGCCCTTTAACAAAAACACTTTGCGGGTGATTGGACGAACCATCCGTCAATCACGGGCGAACTTCAACCTGTCCGATCAGCTGAGCGCTACCACAGGTGGAGCCTGTCGGTAAATCTAACTCATACCAAAACCAGTTGAGAGAAGAGCAAAAACATGTTTTCCCATCATGAAGAGTCTTCAGCGACGTTCTTTACTCTTCTTTCAACAAGATATACGCTCCAGTTTTGATGTAACTGATGCTGTAGCAGCCCAGATCTGTGAGAAGTTGCTCATCAGACGCCGACTGGTTCAATGTCTGTGTTTTCAGCCACCAGTGCAAAGCTTGAAGCTTGATAATGTGATCTTGCACACTGCAGGTGTAACAGCAGGATTTGAGATAGATCAGTTTTCACAGTGGTTTTCAATATGTAGGAGTTTTTGGGTGGAAACAAACTGTAATAAATTGTCATTGGATTGTTAAAAAAGAACAGTTTTGACTTTCTGACGTCTTTGTAGTGTGTTCTAGAGATATTTACTATAATTTATAAGTTAGCGCGCTAACCAGCTAGCCCCGTCTCGTTCTCCGGGCTCCCATTCACGACCGCTAGCTGCATGGCCAGCTGAGCTAACTAGCGAACTGAGCTACAGACACAACATGAAACTTTGCTCGTAGTATCACCAGGGTCTCTACACATGAACACGAGCATTGAGAACATTGTTTGTGTAAACAGAGTTTATTAAAAAGAGAGATTTTGGACAACTCAGATTAGCAGTTGCTTGTTCCACTCGCCTCCGTCCTGCCAGTAGAGAAGTGTCGATCTCAGAATGTGACGTAACCTGGAGGACAGTTAAGGTGGAACTCTCCTAAAACTTAGTTCCATAAATGCAGGATAATTCGTTGTTTTGTCGTTAGTGAAAAACAATATTGACCTTGAAGTTGAAAAAGGAGCCTCATATACTGTCACCTTAACTGTCCTCCAGGTTACGTCGCATTCTGAAATCGACACTTCTCGGCTGCCATGACGGCAGCTAGCGAAACAAGCTACTGCTAACGTGAGTTGTTCAAAAACCTTCTTTTTAGTAACTCTGTGTACACAAACTATGTTCTCAATGCTCGTGTTCATGTGTAGAGACCCTGGTGATACTACGAGCAAAGTTTCATGTTGTGTCGAGTCTTCTTAGTGTTTTAAAAATAGAGATTTTGATGCTATCGTAAAAGTGCCCGTAGCACTCCCATTGAAAATGAGTTTGACCCGAAAATGAAAATATGGTGAATCTTAAAGTGCCTCTTTTGTAGTAATTATGCTTTTATACGAAGGTTTGACTCGGGTACATTCGCAAAAAAAGCCTAGGTTGCATTTTGGCGAGAGTTTCACTTTAAAGTGGAGGGCACATGATTCTAGGAAGTTCTTAAAAACATTGGATTTTTAGGATAATGAGCTAAATGTGTTTCCATCTCTCATTAAGCGCATTAACTCCTCTCTCCTCTCGTTTCCATCAACCTTTCCTAATGCAGTACATGTTGATGGAAAGTATTTGGAGCTATTATCACAGGAGTTATTTCAGCGACACCACGACCAGTTCACTGTGCATCACTACATGTTGTTTTGCCCGTGTTGAAGGTTTTAAATGGATGTGCATACAAGTGTTTTTTCTTTATAAACAGAGTGGAAAGAATAGAAGGACAGAGAATAAGTTCCTCATCATAACGTATGATGTCACCTTCTCCTCTGTGTCATCCAGCGAGTCATGAGGTGAAGTCACTCCTGAAAACATTTACCTTCCTCTTCACTGACTTAATTGTCATTTCCTCAGTTTGACCTTGAAATAACAACAGTCGGCCTGTAACAACAGTGAATAATCACCTGCTGGCTGCGGCTTATTTCACTGTGTTAACAGCCTACACATGCCTCT